>CM034355.1:68471962-68665146 GCA_019925275.1 Mytilus edulis
CACAAAACAAAAAAATTGAAATGATATTAGAGTATATAAGTTCAAAACGGAAAGTCCCTTATCAAATTGCAAAATCAAAAGCTGAAACATATCAAACGAATGGTAACAACTGTCATATTCCTGTCTTGGTACACGCCTTTTCTTATATTGAACCTGGTTTTATAGCTAGTTAAACCTGAGTTATCCTGAGTACCTAATATCACACTTGTTTTTTTTATGTGCAATTCGACTTGCTTTGTTTCATATGTAGTGTATTAAAGACTGTTGTTTGTATTGTCGCTATTTTTTCTTTACCTTTTTTATGGTATTGTCTGTTTTGTTTATTGATTATTCGATAGGTATCTTCTGTCGCTTTTGTTGGTAAGTGTTGGTGCATTGCAAACGATTAATACATTTCAATAAAAGCGGGTTTGTTTCTAGTCAAGAGAAGTATGTCCCTCCTCTCCTACAAAGCACAAAGACACATGAACATGATAAATTGCCACTGATTGTGTTACAGTAGTTGTACATACTTATTATTCTGTGTCATAATGGTCGTCATGTTGCAAACATCGTATGATTTAAAACTCTATATAAAAGGGACGGAAACTCATAAGTCGATAATAAACTGACAATTCCCTAGCAAAAAAGAAAAGTATAAAAAAACTGCGAAACAACAGTACGCAAAACACAATATAGAAAACTAAAGACTGACCAACACGGATTCCATAATGGTCAACCAACTCATGATGCTATTAAAGTCTATGTATCTTAATTGAAAATTATTATCCAAAATATAAGGTGACACCATTCAACAATCTGGAAAATAAATCACTAAACCATTGCCTTCAGACTATATGTTGAGGTTAAACAACCATAGATATATTCCAGGATATGCTGCGATTGTCTTGAAGCATGACAACGAAACTTAACAAAAAACTAGCGGCGAAGTATGTCCACCTGACGAAGCATTGAATATTTGTAGTCGGTTACCAGGATGTATATGTGATTAGTTTATGAACATTTATTATTTAAAAAAGGTAAAGATGGAAGGCTGCACAGAAAGGCTGACACAAGGACAGGTGGTCTGATAGTGGTAAATTAAAATCGTGTATTTAAAAGAATGACAATTTTTTTTTATTTGGTGCATCTTACTTATATATAATGGCCAGAAAACATCGTGAAATTATCACCATAAAGCAGCCCTGAACTTCGTGGATGATTGACCCAGATCCGATCGCCTACATTCAGTTCAAGGATGGCTTGAAGAGATCCCGATGTGAATTGATCATGAGCAGCATGGCCCCTTACAACAACTCTGTTGTTCTTAATCAGATCTAGTTCGAGCCACTCGTGCCTATTACCAGTAATGAAATTCACTGCAAATTCGTACGTGCCTTTTGTTTGAACAGTAAACACTCCGGAGCTTGCGTCATAACCACCTCCGATGTTTGTTTTTACATTATTAAACTTCACTACGTGATTCGTTCTTAAGCTGACCATTTTTGTAGACAATGTTGCAAAAAATGCCGGTTTATCTGAAAATGTAAGATAAAATAATATGTGTCATATTCAATAACAAGATTGAACATTTTAAAACTGTAATCATTTTTGTATATTTCTTTATAAAATATAAAAAAAATGAGTAATTGTTTACAAAATGTATTTACCCACAATAAATATAAATGATTAAAACTCGTTGTACAAACACAACACAGCATACAACACAGCATAATAGAATAAAAGTATTTATACCATAAAAAAATGGTCACAACCATATGTACTAACTGTATAAAGACGGCGATAGAAATAGGATATAAGTACTAGTATAACCCTCTATGCAATGTGTTTGTTTTATTGTAGAATAAGTAAGTTAAATAATGTGGACCATATAAACATTCCTTAATTGTCGTTTAATTCGATTCGCGACAAAAACTTGCTCATGATTGTCAAAATTCCTGCTTTTAATCAAGAATTCTTTTATTATTTTTATCTTTAACAAAACTCTTGTTCATTTGTTAACGTTCATAAATTGTTTTATCAATCGTACAAACATAGTTTTTTTGTCAGAAAGCTGATACATTACGGTAATTTCATGGGTAGTGAAACGCTTTTCTACTTCCAAAAAGTATTTAGAAGGTGAATATGCCACCATAAATCGATTACCATGTTCCTATACCGACATATTTGGTTTTTGTTAATTTTTTGTTAATAATATATATATAAAAAAAAAGCCGTTAGTTTTCTCGTTTGAATTGTTTTACATTGTCATTTCGACTGTGGCCTTTTATAGCTGACTATGTAGTATGGGTTTTGCTCATTGTTGAATGCTGTACGGTGACCCATAGTTGTTAATTTCTGTGTCATTTTGGTCTCTTGTGGAATGTTGTCTCATTGGCAATCATACCAACTCTTCTTTTTTTATATGGTTTAATACTTACACGATTGACGCTTCTCCATTTCATATATCAAATCTTCAAGTACACCAGCAGATGCTAAACTCGAAGCCATGCATATTACAAAACAATACAGTAGCATCATTTTCAGAGATTGAACCGAATAAAATGGATGACTAGTCATAAAGAATGACAATATTTAAAACGAAAGTTACGTCCAAATTTAATGCTGGATTTCAATCATTGCGTGTGTGTTTAAGTTATTCAATACCATACTATTTTGTAACATATGTAGTTTTTGTGCAACTTTATGGAATCATTACTCAGAGTAAAATAATATTTGTTAAAACGACATATTAATGCCGAATCGCATAAATCAAAACATAAAGAGGAAAACAACTTTAATTGATATTACTTCATAATATAATTTACAAAGAAGAAAGATAACATAGAATGAATAGATCAAACGGAAATCGTCACTTTTGTAATAAAAATGAACCATTCGTTATTCTTATTATATACTGTAAATTGATGGAAGAAGTTTGGCGGGAAATGTTTGAGAAAAATGTGATTTATGTTCAAAATGGAGAATAGAAAATTTTCATTTTTACTTAATAATTTCAGTATAATAACCTTGATACGAAACAACATTTTGGTCTGATTAATTTCGTGAAATATAATAGTATATCTAATATTAGAGTTTATTACGGTGCGCAAAGTTGTATTGATGCTGGCTTCCATGAACTCACACAACTATATTTTTAGCATGTAACACATAATAGTGTTCCCCTTTAAATGAAATGTTTTAATTTTATACTTGACTGATTGGGAAATTTGTTTTTACTTGTAGCAAGAAAACAAGTTCGGTGAAACCATTTTTTATTTTTATTTTCTGAAAACATATTATAAAATTTTCTTCTCATAATTTATTTCAAAATTGTATCTCATAGATTTTCTTTTATTCACAAACATGTGTATTTTTCGTGATCATTCTAAGCAAATTTAGGCAATTTTCGACGATTCATAGCTTAAAAAAGCATTGTGACCCATCCTTTTTGTCATATTTTTGAAAAGAAAATATTAAAATCTTCATTTTGGCAAAGTATTCTATCTCTGGAAACATATACCTATGATCTACCTTAAATGATCTGTAAATTTATTTCAAAATTTCCCAATGTTAATTTACGAATTGATCTAATAACATGATTCAAACGTGGTGTGTGCATTTAAAATGCATTTGATTTTTTTTTTTCATTATTTGTATAAAGGATCATATAACATCTAATCACAACTAACAAAAATATATAACACAAAAAAACGTACTCCAAGGAAAATCCGTAACGGGAAGTCCATTTTAAACTGACAAAAGCAAACGCTATAAAACAATAGAACAAACCGAAAACACCTGCCATTCATCACTTTGACTTAGAACAGGTATTTTCCGGAAAATTGTGAGTTTCAATCTTGTTTGATATTATGCTTAACTTACTACTTGTATGATAGTTGCTTATAAGAGAGAAAACAAATACACCGCTTCTCTGAATAGAACCTCAATACGTTACCTGCTGTCATCAATCTTGACCAATCCGATGGCGTGAAAATCAAACCTGTAGCCAAGATTTAAATTTTAGGTATTAACATATGTTACCTTCATCTACGTTACCTGACCAAGGTAGATACATACATGTATCCGTAGTTAACGGTCACTGTACGTTAATATGTTTGGTACTACTTGGATTTGAAATAAAGTTCAAAGATGTGACCAAAGACAAGATTTTTATACCTTGATAGAATAATTCTCTGCCATCCAGATATGATTTTAGGTAAAGATCATGGTTAGTACTTTGCCGTTAGGCGACAATCAAGCAGCGCCCTAGCATTGATTTTACATATTAAAGTTGTTTCTATCTATTTCAGAATCTGTGTTTCTTTTCATTTCCCTAATAAAGGGCTGCTACTTACAAGGAAGCTTTTGAAACAGGGGTAACTAGGAAAAAAATAAAAGTCATCTTTACAAAAGTGTTAAGATAGTTGACAGTAGTTTTTCTTCTTCTTTTGTTTATCGATTATCATGTGGTTGGTATCTTCTGTCGCCTTTATATGTACGTTTACAATGCAAACGGATAATATAACATATCACGTTGACAGTGGTTTGATTGCTATTAATGGATTAAATTATTCGCTTCCGTCATCACACAAAACTCACAAATACAGT
Source organism: Mytilus edulis (assembly GCA_019925275.1). Taxonomy (NCBI): domain Eukaryota; kingdom Metazoa; phylum Mollusca; class Bivalvia; order Mytilida; family Mytilidae; genus Mytilus; species Mytilus edulis. Next base: position 68,476,553 of record CM034355.1, read on the forward strand.
ACTTAAAAAATGCCAATAATTGTGTGAGTTGTATATAATTATTCTGTGTACCCTATAGACAGGCATAAGGCGTAATGTTAAACTTAGTATTCATAATTACAAACTATGTATCTTTTGTTAAAACATTACATAAAAGAAAACAAAGGTTCACAAACCTCATAAATAAATCAGTGAACGTTCAACCATTGACTTATGATCATAGATGGATACCAGGCTATGCTGTGGTTAGCTTAAAGCCCTTTAACTAAACTGAAGGAGAGAAACAAGGAAGCATTGACTATTCGGTGACTTAGATGTTGTTGTGATCAGTTTATGAACTTTAACTATGTTAAAACATGAACGGACGCTGAAAAGGGTGGACGAACAGATGAAGTGGTAAAATTGATATCACAAATGTATTTAAAAAGAATAAAAAATCAATTACATTTTGTATGCAGTTTTATTTGGTGCATTATATGTAATGACCAGAAAACATCGTGTAGTGATCTCCATGAAGCAACCCGGAACCTCGTGGATGATTGATATAGATCCGGTCGCCTTTCTTCAGTTCAAGGATGACTTGAAGTGACCCCGATGTGAATTTATCAAAAGCAGCATGTCCCCTCACAACCATGTTGTTGTTCTTAATCAGGTCTAACTCGAGCCATTCATCCTTATTACTGGTGATGAAATTCACTGAAAATTCGTATGTGCCTTTCCGTGGAGCAGTAAACACTCCAGAACTTGCGTCATACCCATCCCGATGTTTGTCTTTATAGAATCAAACTTTAATACGTGGTTCTGTCCTAAGTTGACACTTTTAGATAACGTTGCCAGAAATGCCGGTTTCTTTAACTGTAGTTCCCCGTTGTCTGAAAATGAAAGACGTATTTATTTGAGTCAAACCCAATCTTATAATTGAACATAATGAATCTTTCAAAGTGTTACTTATGTATATATTTAATGTTAACTCTTCTTGTATTTCCAAATATGAGTCATTTTTAACAAACTTAATGTATCTGCAATACTAATACATTCAAATCATTTTAAGTTAAACATGTCAAATGTATAAATAAAAGAAAGCATAATCAATTTTAAACACATGCTTCTTCTTTTTCTTTGAATTTGACTTTTGAGCAAACGTGTTTCAAATTTAACATCCTTGCTTCTAATCATAAAAAATCATTTTCTATAATTTTAAATTATTAAAGGCTCTTTTTTTCGTTATTATTTACAAATATTTATGAACTGCACGAACATTTTTTCTCCACGAAACTGATACGTTTATACTTCAAAATAGTGTATAGCTTTGAATAAAGCAGCACCCACTTGATAACCATGTTACAAAATGTATATGAAATCATTTTGTTTAATACATACTTGATTGGCCTGACTGACACTTAAGTTTCATCATGACATCCATCAAATCTTCAAAAACATCATTGCCTAAAACATTTTAGTAAAAGACACACTGTAGTAAAATTATAAGGTTTTTGGAAAATGTTTCAAAACTTATTTGATAACTAGTATGCATATCATCTAAATGCCTACAGGAAAAAAGTTTATTCGAGCAAAGTCGTATAAAATAATATTTGCATCGAATAAAATCATAAACACATTACATCAATTCAAAACAAAAACAAAAAACAAATCATAATATTCAGCAAAACACTTACCTATTCCAGGACAAGACTTTTCAGCAGACGATGAATACAAAACCATGCACATTAGGATACTGAACAGTAGCATATTTTCAGTGTTTGAAACACAAATGATGGATGAGTAATGATAATGAATGATAATATTTATAACGATGATCGTATCTAATTGAAAAGATGGATATCAGTGATAGCTTTCCTTTTCAAGTAATTCTATATCATTCCATGGTGTAACACGTGTTGTTTTGATGCACCTCTATGGTCTCAAATAACAGGAAGTACTCAAAGCAAAATAGGATTGGACAATACGACTTATTTATGTCAGATCGAAAATATCCAAACTAAAATAAAACAACTAAAAAGCATAAAAACAAGACATACTATAATTGTAAAAAGTAAAATCACAAAAATACTGAACTCTATTGAAAATTCAAAACGCGAAATCAAAAGCTCAAACACATCAAACGAATAGATAACCACTGTCATATTCCTGACTTGAAATAGACATTTTCTTATGTAGAAAATGGTGAATTGATCCTAGTTTTATAGCTAGCTAAACCTCTCATTTGTATGACAGTCGCATTAAATTCCATTATATTGATATTTAAAGTCATCATTTGTTGTGGTGACACTCCTTTCAGGACTGACCACTCAGTTGTCTATTCAAACTCTGTACTGAAATATACGACAAGGAAAGTAAAATGTCAAAAAGGCTTCTAATGTGAACAAAACACACATACACACAGGTAAGCATACAACACACGTGAAAGACTTAATCGGTTGAGTTGTGGTGAATAACCTTTAGGGGTTAAGGCATTTACCTTTTTGTTGCTTTAATCGATTATGGCACTTTATCTAGCATACATTTACTATATTTTTATCCTATGATATTGAAACTTTTCAAATTGCTTAATTTTTAATTTTAGAACCAAAAAAAAACAAAAACAAAAACAAAGGCAAGTAATACCTGTATGTAAATTGATTGAAATCAAGACAAATGTATACTTTTTCCTTTTGGATAATTTTTTGAAACAAAGGTTTGAACTTCCATTCGCAAAGTAAGATTTTGATTAATTTTGCGCATCTAGTACACACAAAAAAGTAACGTTGATATTATTTCTACCCCTGGGTCAATAGCTCTATTCAAAATCACTATAAAACAAACAACTATGTCAACAAATGAAAAACAAAATAGCCTATAGACAATCTATGGTCAATAGACAAACTACATAAGCAATAAATGAAAAACATGAATACAAAATAAGGATCATGGCACAATAGCACAATGGCGTCATATATAGATACAGTCACACCAAAAGGACTAACTAGTAAAGGTAAGAAATATATAAAAATATCAAAAATTTGAAAGTACGATACGTTCTTTGACATTATCCTAGTTCTTCAAATTTTTGCTCAGATGCTGGTGATGTTTTATAAGTTCAAGGAGCAACAGTAATCTATTACATGCCAAAGCCGTCGAAAGCTCCGGTATTTTAGGTAAATGGAAAAAAAAAATGTTTGTGTTTTAGGAATCGATGTTGTTCTAGATAAAGTAAGATTTTGAATGACTCAAAGCAAGGAATTTCTATCTGTGTTTCCAATTTTTGAAGAAAACGGTCCATTTATCGACACGATGTACTCGATCTTTCATGGAAAATAATAGTGTTAAAAGAAGAAAATCGAAGGTTTTGATATTACTGCAGTTGTTAACTGAAGATCTGAAGAATTTTAAGAATTCACATCTGATTGACACCGCTCGTTGAATAGACCCCATCAAAATGTTTCCGAAGAATATTTTATAAAGGAGAGAATGATGGTTAAAACATTAAAAAGATTTTAGTCGAAAATCTTCTTTAAATTAATTAACACAAAGACAAGTCGAAAACCTTGACCAAGTCCCTGAAACACAAACTACGCATCAAAACCAGTAAATACTTTCTTATATATTGATTATAATTTTGAGACCATATGAATGTGTGGTTAGAGGATTACAAAACCAATCAACAGATCAAGTAGTTAATAAGTGTTTTGTAATGATATTTTTTTATGATAACATAACTGATAATTAATGAACGTCGAATGAATCTAGAGAAATGGGTTGTCAATTTCTAGTTAGGACACGACTTTTGGTCCTTGATTGTTTTAACAATTATACTAATAAAACCAGGTTAAACGGATTTTTTCCCCATTTTTATGTATGTTAGTGTTTGTTTTTGTATACGTAGCAGATCAGTGTTTCTGTTGTTTTGATGATTTCCTCCTATAGTTGATGTGTATTTCTCGGATTTTGTTTGGTTTCTGACCCGGATCTGTGTCAGTTAAATCGATTTTTGACTATTGAACAGCGGTATACTACTGATGTCTTCATAAATGTAAGAAAATAATGATTATCACAAAGATGTGAAACCGGTTGGAGAAAAATGTAGAGAATTAAAGGACTTTAAGAAGAGCATTTTGAAATTTAATTTTATTTATATATATATTAATACCTATTAAGTTTACTGGTTGGTAGATTCTTATAGACTCTATAGATATATATATAAATTTTCTAAATTTACACATAACCTTTATCCATGGCAAGGTGATCATTTGTTTTGTCGAGTGTAAGTCAAATGTTTTTGTAAGTCGAAGTATGTATATTCAAATCATCTTGTTAACAGATATTTATTTAATATGCTTCTTAATATATAATACCACATACACTACTTTTACCTTTCTCTGGTTTTCAAAGATAGCACACGATTGGTTCGGTTAGCTATTTTTGTTGAGATTTATGATTTTTTTTTTTTTTTTTAGAATTTTAGAATTTTCTTCAATATTTGATATAAATATCACGTTTTGGTACTTTCCAAATTTTGAACCCTGGAATCAATATCTCTAAATATTTAACTTTGAAGAATTAAACTACTGCAAAGGAAAAGATAAACAGCAAGGTAATAAGACTAAAACTACTGCCAAAGTTTGTGTATGTTGCAATTTCAAATAATAGACAACACGGTTTCATTAAAAACATGTGAAATCTCTGCATTCCTTGTTTTATGATTGTTTTTTTTTCTTTCTTGTGTTATTAAAGTAAGTACAGCTTTGAAGGAGCTGATGCAAAACTATTTTTTAAAAATAAATGAAAATCATTTGAAACTTCATCCAAAAAAAATATCTCCAATAAATTTTCAACATTTTTTTTCTGAAACAGAACAACATCTGCTACAATTAATTAAGTGTTATTAATACATAAACATACAAATGTCGTGTACCAGTAGAAATCAATGATATTGTATGACAAATTGTGGCAATGACAAAGATATGACTTATAATATATACACATGTTTTGTTTATTTTTACATCATCCGTATAGATGTATTTTCGATCGATTTTAATACATCTGTATTCTTAATTGAGTATTGCTATTTGTTTTTATTCAAACTCTTGTCGGCAAATATTTCAATTTCATTCTAATTTTCTTGGACAAAATTTACATTAGACCAGAAATCCATTGTATATATTTCATGTTTTGAAAAGGCCTCATTAAAATAGAATAATTGAAACTAGTCAGAAAAATGAACACTGAGAATTCATATTAACCAAGAAACAAGCTTATTCATGAAAGCGTAAACTAATCAATGAAACATGAACATCAAGTTCATGGAACACAGGTCAGACAATCAAACACTTAGGAAGACATGTCAACATACTAAATCTTATTGACCAATCATGAAGAATTGAGGAACGCACCTAAATAATAAATTGACAAGAGTAACTGAATTAACTTTTTATTAAAAAAAATCATATAAATTTGTAAAATAAATATAACATATTTAAATAAACATTAAAACTTAAATCAAACAAATAACAAGATCACATTTCAATTAATATATTAAAATAAAATAAAAAATATACTAAAATATGAGTATTTAACATTCAAATTTTCACACCACAAGCAGTGGTATAAAATAGATAAGTATGCTGAAGTTCTTCGAATTTTGTGAATGTTGGATGTATTAAAGAACAATTACAAGCTTTCCTTAATACACCAAAATAATTGTCAGAATCATTTACAAAACTTTTTAAATTGTGTTTTTAGACATTATATATTCACTAATCTTTAATTAATGATAATTTTTGCATTGTGAATGATAAACAGTTTTAAATTCATGACTTGAATTGGTAAAAAAAATGTAACTTTTCTTTATTATTGCAAACCAAATGAAAATTTTCCACAGAGTCGTCTGCGCTTGACCAGGGTATTTAACCGTCTATTCTTTAAATTTTTTCTAGCAGAAATTTATCACTCATTAATTTACCTGACCAAAAAATATCTTCTTTTTTATTGAAATACTTTTATTGAAGCTGTATGCAATATTGTATTTGTTCAGTATCAATAAATATATTTTCAATCTGTTCAATATAAATACTAATTTAATTATAAAACGTTTACTAAATTTTTTAGTATTGTTCCAATGAATTTGCATGTTTTTGTTGATGCTCAGTTATAAAATACATTTATCAAGACCTACATTCAAACACAATAATATTCAAGTTTTTATTTGTCAAACACACAAACAAAAAGCTAATTTTAATAGGTAAAGTATTAAAGTTATGATCAGAAATCAATTTTTAATTTTTATATCAGTTTTTATATTGAAACTATTAAAAATATATTATTGATATTGAATAAATACAACACCCTATGCAATTTTGTGAGTCCTTATTTAGTATTTGTACATGTATTTCCATCATTAACAGTTCAATTTTTTGTTCAGGAAAATTTATCAGTGAGTGATAGATTTCTCTTGGAAGAAATGTAAAGGTCCCATAGAATAAACTACACAGAGAACAATAGCTATTGTATTTATTAGATGGGACAACAGAAGTTACGAAAGTTAATTTGACAGGTAACTTGCAGGTGAATCTGTGGAAAAATATAATTGGGTTCCCAATAACATTGAGTGTGGATGAAAGTTGTGTCCATTTTCAGTAATTTTGCAGACACCTCAACTTACATCAGAAAGTTCTGACTCTTGTTCTGATAATTGAAATCTGTTGGTTCTATTTTTAGATGTAAACGGCTGTGCCTCTATATACAACAAGGTAAATTGCAAATGGGACTGCACTCTTCTTGATTGACTAAAAGTAATCTCTTAAGAAAATGAAAATAAAAAAATATCTTAATAAACTTTAAAATTAAACAAGACTTACCATATCTACTCTCCAATATCATCTATAAAATATCTTGACATGCTGATTGCTCTCAACAGAAGATGTGATTAAAAATAATTCAAAAATAGTATTATTGATCATATTGACTTAATCAATAAATTAATTCTTATTAGTTTCATGATTTCTTATCCAAAATATAGTTTAAAAATATAGACACAAACACAAAAATCATATAAGAATTAAAAACCAATTGTTCAGAGAACAATTGAAGGTCTTTCCACCATTAAAGATTTATTTTTATATTAAGATATGAAAAATCAGTTTAAAATGTTAGTTCTTATGGCTTTATTATGTATTAATATGAATTTGAAGCAAAGGTCAAAATCTAGAACGTCCAACTAGCCTATGACCTACCCTAAATTTCAAGGTCACAAACAAAGGACCTTAAATCAAAAGATCCTAGGTCGTTAATATGTATGGTTAATGAGTTATATCACTTTACACGTAATTCTAAATAAAGGATGGGTGAAAATTCCCATTTATTGTCTACGTACCCGTTCAACCAAAATATATAAGTAACGACATGTCGCAACTTACAATTTAGTAAAAATAATTTGTCGATATGTTATACAGTGTTTGAAATTAAGCGAAAATAAGCCAAAATAAAAATTTATAATATGACCTTGACCTTTGACCTTGACCTAATTTTCATTTTTTTGGACCAAGAATTTCAAATCAAAATACCTTCAGTCTCTATCACTTATGGTTTACCTGTTAGAAACACATTTCACTTATATCAAATACATAAGGGGGAATAACTATCATATGGAGTCTCCGGATAGCTTCGGTCAAAATTAAACTCCAAAACCTGAAGACATAACGAGCAATTTGGTAAAATAAATTTGTCGTAATCTTTTATGGTTGCGAAGGAGTAGTGGCCACAAGAAAAACAATGTTTGGGGAGATAACTCTTACAACGTAAAGTATTTGGTTCCGCCTTTGTCAATTTGTAAAGCGTATAAACTATACGATATAATATTCCAAATATCTAAGCGACATCTTTTGAAATATCAACAATACGCAAGAAAAAAATAGGCGGAAGAAAAAAAATCAAAGAGCTGAAGAGCTCTGAGGGAAAAGACGGCCATTGTTTCTATTTTTTTTTGGGGGGGGGGTATCTTTTGATAGTCTACATACAAAGAATGAGCAAAAGAACAGCTAGAACATGTAAAAAGGGTGACAATAATGAAACTAATTGTTGTTTATTGTTATTTCATTTCCTTAGTCCAGAATTTATCATAGAGACAATTTGGAACAATGAGATCTGCACCTTCTAAATCAAAACATTTGATTAAAGTTGGGAGTTAATTATTTAAAATACAATTGAATTTAACAACTACTACGATATATTTTAGAATTTTAATTATGTACCACTGAACGGCAGGCTAAGACCATTCTCAATTTTTTGTGACAGTACTCTCAAAATTTCTTAATTTTTTCTCAAGAAAGTGAGGACTAAAATATCAATTCAGTTTTAATTTTCCATTGATAAAGTTCCCAGTTACAACTCTCATCACAGGGATACATGTACATGTACTTATAAAATCCAATATGATTGATATAAGCTGTGTGAAGTTTGTTCCCAGATCCCACATTTTGATATATCTGTAAAATTCATGAATAAATAGCTTTAAACTACAAAAAGCAACATTAAAAAAAAAAATGAAAAAAATTTACCACTACAATAATTTTGTTGGTACACAAAATTATTTTTTAATTGAAGACTACTTATCACATACTTAATGTCACATTTTTAGTGTTCAGATACATAAACTTTCATTTTAGTGGGTAATTACTCATCAATTGAGGTGCTCCTTAATTGAAGAAAGATTCTAAAAACATAACTTTACAAAAAGAATGATAACTGCAGTTGCTCTCCACAATCTCAATAGGTATAAACTACAAAAAGCAACATTTAAATTTTTTTTTTAACCATTTCAATAATTATGTTGGTACACAAAATTCAGTTTATATAGAAGACTACTTATCATATACTAAATGTAACATTTTAAGTGTTCAGATACATTTACTTTGCCTGATTTAAGTGAGGTTCTCCTGAATTAGAAGAAGATTCTTAAAACAGAACTTAACAGAAAGAATGAAAACTGTCGTTTCTCTCCCAAATCTCATGTATCCCCATTCACATTGTTTACCGCGAAAGTTGACCTACAAATTATAGCCTCAGATTAAAGAATTGCATGTTGGTGTGTGAATCATCTACACTACAGAAAACATCATTAGGTTTATATTGAACAAATACAGATTTTAAATTAGAATACCAATACTGCGAATGATTTTTATAATGAATAAAGGATAAAGCGTGGCATTCCAACAATGACGTCACTAGGTTAGATTATATTTAGAATATGTCGTAAAACTGATTTTTCCGGACTGTATAAGAAACGTATATAGTGTAAGGGGAAGCTAAATATACGATAATTTCACGAGAAACAGAAGGGGAATGTGTAAAAAAGTGTTTAAAGTCAAGCTGTTCTCCTTGTCATCAATTTCAGTATGACATTTTGAGGGGGTTTCCAAATTATTAAAACAAAATGATTGACGTGAGGGCATGAAACTCTGGCCAACAACATTAGGAAATTGACAGCTTGAAGCCGTCTTTCCTAAAAATAAAAATAATAATAATAATAATAATAATCAGAACAAAATCAAAAGGTCTTTCCACGGAAAGGTGGAAAGACCTAATTATAATGACTAGTATATTTTAGATTTATTTCTTCAGAGAGTAAAAAGTTGCATATCTAAATATGTGTAATTCTTTCTTAAGAGTGGCATTCATTTTATTTTGAAAAATCTTATAGATGACAATCAGATATCAAAGTTTTGCATGTTATCAAAGTGCTTGTAAGCACTAAAGGGTAAATATTGCTTTAATTGATCAATGGGAATAATAGAGGAATTGTTGCATGAATATAGGGATATATTGTCCTGAGTAGAATTTTATATTGCAGGAGCTTGCGAGTGCACTATATGTTCTATGAGGGACAATATTTCCCAATATTCATGCAATAACCCTTTTATTGTATAACAATATAAAATTTGAAAGTAAAAATTGGTTTAAATTAAAATTTTGTTGTTGATGACGTCATTAATTTTGAAGATTTATCGTACTAGTGCAATATTAGAATTTATTCCACACTAACTTTTGGTTGGTTTCTGTGGGAAATATTATATTGCTATGCAATAAAATTAAATATTGCATGTGTAAAGTTAAACATACAGCATTTGTTTTATTTAATTCTGGACAAAGGAAGATACCTTCAATTTTCAAAGATGACTTTCACAATTACATCATTGATATTTTTAAAACAGGAATTGGATTTCTTCCCCTAGCAAAAGTTATGTTATTTTCACAACAAGTATAACATCATTTTGTGACATGAATATCTTAGTATTTATTTAATTGATAATTTTACTGGAAATGTTCATGGATGGAATGTATAAAATTTTATGATAATTGCACTTTATGGTGTGTATCTCAAAAGTAGTGTTAAAACATGGAAAATTTAGATATCAAGTCAGTAACATAGGACTTTAATTGCATTTCTTGCAATCTTTACCCAAAAACTATAATAACATGGTCCCTAGACATAAGTTTTTATAAATGTTACATGTATAAGTTTGCACTTTCAAATCAATTCGCTTTCTTTGTTTCTAAGGAGACAAATCAGCATCACTAACAACAAATCATCAACAATTACATTAAATAGATTAGTTTCTAAGATGATCGATGTACATGTATCCTTTGTTTCAAAATGTGCCTCATTAATAAAGTATTATAGTCAATAATTTCTCAGCATGCTGAAAAACCTATCACAAGAAGTTCATTTGTTGAAACTTTAAGTACAAGCCTGGGTTGGTTTCAAGGTATCTTTAATTACTGTTCTGGTCATATTCTTATATGAAACGTGCTGGAAAGGTAATAATAAAATGTAAACATGTACGCAGCAGGTTGGACATCAAAATAACATAAAGCATCAATAGTACTTGAGAGAGAATTAAAAGGGCCTCATTCTTATTTCATTAGTCAGGTATATATGCAATAAATGGTCCGGAATCTAACTAAAAAATCATAAATAAATATAACAAAAACTTACAAAGTATCATCATCTGAGTGTTCAACCTTTTAGTACTAACAATGTAATCTGTAAAACATTCCTAAATTTGATGTGTCGAAATATTTGCAATTACTTAAATAATCAAAAAAGACGCGGATGATACTAAATAGGCATTAAAAAGTCGGAGATAAACTGACAAATCCGTGATACTGATAGAAAGACGAAGAAAAGACAAACAAGTTTCTCATATGCACGTGTTCAAGTGGTTATAAATAATTTGATTTAAAATTTAATGGTAAGAAGCTTCTTATAATGAAGGTTTATCCAAATAATTAACTTATCAGAACATCACAAAGACACAATATATTAGATGCTTTGTAAATATCATGGTAGTATAATAGAAATTGGCCTGATGACAATCAGGGTAACACTAATGTTGCAACACCAATCATACGTGCCAGGAAGCGTGTGCAGTCTGCCCAACAGATCTGAGCGAAATATCGAACCAAGAAAACGAAACGGAGATTAACTTGCTGTAGTGGATTATGCCTAAACTGATCCTCGAAATACCTTAGGCAATGTAAGGTGTAATTATTGATCTGGAGAATTGGGGTACTGCATTGAATTTTAACAAGATATTTGCCAAGAGATCTAATTGAAGTTGCTAAAGACACATCTTTATAAGAAGCAACGGTTCATGACATTCAACTTTTGCTATGTCAAGCATTAAAAAGGCGTTCAAAAGCTAGCGGTCAGGAGTTTCTTTCATGTAAATGTAAAAGGGGGCGTAACATTTCAAAATGTTAATTTAAAAACAAAAGATTTTGTGCCAATACCAATGCCACAATTCACAAAATCCATACTATATATAACATGTAAATAATTGCACAATGCAAGTTATTGGTGAATTTTGGTAAAATTTTGTACAAATTGTAATTTGAACAAGCACTTTTTGTACAAATTACAATTTGTCCCAAACTCGACTACGTTTACAATTGCATCCTACTTCCTATCAATTGTTATCCTTTCATTTAAATCAATTATCAAGGGGATAGATCAGGGAATTTAAAATTTGTCTGCTTATAGAATTTAGTTTAATTAGATACCCGTAAACTGTATACACGTCTATTTTATTGTTTATATTCACAATTCAAATCACCCGCGATATTAGAAAATGTAGATTTATCCTAACATTAACATTCTTTAATATTAAAAATACAAATAGGTCTATTTAAAAAAAAAAATAAGTACTAGATTAATATAGTATAAAGTAAAATTAAAAAAAATACCGAACTCCGAGGAGAATTCAAAAAGAAAAGTCCCTAATTGTATGTCAAAATCAACAGCTCAACAAATCAAACGAACGGATAACAATTGTCATATTCCTGACTTGGTACAGGCATTTTCTTTTGTAGACAATGGTGGATTGAACCTGGTTTTATAGCTTGCTAAAACTATCACTTGTATGCATTAAATTCCATTATGTTGACAACGATGCTTGAACAAAACAAACAGACACAATAGGTAAAAATGTCAAAAATAGAGGTTCAGCGGTCAATATTGTGCTATCATCTCTATCACTATAAAAACAAACAAATGTAACAAAGAAGCATAAAAAGGCATACATCAAATTAAACAACCTCATTTTGCTTTTTTAGTATATGATTTAATTTATATATGTAAAATCCACCCATAAAGGATTTAATTGTAACACTAGACTAGAGCTAGATGGTAATCACTCACAACTAATACGTATACATTGATTTAATTTTAGTTTTCCGTAGATGATTAATGAGTAGCATTCCTGATCTACTACCAAGTATATCAAGAAAGAATCAAAATGATCGATTACCATTGGTTGCATTAGTTATCTTTCAACAAAGTGACTGATTTAACTTGGCATGATGAGACAAAGAAAAACACATTTATCGACACGAGTCGTCATTTCTTTTGTGAACCGTTTCCAATTTTTCTACAAGAAAAAGATTTTTGTTGCTATAAATTGACCAAGAAATTTGAGTGAATAGAATTCTTTAAATACCTAGTTCTTATATAGCAGAACACAGCGTTAACTTAGAGAAACAACGTCGCGTGTCAACGTTACTATTCTACTGATGATTAAGAGAAACAGATCAAATGGGCATTACATCATGGAAAGATATACATAATAATAAAATTGAGAAAGGAAATGGTGAATGTGTCAAAGCGACAACAACCCGACCACAGAGCAGACAACAGCAGAAGGCCACCAATGGGTCTTCAATGTAGCGATAATTCCCGCATCCGTATGTATCTTTCAGCTGGCCCCTAAAAAAAATGTATACTAGTACAGTGATAATGGACGTCATACTAAACTCGAATTATACACAAGAAACTAAAATTAAAAATCATACAAGACTAACAAAGGCCAGAGGCTCCTGACTTGGGACAGGCGCAAAATTGCGGCGGGGTTAAACATGTTTATGAGATCTCCCCCTATACCTCTAGCCAATGTAGAAAAGTAAACGCATAACAATACGCACATTAAAATTCAGTTCAAGAGAAGTCCGATGTCAAAAGATGTAACAAAAGAAAATAAATGAAATTACAATAATACATAAATAACAACAGACTACTAGCAGTCAACTGACATGTCAGCTCCAGACCTCAATTAAACTGATTGAAAGATTATGTCTTCATCATATGAATATCAGGCACAATCCCTCCCGTTAGAGGTTTAGTATCATACTATCATAAAATATATAAGAAGAACATAACCCGTGTCATGCCAACAACTGTTGCGTAGTTCCGATGCAAAGACAAAGATATTAAGTATAAACATTAATACTACTTTATTCAAATGCACAAAAGAATGTAATTTATTTTTGTTATATTTAAATTAGTTTTAGTATTTGCAAGTATTGATATCATCACAACCGTATGCATTTTTATTTCGTTTTTGTCCATCATTTACGATATATTGTATAGATGGCAAGGTGGTGTAGGTGTTTAAAATATGTTTTCTTTATAGATTTAATGTATGATGAATATAAACTTTTATGTATATATATTTATATATATACAAGTATGACTGTATGTGCAGAAGTTTGTTTGTACAATAATTATTACTATGAATGTTAATGTGGGTCATTCAGATATATTAGTATATGTAGGTGTGTGTGTGTGTGTCTTTGTCAATATATAGGTACTTCGACTCTTGTACGCTACATTTGTGTACATTGTTTATACAAACTTTGGCAGGTAAAGGTCACGACACGGTACTTATCTGGGTCAAATCAATAACAAATTTAATAAAGATTGAAAGTGCAACTATGAAAAATATTTAAATTTACACTCCAACTTACCTTTTCGCAATATTATTCTAAGCCTTCAAAACCACATCAAAATTAATAATCCAAATTCTCGAAACACTTCAAAAAATATTGTCCAAACACAAGGAACAGCAAAGTCGTGTGAGGTCACTTGAGGTGGCACGGTAGTATTTGCATTCCAGAATTTAGGTTGCTCTTTTGTGTACCCTACTTAGGTTAATGTATCTAAACAGTGTGATTGGACAAAAAATACAGTATCAACTGAACATACTTTCCCAAACTGAGGGATGAATCAGGTGTAGAAAAATATGAAATAATTTTACATACAGATGAAAATGAATTTTTGAGAATTTTTTAAAATTTTGTATTCACTGCACCATAAAAGACCTAAAAGTACTAGTGGCCTTAGGTTTTTAAAAATAGCAAAAAAGGTAAACGGTCATGATACATATTCAAATTCATTTCTGAATAGTAAAATGAAAGTACTTCAGTTAACTGTGAATGTAGATTTTTTTGCAGTGTTAGAAAGTGGTGAAAATTCTAAAAAGGCTATCATTATCCCTTATGGGCCAGGAAATACTACCGTGCCACCTTGACCGCAATTCGTTTCTGATTAGATAATAAAAGAATCCCAAAAGTCATTCCGGATGAATGATCAATTTCCGTAAAACAATTAGTGTGTAGATATTTTTTATGAACATATCTGAAAATACTTTTTGTGAAGTAGCAAAGACTATTTGTAACAACTATTATAGTGTAATGTGTGAATTAAACCAATGTAATGTATTAGTTAATTTTACTGAATATTATCCCTGGGTATTCAGTGGTAATTTAACGGGGAGACTTGATGAAATGCTGTACACCAAGTTTAATTGTTAAACAGCAATATGTGCAATAAAGAATCACTTAGAGTGTTAAAAAAAAAAATATGTTTAGGTATACTTTGCTATTCCATTAAAAAAATGATTGCCCACCAAAATACATTTTCTTTTGTTTTTACATTACAGCTGCTGTAGAAAATTTTCAAAGGATAGGATTACTGATTATAAACAACAGGATTATATCATCATGACCATTGGAATCTTACAAGGAGAAGTGCAAGTAAATGAAGCAATTCATGTGCAAAAATTATAATATTGTAAACAGGAGAACAGTTTAAATAATACTAACAGTTAAACAGTTATGTGAGACCAAGAGCAAGGCAGAGTAAACATGGAGTGTATATATGATTATATGTCAACCACAAGTACATTTATACCACATAATGCTAATGAAATAAGAACTATGGTACACATTTTGTATGAGTGTGAATATCTGGTCCCCCAAAAATTTAATTGTTAAATAAATATAATTTGAAATAACTAAATTTGTAACGTTTATATGACCATCATATTTTGAGGTCTTTTTGCAAATTCTATCATAGAACCAACAACCAACAATCAATCCATTCAAATCATAATTGCGGTGAACAAAATTTCCAATGACCAACAGAAAAAGATGATGTCTAATCCCTAATACATGTACCTTCTCTTCTTCACATTGGCTTAAGCATAATCTATTCCTTTCATTAGATTATATTCTGAGTGGAACATGAATATAAAAAAAAAGAAATATTGCGTATACTAGTATATGTCAATAAAACAAGCATAATAACCAAAAGACATCTTTAAGGCAAATAGTCCATTCTAAATGGTAATTGAGTATCTTTCTCCTGAGTTTTTTTTTCATGGATTTAGGTTTATGAATTGAATAAAGATCATTTGTATAGGATGCCATAAAATATTGTGCTTCCATTCTAATTGTAAGATAGCACATAGTAAATGTATGCCTTGCCAAAAACAGTTCTGGAAGGGAGGCAATCAAGTTTGAAAAGGACAGACAACACCATCATATTTAAATGTTGTGATTTTGATTTCCAACTAAATACTACAATGATATACTCATTAATTAATATAATACATGAATAAAAGAATCAAAGTGTTAGTGTTTACGTATCTATGGTTTATCCATTACCAATCAGAAAAAAAACCCGCCAAAAATCATATTTGGATGTTGTGGACAACAAAAAATGTTAAACAGGTGTCAGATGTGTTACCTGATACAAAAAAAAAAAAAAACCACCATTCATTAAACTGTTGTAGATGACAAAAAAATCAGAGAACATATATATTATGTAAAAATAGGTGTTGAGGACAAAAAAAAACTATATGTAAAACAGGTGTTGAGGACAAAAAAAATCACGTAAAACGGGTGTTGAGGACATAAAAAAACATACGTAAAACGGGTGTTGAGGACCAAAAGAACATACATAAAACGGGTGTTGAGGACCAAAAAACATACGTAAAGCGCATGATTTGATAGAAACTAACAGGCGTTTAACGTGCGTTTACCCGTAAAACTGGCTGCCGTTTCATAAAACAATCGCTAATAACGACTAACGTTAATTTTAGCGTGTAACTAACGACTACATAACGATGACGTCTACGTGTGTTTCATAAACCGTACGCAGAAGAATCGTTAGAATTTTTGATCGCTAGACAATCGCTATTTATTAATAGCACGGGGATTCCCGAAAACAGCACTCTTTTTCATTGGAGGTATGTTACATAGAAATTAGCAGACGAAAATAAGTACTGAGAGCATCTGACTACAGTCACAGTATGGAAAAAAAATCAGTCCGAGAAAACCTCACTTTTCCAGTGAGGAGGTAAATGTAATTGTGGAGGGAGTGCAAGAGAATTATTCTAATCTTTTTGGAGCACTCTCCCCCTATTTAGACCAGAATAAAAAGAAGGCACTCTGGTCAAGTATTGTTCAAAAGTATGTGTATACACCACTGAATATTTTAAATAGACACAAATTGAATATTAAACCAAACAAATCAGTACACAGGCAAAATTTACTCACATGAATTTCACATGAATCTCACATGAAATTCACATGAAAAATTTCACGCGAGATTCACCTCAATCGAGCTTATACATGAAACTCACATTAAAATTTTCATGTGAATTTCACGTGAATTGAGATTCACATGAATCTGATGTGAAATTTTTCACATGAATTTCACGTGAAATTTACAACAAAATTTTTTAATATTTTTCATGATTTTGATTAAATTTAAAGATTTAGATGTTATTTGAAATACTCTATTTTAAAAATTCATGTGAATTTCACATGAAAAAATATACGTGATTTTCATGTGAAATTCACATGAGTTTCACATGAGATTCACATGAAACTCACAAAAACTGATTTCACGTGAGTTTCACGTATAAGCTCGTTTGAGGTGAAATTCATGTGAATTTCACGTGAGATTCACATGAATTAAATTTCACGTGAAATTGATGTGAGTGAAATTTGCCTGTGTAACACAAAGATTGTTCTTTTAATAATTTGTCAGATGAATGCAAACACTATATTAGTAAACCGAAATCAGTCAAGTACCTGTTCGTTCCCCACAATATATATTCTATGTCAATGTTTTTTTTCTATTCTAAAATCTCGGAAACGAGAAGGATCACTAACCGCTTTTGATATGTATTTTAAATATGCACACTTCCTGTTTCCTGTTTTATTCTTCGAACACAATTTTATTGGTTTAAATTTTAATCTACCTCGACATTTAGATTTACATTATAAAGGATAAGTACTTTTACAATAAGCACTACAGTAACAGCGGACACTTTATTCAGATAGTCGTTGATGTGTCCCGTAAAAAAGAGAGGCGAGGAATCTGGAATACCAACCGGTCAAACCTGTTCACACTCAAAAGTCTAAAAATAAAAACTACTAAAACGCAAATTATAGCTAGAAAAAGTATGAAAAGGATAAACAGACAAAACAACAGTTCACTAGACAAATGCTAGACTATAGTAATCAGTTCATAAAACTAATTTTTTGAAAAAATTGAGAATGGAAATGGGGAATGTGTCAAAGAGACAACAACCCACCCATAGAACAAACAACAGTCAAAGGTCACCAATAGATCTTCAATGCAGCAAGAAACTCCTGCATATGTTTACCTTGTTGAACTGTATCCATTTAAAAAAATACCAAGTAAACAAATAAATCTGCGACAATACTGGTTCTATTGGTCATGTTGGTACAAAGTTGCTTAATGCTCCAAATATATCAGAGTATTATTATGCTTGTACATATCAGAGACATGTATTCTAAATATTTATATGTCTCTGTAGATATTCACATTAACTTGCAAAAGGTCAATTTCTACCAGACACATCTCATATATATGTTTAGATACACCTTGAGTGTGTAAGCCTGAATTGATGTTACTCATTTACACCATGGTATTATTATAAATTCAGGTTAACTGTTTTCAATAACTTAATAGGAGGATGTGTTCCACAGATATTATATGGTTAAATCTTTGAAACACATGATATATAATTAAAAGCATGAATTGATCATTGTTGATAAATATAGGATATCCAATTTCATTTGACAATGTTTGACAATATCTTGGTGTAAACCTATATGTTACTTTTAATCAAGAAATATTTGTTATATTAAAGCAAATACTTTTTCATTAACTATATGGAAGTAACAGCTCTTTTTTTTCTCTCATCTAAATAGAGTAAATTCAATTAGTTCTGTTGTAAGAACTATAACAGAGGTGAAGCACAAATGGCAGGATCTGCAACTGAAGTCGAAGAAAAGGAATCAGAAAGAAATAGGCTACAGAATCTGACAGGTGGTGGACGAGCACCACCTGTTTTAACACCACTGGAGTTAAAGGTTGAATTATTTTGTTGTTTTATTATTGTTGTAGTTCAAACAATATTGTTATTAATATATGAATATAAAGGACATATAAAGACAAATTTGATTGACATTGAAAAATTCAATAAGTAATAATCTGACACAAATGGTAGTTTCAATCCTTACATATATATATGTATATATTGTACTGGTATATCAATTCAATTTTGTGTGATTTTAGTGCTCATGAGAATAATATTGTGATGGATTCTAAGACTTTACAATTATATAAACATGTTGTACCAGCTTTTTAAAAAGTAAAATTGATGAATTTGCAATTTTTATAACAGATTTGTTATTACAGTACAATGTACATATATTTAAAATAAGACCCATTACAGTACAATATCTGGCTAACTTTCAAATTAATTTGAACAAGTTCCATCTCACGTTTTTATGAATCATTTATTAAACATCATGAAGTACAGATACAGTGACCAAGGCCGTAGCTAGGCATCTTATTTTAGTGAGGCAAAATAATTGAGCCGAGCGAAGCGAGGCGAAAATTTTTTTTGGAGGGTATGAAATGAATGGTGAAAAATCCGGCTTTCTAGGCATTTTTAGAGAGTTTGATAATGTTTTGAATTTGGACACTTTTTATATATTTTTTTTATATTTTAAGACTTGTACTAACACCAAATCTTTAACAACTTTATTGATCTTTATTTAAATTTATATGTAAGGTTATCATCCAAATATCACTGATTTGAGTCTGCTGCCGGAACATAGAACAAACATCGATTCAGTAGAGTTTGCCAAATTTTTCTATGACCGGTTCAGTCAACTCGTTTCAGAATCATAATTTGGTCTGCTGATATCCTTATCGCGATGAACATGGCAAGCCCGCACAATCTCTCGCCACTCATGCATGCTCTTTTCCAAGTTTTCAGTCGTTTCAGGGCAGTCTGTGTTTCTAAAGGAAGCACATTATCATCAACACAATGATCAATGTCTTCTTCCAATTCCTTCTCCATCAGCAATTTGGTAGCAGTAACAGTTTTGTTTGCAAAAGGGAATTAAGCTTTCCTGTAAGCCCCATCATACAGTTGCAGTTACAAAATATTAAACTCGCTTTTATGCTGACAAAGAGTAGACAAACTAGGGATAGAATGAGATAAGATTAATGTATGATTCTATCTATAGAGTATATATAATATGGGTACAGGGGAATTGGAATGGAGTTTTTGACGTTTACATATGTAGGTCCATAATTTCAAATTATTTCTGGAAATAGTTGGTGGTATTTTAGTTCCAGAATCTATAAATTTAGGGGTGTCCGATTCCGAAACCCCGAATATAAAGAAACGAAATTCCGTAGTCCCGAATGAGTGAAGACAAAATCCTGTGTTAAAGGTTCTTCCATTCCTCCATAAATATCAAATTGGAATATGGGATATTCTTTCAATTTTTAAGGTTAAAGAAACATGGATAGAAACTAATCCATGCATGTTTCATATTATTTATATTTTATTTATCTGTAAAGAGAAAGATTAAAGTTCGTGAAATGAATACGCAGACAGGACTGCCCCCTTGCGATGACTTGATTTGTCAAAAGTTGGTTAAACGGAGAAATGAATACGCAGACAGAACTGCCCCTTCGGAATACCAGTACTTGATTTGTCAGTCTACTTATAGTTTTTGGACATTGTAACTGGACCATATGCCTGTCCGAAACGTGTCCAAAGCATGTGCTCCGATGTTATTTTATTTCACCCGCCGCATGTGTCATGTCACTTTCTTCAACCATGAATATGTTGGCCAATGGTCAATACAAATGTTATATAGTACGACTCGTAATTGGGAGGAATAAGATTGTATATTCTTTTCGCGGTAGAATTTATGTTCATACGATATTCGTCTTGAACATGTATGAAATATTTGCCACCTGACGTTAAGCAACCAAAAATAAACCAGTTTGCGATTTTATTTATTTCGTTGTAGCATCATATGATGTTATATACCATGTGCAGTAATGTGCCATCCTTGTGAAACTAAATGAAATAGTTATTTGTTTACATAATTATTTCCCACCGCAAAAAATACAGAATATAACAATAAATATTTCCCTTCTATTCCTTCATGATAGTCCACATGAGGGTCTCTTAAAATTCTGAATTCTTATATTTCTAAGGTTGTTCTTTTCCGTTTAAATATTTTTTCCATTATTCTCTATTCAGTATTTTATGTTGAAAACTGTTCTCTACAGTCTGATCATTATTATAATTTGGCACCCCTATATTTCTTTAGAGAAAGAAGGTGAGACATTTTTGCGTGTGTCGTGTTTTTTTCTTTTTTTTCTTAAAATAATAGCAATAGGTCAACTTTATTTGTTGCATGGAAGCTGTATTTGTCTGTTTATTGGTATCACTTTAGTTTAAGTAAACCGAAGAAGTAAGTTGGGATTGATTTTGTGGGTTGTGTTCCCAACAGTTTATAAAGGGGTCCAAATAAGCTTTTTTCCTAGTTTCAAATAACTTAAGTGTAATGTATGGATCATTCTGAAATTCTGGAATTAGGGGCCAAAAATTCAGTGCTCCAAAACAAGCAATTTACTTTATACTATTTAGTACATATATATTATTTTTAATAATTTAGAAAACTTATACCATATTAATATCTGAGTAAACTTTATATTTACCTTTAAAGTAAGAGATAACTGTAATGTATTTTTACGCTACGACGGGATCAGTTGGGGATATGAAGGCCGAAAATGTATTTTCGATATATGAGTTTGACTGTTCCTCTGATATCGTTCGTCTCTCTTTTGTAGTGATGGTAACATTTTACATTCCGGTATATATATATATATTTTTTTAGTCGAATTTTTTTCCAGGACAATGTGCAATCATAGTATCAGTTTAGTTTTTCGACATATGAGTAGTATAACGTAATCAGAGATCAATATTTTAATTAGATTGGTTTTTCGACACAATCAGTCAAACATTTTTTTTTAAAATTTATAAGACCTAGGTAGTGAGAAAATCTTAATATTTGTTTAATTATTATTATCAAAAAAAAGAAAAATTGATAGTGTCATACCTAATGAAAAATTAATTATTTTATTATAAGTCAACGTGTTAATTATATACTCAAACGGTCATGACTATACGCGTATGGTCAAAATACCCATATGGTCCTCATACACATGAATGTTTGTATTAAGACCGGAGTAAATTTGTTTTGACAATCAAACATTCCCTGTTAAAACACGCGGACGTGACAGAAGACACCATTATGTAGCGTCAACAGTAAATAATGGATCGAAATATTTGGTAAACGATTTTTTTAACATAACTTGATTTAAAAACATGATTTAAGTCTAGATATATATGTTTTTTTTATACTAGATAATTCACCTTTTAAGTCCATAGCACTCTCAGTCTATAAGAAAGACAGTATATTATTGCTGAAAGACATAATCTTCCGTCTTATCATATAATGGTTATCTGATGGAAGATGCACGTTAATTTAGAAGCTTTTTTAATTCTATGTCTCCATACAATAAAGGAGATATTTGTGGAAGAGTTGATTTTCGTATACTTACTTCATCTTGGCATCACAAATGGCTTGCACATTTAAGCTGTGGTAATTTTTTCTGCACACAAATATCTGTTCATCCTCACTTGGTCTTATTATTGGAATTAAAGTTCCATCAACTGCCCCAACAACATTTGGCATACCATACATATTATGAAAATCCTGCTTAATTTCTCTTAAAGAAGGCTGGTCAAGTGGAAATTTTATTTTGTACAGGAGAGAAGAAACCAAAGAAGTGGTAACTGATGATATTATCCTGCTTACAGAAGACCGGCTTATACCATGGATGTCCCCTATCTCGGACAGGAATCCCCCCTTTGCATAGTATCTTAAAGTTGTCAAAACTTGATGCAAAGGGGGAATGGCGAAGTTTCTAAGGGTTGGCCTCTCTAAATGAGGGGCAAGCACATCTACCAAGTCGAAAATACTCCGCCTATCTAAGCGGTATCTTGATATGAGTTCAATATCATTCAAACTGTCCATAATATTGGTCCTATCTCTAAAGACTCTTTCCCTCCGCATTGCCCTGCGTTCATTGTGTCTGATAATATGTAACGCGACGGCCATCTTTGCGGACGCTGCGATTAATCTGCGATAGGTTCAAGTTCACGCTAATAACGTTCGCGATTTGCACGCAATGTACGACCATCGCAAAGTACGTTTGTTTTATGAAACGGAATTTTAGCGTTACGTTTGGTTAACGTTCAAACGTACGCTAGCGATCGTTTTATGAAACGGCAGCCAGGTGTTATACGTAATCATTTACATGCGTGGTCCTCAATATGCGTTTTACGTACGTTTCATAACATACCTAAAACGCCTGTATTACGCATGAAAAACGGGTATGCAATTTTTGGTCTGTTTTTCTAATACTGTATGCAATAGGTCAACTATATTTGGTGTATGGAAATATTTTACGATGTACATGTCAGTCTGGCAGGTTTTATTTGACCTTGACCTCATTTTCACGGTTCATTGCTGAATGTTAAGTTTTTGTGTTTTGGTCTGTTTTTCTAATACTGTATGCCGTAGGTCAACTATATTTGGTGTATGGAAGTTTTTTACGATGTACATGTCTGTCTAGCAGGTTTTATTTGACCTTGACCTCATTTTCATGGTTCATTGCTCAATGTTAAGTTTTTGTGTTTTGGTCTGTTTTTCTAATACTGAATGCAGTAGGTCAACTATATTTGGTGTATAAAAATATTTTACGATGTACATGTCAGTCTGGCAGGTTTTATTTGACATTGACCTCATTTTCATGGTTCATCGCTCAATGTTAAGTTTTTGTGTTTTGGTCTGTTTTTCTAATACTGTATGCAAAAGGTCAGGTATCATCTGACCTTCACCACATTTTCATGGTTGATTGATCAATGTTCAGTTTTCTTGCTTAACTTTGTTTCTTAGATATTTTAAGCAATAGGTCAATTATAATTGATACATGGAATGATTTTAAGGTGTACTTGTCTGTCTGGCAGGGTTTATCTGACCTTGACTTCATTTTCATGGTTCATTGGTCAGTATAGAATTTCCACGGTTTGGTCTGTTTCTTTTATACTATAAGTAATAGGTCATCTATATTATGTGTATGGAATGATTGTATTAAAGGTGTACATGTATTTCCGGCTTGGTTTATCTAACCTTGACCTCATTTTCTTGGATCATAAATGTTAATGTGATACTTTATATGTAGGACTATCAACATAAAATCAAATTGAATGGTCAGTATAGTAGGCGAGACATTTCAGCGGGTGAACTCTTGTTTTTATACGACCGCAAAAAATTTTGCGGTCGTATATTAATTGGTATCACGTCGTCGTCGTCCGAAGACATTTGGTTTCCGGACAATAACTTTAGTATCAGTAAATAGAAATATATGAAATTTAAACATAATGTTTATAACCACAAAAGGATGGTTGGGATTGATTTTGGGGGTTATGGTCCCAACAGTTTAGGAATTAGGGCCAAAAAGGGCCCAAATAAGCATTTTTCTAGTTTCATGACAATAACTTGTGGAACAGTGTATGGATCTCGCTGAAATTATACCACAAGTTTCCATACCACAAAGGGATGGTTAGGATTGGCTTTGAGGGTTATGGCTCAAACCGTTTAGGAATTAGGGGCAAAAAAGTGAGAAAAACCAAGTGTGTCCTGGTTAATGGACAATTACTTAAGTACAAATTACAGTGTAAGGGAGGTAATTCAAACACACCTTTGAATTACCTCCCTTACATTGCTTTTAAATTATGTATAAACAAATGTTGTATTGTCTTAAGGTGATTAGCTGTCAATTCATTTTTAGAAGTTACTATTTTAATAATTTTAAAAATGCTGATTAAGGTAAATTAACTTTAGCCATGATTATGTATCATGTCATTTTCTATTTGAAGACTTATATGATGTATTTAAATGGGTTATTATGGTTGCAAACTCCATTGGAAATTTAAATTGAGATTATGACCATGTCTTGAGGGAAAGATTTTTTTTGGAAAAAGTGGGGGGGGGGGGGGGGGGGTTGCAATTTTTTCTCCTCAAGATCGGCTGCATTTTCACCTAAAAATTTACTCTGTGTACAGACAAACTTTCTCTTTTAGAAAATTTAAAACTTAACTGGAAAATTTTGCAGCGCACTTTTTTTTATTCATCCAGACGGTGCCAAAATAAACAAAGTTGGGAAAGAGGTTTGAGAACTTCCCCGCAGGTAATAATTGAAGTTAACTGTATTTAGTCAAGGGTATAACTTTATAGGGTTATCAGAGAAAATGTCATACATGTGTTATTATAGATTCTTTCATGAGTTGTCTACTCTTTATTTTTTAAATTTTCTTAATCTGTAGTAACATATGTTTGTTATTAGTTAAATAAATCATAAATATTTTAATTTTTAGTGGTCACTTGGGAATTCTTGAAACTTTGCACAGTAACTTAATACATAGCCTTGATAACTAATTTTCCAATTAAATTAATACATTTTTTATCAACCATGGTAAATTAATGAGACAAGGCTTTTAAGGGATAAACTTAGCTGTAATAACAAGGCTTAGTTATTACAGGCATGTAACTTATTATATGACACACTTGGGAATTACTTGGAAGCTTGCGTAGAACCTCATTACATGCACTGATCATTATATTTCTTACAATAAATTAAAATACATTGTGAGTAAGCATGATATATGTCTGAGCAAAGGCTTGAAGTGATGTAGAGAAGCTGTAATAACACCCTTTAGTTATCACAGGCATATTTTTATACGAGTTTACAACTTTGAATTACCTCCCTTACACTGCTTTTAAATTATGTATTACAAATGTTTTCTCCAAGATTTTTTTTTGGAGGTGGAGGGGAGGGAGGTCAATTCGCAACAGCATAGTGTATTGCACACAAGCAATAAATTGAATATAAATTCAAATCATATAGCCAATTCTAAGTTCTTTGACTACAGTTATTCTGTGTCAGAAACCTATTATGTGTCAAATATTGAATTACAATCCAAATTCAGACCTGAATCAAGCGCGAATATTGTGTCCATTTTTGCCCCAATTGTTCAGGGTTGGACCTCTTCGGTCGTATCCAGCTGCGCTCGGCAAAGCAATTTATTTTACTTTCTTGAAAGTTTTTCCAGCAGGCACGCAAGATGTGAAGCGCACCTCACTGACCTACCATTAACTGACTTTATTGAAATTAGACAACAAAACCTTCCATTTAAGTCAAATCTAAGAAACTCAATACTGAAAAAAATAGTGGATTACACGTCAATGAAATAACAACCAAACCACACAAATATCTAAACATCTATTCAAAGGCCAGCGTACTGTCTTCAACACTTGACCGATGTCTATATACCATCTCAAACACAAGTTGTGAAGAAGTCGAGAATATCTATGTGATTATATTTAAATTATTATGAAAAATCTACAATATACCGAATTCTCCACCCCCAAAAAATGTTACGATATATAACATAATTATATACATCTGTACATGGAGAAGATACTTTCAAGGACAATCATCTACCACAAGTTGAAGATAATCTGACAACACCATGGCCAACAAAGAAAATATACGAAAAGACAAACAATAGACAAATTAACTTGACACCGAAAACGAAAGATTTAACAACATGGACCCGACAAACAAACTCGGGATTTAATTATCTGAGCTTTCTCCATTAGTGACACCCGTTGTATTTCTCATGATAAATTCACTTTCGGCAATATGTCGCATTCCGCAACAGACAAGAAAAGTAGTCTAGATAGGATTGTGTCTCCATATTGAACATATACTATAGTACTCGTACCACGACAGTCTTATCGTAGACTATGTTTATCAATGCCGCCTTCCTTCTCATTTTCCACAGGTTAAGATTATCGGCACATAGAAATTGCTTCAACGAAAACGCCACTCATAAATTTAAAGATGTTCCATTCTCCGAGCGCCTGTGATTTAGTCGACGATTTTTCAAAGCCAAATTAAAATTCTAATGAAAAGTGTTTCAACGCACAATCGGAACACGTTAACGACATTAAATTCTTACGTAATATACATGATATAGGTCTTTTAGTATAATGGTAGTATAATGGTAGTAAAAGGTACAGTACTATGCACTTAGAACATGTAACCTTGGTCTATAGTTTTCCACTAAAACTGTTATCAGCATATTCCACGAAGTACGATATTAAACAAATAAAATATTGACATCCGATTTTGTTATTTAGCAATTCATTTCTCTTCAAAATGTCTTTTTTTGTTTTATTCAATTTATTTTTAACCAAAGGTACAGTACTATGCACTTAGAACATGTAACCTTGGTCTATATAGTTTTCCACTAAAATTGTTATCAGCATATTCCACGAAGTACGATATTAAACAAATAAATATTGACATCCGATTTTGTTATTTAGCAATTCATTTCTCCTCAAAATGTCTTTGTTGTTTTATTCAATTTATTTTTAACCAAAGGTACAGTACTATGCACTTAGAACATGTAACCTTTGTCTATATAGTTTTCCACTAAAACTGTTATCAGCATATTCCACGAAGTACGATATTAAACAAATAAATATTGACATCCGATTTTGTTATTTAGCAATTCATTTCTCCTCAAAATGTCTTTTTTGTTTTATTCAATTTATTTTTAACCAAAGGTGCATATCAACGTATTAAAAAAGAGTTCAGCCGTTAAAGTATGGTTACCACTGGTCTAGCTATTTCATTTTGACCATCCTGTTATCATACACCATGATATTGATATCCTACGCAACGAAATATCCTAAGCGTAGGGTATAACGTTTTGACCCGTCCGTCAGTCCTGTTATTATCATCGCCACTTCTCTCAAACACACATCAGTATTTCATGGAACTTTGTAGATAACAAGTACATACTATGTAGATGTACATATCGATAGGAAATTATGATTCAATATTTTCGAGTTATATAAAAATAGGGAGATGTGGTATGATTGCCAATGAGACAACTATCCACCAAAGTTCAAATGAAGTTGATGTAAGCAATAATAGGCAACCGTACGGCCTTATATCGTATAATCGGCTATAAAAGGCCCCGACATGAAAAATATGAACAATTCAATTGAGAAAGCTAACGGCCTAATTTATAACAGAACAATTTACGATAAACACATGACCGACATGAACCAGCGACAACCAGTGAACTACAGGCTCCTGACTGTGGACAGGCACATACAGAATGTGGCGGGGTTAAACATGTTTGTGAGCGCTCAACCCTCACCAAACCTGGGACATTGGTGAAACACCACAACATAAGAAAACAACTATAAAAATCAGTTGAAAAAGGCTTAACTCATCAGATCGATACAAAGCAGAAAACCAGCAAACAAAAACACAGACCGGACGTGGCAGGGTATTTATCCATCCCTCATCCCTAACAACAAAATTGACTTAAGTACAGATCTGGGAGTACTCGCAGCTACTGACAGCTAGTTCACAGCCAAAAACAACCTCTTAAAAATATCATGTATCTAAGACTAGAATATCAATCAGTACACATCTAACATCCAATGGATTTAATATAAGACGTAATTAACAGTCAGAGAAAAACATGACCTTGTGTAATGTCAGAATATAGGTATCGACAGATTGTAGTACCGTGAAAGAACATATGCTTAAATGGCAATAATATTTAGTGTGGATTTAATTTACTGATAACAAAATCAATATGTATACCAATAAAAACATATTCAAAGTTTTGATTACAGAAAAATTTCACTCAATGTTTTGGCTTTACTGTTATTCACGAAACTTGTATGCACCTTTGAGCTTAGAATTTTGGCCTTAGCATACTACTGCAACAGTTGTCATCACAACTCCTCTGAAAAAAATGTGAAAACACACCAAATAATTTCATGAAACTTTGTAGATAATAGGACATACTACTGGCGCATATCAACAGGAAATTATAATTCAATTGTTTTAAGGAGATATGCCAATTTGAACTTAGAATTTTGACCTTAATATATTACTGCAATAGCTATTCAGCTTAACTTCTTTGAAACCACACAACAGAATTTCACGCAACGTTGTAGTTAATGAGGGCACAATATGTTGATGTCCATATCCACAAGAAATTTTTATCAGTTGACTTTCGTTGAAAATAGGAATCTGGTGAGATTTTGTTTGCTCAGTGACAATGTTGGACCGTCGGTTATGTGCGCGTGCTACAAAGGTTCTTTCATTTTTATTGTCTTGCCTTGACGGAGTCAAAAAGCGAAACATATGTATGCTGTTTCCGGCGTCGGCGGGGGCGTCAACAATGTATTAGTTTGTAATTAGGTCTAGTTTATGGTGAACTACAAGTGGTAGGCCAATGATATTTGGTATGCAGTTGTACAGAATTACCATTGGGACATCTAATTTCCATGGAGATTAATTGGCCCTGCCCCCTTAGTCATGGTCATGACCTTAATATATTACCGCAACAGCTTGTCAGCTTAACTTCTTTGAAACCACACAACAGAATTTTACGAAACTTTGTAGTTAGCTGGGACTATTGTACTAACGGGACTGGAAACTGATCGATCTGTTGAGTTTTCATTGCTCCGATAGCGGATTATTGATTTTATGTTTTGATTGACAGCTAAGAGCTTATCGTGTCACGTAGTAAATTAGCATTCGGTACATGTTAACAATAGATTTCGGCAAACAAGTCAGCATATAAAGAAAAACAGTTAAAAATTGGTGGATTTGAAATAAAGAATTATTATAGTTATTGAACCAATTAGTTTAAATGCAAAAAATAGATATTGTTTACGAAAAAATATTAATAAGTTAGTAGTCAATATATTAGTGTTGAAAATAAACCAGATATAGTCGAAATGCCGGCACTTTACTTGACCACTAAGAAAACAACGTGTCAAAGGTTAACAGATCATAAATAATCCTGATGAAAACAATAAATGTGCAATAAAAACAATAGTGACAATTTCAATTCCTAATTAATTCATATAACAAAAGTTACCCTGGTCTCGTGAAAATATAGCCACATTGTTTTGAACTTTTGTAAACTTCGTATTTAAAACAACATTTCAATATTGTGTTAAACATACACAATTAAACGTACTGTCTTTGTTTAATATTTGTTTACGCATACGCACTATTATTAGTGCATTATAATTGTATACTAATTTCTCTGTAACATCATGTTTATGAGAATAAAATATTCGTATAAATTCGTTGTAGAAAGATAGAATTTGCTTTAAAATATAACAATGCATGATAACTTAAGGTGGTACCCAACACTTTCACTAAAACTAATTTGGCTCGTTTAATTTTCATAAAATTTTGCAAAAGTATTTACTTTGACCCTTTAACAAAAATATTAAAATATAAAAAAATTTAAACCAACCGTTTTGTCAGAAAAATTACACTGGTTACATGTATATAGCAATTTGACAAACACCAATTTTGATCATTGAGAAGCTTAATAATCCTTTTACAACACAACGTAATTAAAACGTTTAACTGACTTTACAGAGTTATCTCCCTGTAGTGCTAGGTACCACCTTAATTTAACGTTTCAGTTGTAAATTTAAAAAATGTTGCAAATAAAATCCCTCAACCGGAGGCGGGCTTCACCTGGCCCCTAAACAAAAATGTGTACTTGTTCAGTGAAAATGGACGACACGTCACGTCACTCCAAAACATATAAATGAACTAAAACTAAAAAAAACATACAAGACTAACAAAGACCAGAGGCTCCTGACATGGGACAGGCGCAAAAAATGCGGCGGGGTTAAACATGTTTTGTGAGATCTCAACCCTCCCCTATACCTCTAGTCACTGTAGAATAAACAAACACACAGCAATACACACAATACAACTCAGTTTAAAAGAAATATGAGTCCGATGTCAGAATAGGTAACAAAAGAAACTAAGAAAAATGACAATGATACATAAATTAACAAAGGACTACTAGCAGTTACTGAAATGACAGCTCCAGACCTCAATTAAACTGATTGAAAGATTATGTCTTCATCATATGAAAATCAAGCGCAATCCCTCCCGTTAGGGGTTTAGTATCATACATCACAAAACCTATCATGACTGTTTATAAGTACATGTATTCGGGTAACCTTTAAACAAATTAACTTTCCAAGAAAATCATGCACTGAAGCCAACTATGGTTTTCTCTGAACTCTTTTTTAAATCTTAACTACATAAATATTCGTACCATATATTTAATTTAATCTTTTAGTTTAGCCACGTGACCATCGTTTAATGTATAAAAGGAGAATGTGCTTTTTATTTAATCGCCTCATTCCAAAGTATGCGCACGTACTTCATCTATAGTAAATCCTAGGTAAGCCTATTTAGTACTTTCTTTTTTATTTCAATACCATTTTCAGAAACATGACCATTTACAGAAACATGGTATATGAAAGGTAGAAAATAATTATTCTCATACTATTTTCTTATTTGGTAGTCATTATTTTTTTACATTAATTAAAAGAAACAAATTAATTCTAAAGTTTCAAATTAAAATTTTAAAGACGTACACGCAATTTTCTTCTTTTTATTTTCGATTTTATGAGCACTTAGACTGAAGGGTTTGGAGTCTGATTTAATTGTTAAATTTAATTGCGTAATTAACCCAGCCTGTTTCACTTGATAAAAATCATAAATAATGAAAACAAATCGGTTTGATTTTAAGCGACGCTTAACTTTTTGCGCCAATTCGCATTTTATTTGCCCCATAATTATTTTTGATAATTAATTAAATTAAGAATTAAACCGTTGGCAGCATGACCGTAATGATAACCATACAATCTTTGTGCCCCAAAATACTTTGTAAACTTTGTGTTTGCTCACAATTTAGCACTTGAACTTTGTTCTGATGCAAAATCTGTTAATGCGTTTTTCGAAATCGTCTTTCCCAGGGGAAATCATAGAGAGGGGAGCCTAACTCGCTTCAGATGATATTCAGACAATGGCGGCTTTTTTTTTGGAAATATCTAGATTTTACATACCAAATAAGAATACAGTGCGAACATACCGATAAATTATCCTGCTAGTTCGATTGGCTTAAAGTTTTTTGTGTTTTTATTTTTGATAAGTGTATGATACTAAACTCCAAATTATACACAAGAAACTAAAATTAAAAATCATACAAGACTAACACAGGCCAGAGGCTCCTGACTATGACTATGGATAGGCGCAAAAATGCGGCTGGGTTAAACGTATTGAAGTCTTTAAAATCACTTTGATAGTCTCTGACTGTATCTTGCATTAATTTGCAGGATCATTTGCTATAGATATTTCAGCTGATATGTAACAATTACATCTTCCTGTCTCATATATCATGTACTGTATTACGACGCTAGATAAAAACTGACGAGGAAAGGTTATACCTGGCCACCGAAAGCTTTAGGGTGCAATCAACAGTTTTTTTCTATGACGTCACATTTGGAGGGACCATGCATAAGTGACCCTTAGTGGTGGACTGATTAATAAAGATACTTGTATAAAACTAGATATCACTGGAATCCGAATGTTCTCTAGTTTATAATGAATTATAAAAATAATGTGTACTTTTAATATATTAAAAATATTCGATCCAATGAACATGGGGGAAAAAAGGTCTAATTTGAACATAAAAAACTTGAAACCAGGTCATGTGCACACCCATGAAGACATGATCCATGCACATTTTACATAATCAAAACTGTATGAAATTTGTAGGTTTTTACCTGGACTTTCAAAACAATCTTGTTTCAGGGTACGGTCTCATGCTCCGAAAAGAGCTACAGTGGCTGCAAATAAGTTTTCAATTTTCACTGCCAAAAAAACAGGATGTTTACAGTGTTGTCTCCCCGAAAAACATGTAAAGTTAATATAATTTTTAAAATCATTTCAATCATTCAACCTGTTTTAATTGAAAGCTAATTAACTAATTTTTACAATCAAATACAAAAAACATGATATTTTTCACCAATTGAGTAAATAAACAGGGGTTTCCCTCCATGGTTATTTTTAGTTGGGGAATAACCCCTAGTGTTTTATACGAAACTGTTTCACCCTTATTATTGTGAGACCAATGTGGTCGAGTTGTCTAGGGCTTCGGATACAGTGCAGGCGATTTGGTGTCACGATATCTCATTAGCATGAGTTCGAATCCCGGCAAGGAGAGAAAAAACAATTAGCGAAAGCAAATTTACAGATCTAAAATTGTTGGGTTGATGTTTAGACGAGTAATTTGTTTTGTCAGCCTACTATAGTCACAGGTTATCGGATGGATAATTACAATTATCTTACCTCCTATAGATTTATGGGGATATGATATGATTGGTTAACGGACTACACGTGGTGACTTTATATATTACGTATGGGGTTCTCTAAAAAATACATGGTTAGTTACCATATAGGGTAAGCAACCATATGGGGTTAGTAAGGAGTTACCTCCCTTTAAAAACAATTAAAAGCCATAACCATTTTAAAAAAGAACACGGAGTTGAGGAAAATCTGAAAGGATTAAACAGACGAAGAAATTGATGATGAAAGGTTGAAATAAGTTCATAAATTGAAGTTAAGAAGTTGTTATTGTATAACGGGGGACTTCCCTTCCCCCCCCCCCCCCCAAAAAAAAAGAAATCTGAAGGATTCTAAAGACAAAGCAATTGATAAATGCAATGTACGATTGAAATAAATTCATAAAACAAATTTAAAGCTAAAAATTGCTACTGTTGGCATCTGTTTTCTGTATAGAAAAATGGAAGTAGGGCCATAGTACGAAGTATTGAAAACGTGATCACTTTGATAGGCCGCTAGTCAAAATACCACATGTGAAGATGTTCGGTAAGATAAATTCGTTACACGGTGTGCTAGTGACTTAATATGAGATAAATTGGGTCAGTAAATTCCATATGGGGACTCGAGTTCCATCTCACCCAATCTGGAATTTAATGACCCCATATATTTCGTATAAGATCACTAACACACCATGAAACTAATAAGATATCACATTTTTAGACGTATATTGTAAATAACAAATTTATCTGGACATATTATTAGTAACATTATCATAAACAGACATACCACTGCTGATCTGAAAGGTACATGTACTGTGTTACAACCATCGACGTTGTAAAAATCACAAAAATACTGAACTCCGAGGAAAATTCAAAAAGGAAAGTTCCCAATCAAATGGCAATTTCAAAAGTTCAAACACATCAAACAAATGGATAACAACTGTCATATTCCTGACTTGGTACAGGCATTTTCTTATGTAGAAAATGGTGGATTGAACCTAGTTTTATAGCTAGCTAATACCTCTCACTTCATTAATAATTATGAACAAGAATTTAAAGAGAGGAGGATTAAATGATAAGTATTGCACAGAAAAAATTACGAAGATGTTTGCCTGCACTTGTTATTACGTTTAAATCAAATAAAGTATTCTGACGATATTTACAAGTAGACTATAACAAGATAAAACACTCCCCGGTTATTCAAGTTATCTTAATGCTGTAAATAATTTTACTATTTAAAGTTAACAATTAAAAAGTCGATGATAAGCTAACATTTTCCTTAACACAATGTAACATACTGCAACATAAATTAATGTCAAGATCTCAGAGGTGA
The DNA here is from genome assembly GCA_019925275.1 of Mytilus edulis. Classification (NCBI taxonomy): domain Eukaryota; kingdom Metazoa; phylum Mollusca; class Bivalvia; order Mytilida; family Mytilidae; genus Mytilus; species Mytilus edulis. The sequence continues at coordinate 68,511,225 of CM034355.1, forward strand.
ATAGACATGTGACATTATGATTTACCTTATATAACTTCCAAGAAATGTTCAAAAGGATATGATTTATTATGTGTTGTAAAGATAATTAAGTTAGTAAAGGAATCCCATAGCAATCGCAATTTACAATTGACCAATGAATGCCTGCTGATTGCCTGTCCTTTATATATATATTCCTTTTTTAATGCATTTATTCAAAGAATTATTCTTGGAGACCAGAATATACGACAGTTGCAATTAAATTTATACTATAAATCAAAGTATCGTACCAGCTGGTATGACAAATGAACGGGAGGGTAGAAGTCATGAAATGCATTTACATTTTTTATATAAAATAACTTAAAGGTTGTTTTCATATATATATTTGTTAGTGGTTTTTATTGAAATTTAATTAATCTTCGTAATCTGTGATATAGATATATAATTCAATTTTGGATGTAACTCCGTCTTCTGATTGGCTGACGTTATTTTGTTATGAGCCCATACACATAATTTAGTCATGTGACCGTGACGTCATCAACGTTTTTTTCCATGTTTTCTACGGTTTAAAATGGAATTTAGAATTAAATTATAAGAAATGACTGTAATATTTTTTCTGTCTATTCGAAATAACATAAAAAATGTGGTGCACACTGTTAAATAACCCGCTACGCGCGTTATTCAGTGTGCACCACATTTTTTATGTTATTTCTTCATAGACAGAAAAAATATTACAGTCATTCCTTAAATATATTAACATTATACAAGTGTGGACACAGATCAATGTGGATAATATGTTTGAATGTTTGACGGTGTTTTCTGATAAAAAAAAATCTGTTTCCCCCCCCCCCCCCATAGTGTTCCACAGTGACAGCCATCTTCAATATTAGACCAGTACCAAACACTAAAAATGTGTAGTGTTGGTTTTTTCAATATTTGGGTTTTATGTTCAAGATTATCTTGGAGGAGACACTTTTTGTACACAATATATGGATTACCAAATGATTCTGTTAAAATGAGATCCACTTCTTTGCTTTTGGATGAAAAAAATACTAAAAATTAGTAGAGGAACACATAAGCTGCATTTCTACATTATATGTAATTTTGATATGCAAGATGGTTGATAAGAACCTGTATGTATGTTCTTCTCGTATGGTTCTAATTATGTCCATTGTGGTGGGCATTTCTTACTTGGAACACTGTAGTCAAGGATCATCCCAGTATAATTAATGAAAGATTGATTCCCTTTACATGTTTGACATTGTTTCTTAGATGTCTAATAGTTCAAAGTGATTATAATACCTGGCATGCACATGGGGCTAGATGAGCAAGAAAGTACACTTCTGTTGTATCACACATATATTTCAATTCTTTCTTTGAAATTGTCTTTATCTCAGATTCTCCATGGCCTGATTGAAGTTATATAAACATGATAAAAGACAAATTTACCAGAATGAAATAATTTCAATAACATGGTATATCCAATTTGTTTGTTTATGATTCTTAATTTCTCTAAATAGATTATTACAAATAGTGTAGACTATAAAAAATATGAATAAGGTTTTGCAGAATTATTCTTGTTTCAATGTTTTTGTTATGTGAATAGAAATATAAATGAAACTTGTAGGATGCAGTTTTGTTTAGGCCATGGTATAAAAATAAACGGTGTTGTAATCCGTCAATTAACATCAACACAAATTAAAGAACCTTAGTGAGCGCGCTCACATACCCCACGCCCCCACATTGTCACTGGACAAATAAGATAACTCTAAAAAAAAAAATTTCCTGTCGATAAGCACATCTACATAGTATGTCCTTATTTTCGACAAAGTTTCATGAAATTCTGTTGTGTGGTTTCAGAGGAGTTGCAATGACAAACTGTTGCAGTAGTATATTGGGGCAAATAAGTTCAAAGGGGCGTAACTCCTAGAAAAAAATTGAATAATAATTTCCTGTCAATATGCACATCTACATAGTATGTCCTTATTATCTAAAAACTCCTCTGAAACCATACAAAGTCAGAAATATTTGTGATATGAAGTATAAATGTAATGTTTTGTACTTCCTAAATTTGTTTTTGAAACAATCTTTTTTCCACAGAAAATGCCAATTTTTGAGAAAATATCCAAATTCGGAGACCGTTATCGATCCGTGTCTTATACGCTTTCGGATGCTCAGTCGACGTACTGCCCGCAGAATTTAACTTTATATATAAATAATATAGGACAATGGTGTAGATTAAAAATTACACCATTTCAGGCCCTTTTGTTTTCATTATAATTAATATTACCAATAATTAAAAAGTTGCGGGTCGAATCCGATACCGATTCCAATAGTATATTTCACAAAATTACCTGATCCCTGTTACATAGTCTGTACATTTCGCCTCTGTCAGGCGCACAACCAAACGGTGTATTGAGGATTTGCTATAAACACGGGTAATAATCACACCTGAACTTCGTCATTATACAGGGAATATCTGTGCACCTTATAATCAGCGTGACTTCACCAAATGACAATACGAATTCTAAAAACCCAGGCTAAAACTAAGGGATAGGTTCTTTAATTCAGTCAAGGACCCGCGACATGTCGCGGGTATGGTCTAGTTAGCCTTATGCGTTTCGTCCATATGTATGAATGAATAACCAGTTGCACTCAGGACTCTTCAGTAGATAGTGCAAATGGTTAAAAAGGTGACAAAACCACCTAGCATCATATTCCAGGTAGCAATGTTTGGTATATATTTTCAATGTACTTTTTTTATTTGGCTATCTGGATGCAAAGTATTTGTTTCAAATGCATCTAAAATAATTTAATCTATCTTAAACTATTCATGCTCAGTGGATGCTGCTTCAATAATTCATGGTGATGACAATTTCAACGATCTTACCTTAGTTGTTTATATCAGAAAGAATGCATTGGCATAACAATGAACTGAGCTTAATGCAAAACACTTTAATAATACACTTAGACAGAGAGCTCAATCCAGTGATATACTTCTTGAACACCAAAAACAAACATGCCTAACTGCACGGATCGGAGGTCCTGAAAATAGACATGTAAATTAATTATAGTTTAGTTTTAGTTTAAACATATTTTATTTGCTGAATTAAAGCAAAATGGATTAGACACAAGTAAATCAAACTTATGAAGTCTTCTCCATAATACAATATAAAGTTACAATAATAGTATAATATAATGGACATGCATATAAAACAAACAATTTATACAATATAATACTAGCTTTCATAGGTGAACAAAGAGGATAGAAAGTAAAAAGAGAAAAAGAAAGTTTGAAAAGTCGTATAATTCTGTGACGATACTTGTGAATTGATGACAATGATGAAGTTCCGTGTCAGTAATAATAACGCTCTATCAAGGCATAAGAAATCTGTTTGACCTTTTTATGAAATTTTGAACATGTTTGAAAATTTGAATATTTTGTTCGTTCGAAAGTTCATGTTATAAAAAAATTATGTAATTTTCTTCTCCTTCTTCTTTCAAAAAGAGATTCCCAGCCAACCTCAGAATATAAAGTTTCAGTTTTTGTAAATATTGGTAGACCTGTTACTATTCTTGCGGCCTCTGATTGCAAATTTTCTAATTAATGTGAGTAGCCTATTCCACAATTATCCCACACTTCCATGGCATATTCAAAAATAGGTCGAATAAAAACTAAGTATAGTTTTTCTAAATTATTTCGAGATAATCGGTATTTCAGTTTATGTAGAACATTTAAGTGTTTCTTTACACTTGTAATTATACTTTCAATATGATTGTTCCATTTTGCGTCACTACCGAAATTAACTCACAGGTGCTTATGAGATGTACTTAAAGGTATATTTTTACCATTTAAGGAAAAGCTAAGGTCTGGAGTCTCAATATTTGAAAATATCATAATTTCGGTTTTATCTGGGTTAAATGACATAAGCCATTTAGAAGACCAAACATCCAGCTCTTTCAAGTCGCGATCGATTACAGATGTAATCTGTTCTCCGTCGTTACCAGAATAATTGAATGATGTGTCGTCAGCAAATAGCCGACACAGTGAAGTAAGCTTATCAGCAATATCATTAATATATAAGACAAAGAGAAGAGGGCCCATAACTGATCCCTGGGGAACACCAGCTGAGACATTACAGAAGGAAGAAGACGAGTTATTTAATACTACTCTCTGTTGTCTGTCGTGTAGATAATCCTGAAACCAATTCAATACGTTTCCGTCAACACCATACGCTTTCATTTTACATATAAGACCCCTATGCCAAACTTTGTCGAAAGCTTTAGAGAAGTCACAGAATACAAAACAGTTTATATCTTTTTTTTCCAAGGAGTTTAATATTCTATTTTAGTTTTATTTAATTATATAATATGTAAATAAAATGTCTATGTACATGTATATAAAACTCAAATACAAATATATAAAAATACAAATTTCTGATAAAAATAGTTAGTAAAAAGCAAGTAGATGTCACTTCATGCACAAATAAAATACATTCTGAGTGCCTTTCTCTTGAAATAAGAACAAACTTCCACCTTATCTTGGTAAACAGGTGAAGAAAATTAACATTAAAAACTAAAAAGTTTTCAGTGTCTATTACCATCACCACTGAATCAATACATTTGTATTAGTACATGTACATGTATGTGCATCAGTGTAAAAATGTGCTAAAAAGTGGTAAATTTTTTACTAAAATAAATGTATAATTTACGCTTGTGTATGGCTGTATGTAATTGTTTCGCGCCTACATCAATATTCATAGCAGTGAAAAAGTTTTTCTGTGGATAAATATATATATATATATACATGATATACACAAGGCTGGTGTGGACGAATGGACTACATCTAGACATAAGGTCTATGCAATTTTGATAAATATATACATGTATATACACGAGGCTGGTGTGGACACACTTGCATGGATGCACGAAAAAATCTAGATACATGAAGATAGAGAGAGAGAGGTATTGATGATTTTATACAGAGTTTTATGTATTTTACTTTTGAAAAAAAGACATTCCAATGAAATGGGTGTATCAGACATGTCAGATGCAGAAGCTAATCTCCCAGTCATCCATTATGGAGTCAAAGTCTCGTGACAGTACTCATGTACAACTAAAACTATGCCTAGTAACTCATCTGATTCAACAAATGCAAGTACTGTGAAATGTTTCAAAACAGCCTATTAATTGTGAAGTAATTGCAGGTCTCCCCATTTATGTAAGGTACATAACAAACTGACAAATAATTAGATGACCATTAGTCCAAAGCAAGGTGTTACAGAAAAAAAAAAGCTAACAAATTGAAAAATAATTAGATAACCGTTAGTCCAAAGAAACGTGTCACAGGAAAAAAATAAAATAGCCTTTCAACATGGTCAAGACGTCATAATTATTTGCTTAGATGACCATTTGATAATTTGGGGGGCAAGAAGTAATATTTTCCAAATTGAATATTCATTTTCATCTGTTATGCTTATTTTATTCAGTGGACATGTGGATATGATATTCATTTTCAAAATCATCCTCCCCAAAAAATCAAAGAATAATCCCCTTTCCTTTCAACTTTATACCTATATGTACTACCTCTGTACTCAGATCTAATCCTCTTGCAAACTGTTTTTGTTGCTCTCAAGAATATATATATCTATATTAAGTTTAGCTTCTACAGACCCTTTATCTGGGATCTGGGAAATGTCCTACTATAGTGAGAATTTCTTCTTACAATCGATAGGGATTTTTGTTTGGGGGTCAAAGTTTTGAAGCTATGTGTTTAGGGGAGGGGGTCATTATGTGGTGAAAAATTTGAACATACCCTTCAGCTGATAAGCAATGACCGTTCCCTAAGTTTAGCTTCTAGATACCCCTCTACTTAGTGAGAATTTCTCCTCGCGTAAGGTTCCAGTTCTCATTATTAAATCCGACTGAAAACATATGAAAAAGCATTCCGACCTGGGAGTCCTTGCCTTCACCTGTTAAATCTGACAGTCAAGAGACAGGTTAGTCCACGTGCACTGGTCCACTAAAAACAAATTTCACTGACGCATACCTGTCAACCTGTGACGATGAAAATGCAGGTCATGACCTGCATTGAAGAATCAAATCTCAGTCATAACGCGTACGAACTTTTTCGAGCGGAATTTCAGTATTTATGGTACATTTTCTTATAATGTATATCAAAGATACCAAAACATCAATGCATGTTCACTTTGTTAAGTCATTTTAAATCTTATTAAATATTATTTCATTGCACTTTTAAAGATTTTTATAAATTTGTGTAACTCAGTCTTATGTGCTTTACTTTTTGAGAAATAATACTACAATCATCAAACACTAGTATTTAATGTAATTCTTAAATGTTTGAGACTATTGACTATGTAGCCTTTAACCATAAAATTTTTCATTGAACAAGGAAATTAGACTATGATAAAATATAGTAATACAGTTAAAGGAAGTATAAATGTAAAAAATAATTTTCAACTTTTTTTTAAAAATTGTATAAAGGTATAAAAATAATGAAAAGTTATTTTTCAATATGTATTTGAATTTTATATTTTATGATTTAATCTTTTTCACCCATAAAACGTAAATATAAGGAATAATTTTGAATGGTGACAAATAAGGGGAAGTAACTCTAGTTCAGTTTGTAAACCAATGGTGCAATTTATTTACGACCTAAAGCTAAGGTAATTGGTGTTAATTAACAGTGTGTTTGACACCAAAGCTGTCAAGTGAAGCCATGCACTTAATGGGTCACTTAATTTGACAGTTTACAAAGCTAGATGAACTTCCTGTTCATGGAATAATTACGAATTTGCCGGTATTTCAAAGGAATATTACTTATGAAATCAATCTCAAGGCTAAGAAATACGGGTGAAATCGGTCATTTGCGGAATTCCCGGGATATTTCAATGACCCAGCGGGTGTTCCGGGTGATCCCTCAGAATTGTGAAAATCTCGGGTCACATCTACAGAATACGGGTCAGTTGACAGGTATGCTGACGGCAATCGATAGGGATTTTTGTTTGGGGGGTCAAAGTTTTGAAGCTATGTGGTAAGGGGAGGGGGATCATGTGGTTCATAATGTTTTTTTTTGGGGGGTCAATAAATTTGAACATACCCCTCAGCTGATAAACAATGACCGTTCCCTAAGTTTAGCTTCTACAGACCCCTCTACTATAGTGAGAATTTCTCCTCGCGTAAGGTTCCAGTTCTCATTATTTAAATCCAACTGAAAACATATGAAAAAGCATTCCGACCTGGGAGTCCTTGCCTTCACATGTTAAATCTGACAGTCAAGAGACAGATTATACCACTGGTCCACTGAGAACAAATGTCACTGACGCTAGAAATGTTTGCATATATACTAATGCTTACCTTTTCTTTGATGCAAAATATCCAAGAAAAATGATAAATTCAGCTGGCGATATACGATGACCTAATTTTGGGAGAAAATATAAAATAGAGAACTCTACCAAAATTTCACGGAACTGAATTTCCGGATTATATAAGGTGTCAGACCACCAATTAAAAATCCCTATCTGTTCAACCAAATTTTGCAATTTTCACAGCTTTCTAAATATTTTACCTTAAGTTTAACTTCAAGGAAACCAGGTATATCCTGAATTGTACATGTATCACCTTCCTACATGCCAATTTTCAACCAATGTTTAAAGTCTTGTAACAAATTTCTGATTTTGAAAAGACAGGTACTACCAAAATAACTCCCGGTTTTCTGGAAATCTTAAATTAGTGTACTATGTAGCGCATTAATCCTGAATTTTTAATGCAAACTCATAGACAAGTGAATTTTGGCTCAAAATGGTCTAAATATATTTCCCTTTCACCAAAAGTTTCATTTCTGCAAATTTGTTGGTTAGTTTAAGTAAACAATGACATCAAAAGCACTATTTTGTGTCAAAGTAGGACTACCTTTACATACGTTCTAAATTGGAGGGAGTAATTGGTGGTCTGACACCTAAAGAGCCAAAAAAGTTGCTCAGAAATCTTTGCTTTGCTTTATTCTTAATCCTTAGTCAATTTGAAGTCAGAAACATCCTATTTGAGCATAATGTGACTTATATTACAAATTTCACAGCTCAATTTAAACTGACTGTAATGTATGACTTTGATAGAAAATACTTGAAAATTTCATTTTGGACTACAGGAACATAAACTTTCAATATCAAGATCAGTTTTGTTGATTTTTTTCTTGTTTGTTCTACTTCTTAAAAGACTTTCCACAATTTTTACAATGGGTTAAGTAAAAAATTCAAGTATTGAAGAGTCAAGGAATATTGACCCCCCTTTTTTACACTTGGTGTAAGTAATGGGACTATTAAATGATCAAAAGTGCAGTCATGGTCATTTAACTGTTTTTTTTTTCTATCAGTTGATACAACTTAAGCATAAAACTTTCATTTGAGATAATAAATGGGATTTTTGTGAGTTTTTGCAATGTTTACATCAGGCTATGTTATCTGCCAAATACATGCTATGACGCAATGATATAAGGGATAAAAATCAAATAATTTCATTAAATCTTGATGACAAGAACTTTTTTTGGTGGTAAAATAACCATGTTTTAATGTTAATACCACAGAAACATCTTGCTGTGCATTTAAAACAATTTGGGACATTTTTTTATGTGAAAGCATATTGTCAGGGTGGGAAAAGCTAAAAATAGCACAAATTTAGGTCTAAGGCTCTAAATTTGCAATATGTGACTTTTTGCCCCCAGAAAGATTGAAATGTGACTACTATCACTTCATATGATCAGTTTAGTACAAAAAATCAATTGTTTTCTGAATTTGGGGTTTCACCGCATTTCCCTTAAAGGTGTCAGACCACCAATTAAAAATCCCTATCTGTTCAACCAAATTTTGCAATTTTCACAGCTTTCTAAATATTTTACCTTAAGTTTAACTTCAAGGAAACCAGGTATATCCTGAATTGTACATGTATCACCTTCCTACATGCCAATTTTCAACCAATGTTTAAAGTCTTGTAACAAATTTCTGATTTTGAAAAGACAGGTACTACCAAAATAACTCCCGTTTTCTGGAAATCTTAAATTAGTGTACTATGTAGCGCATTAATCCTGAATTTTTAATGCAAACTCATAGACAAGTGAATTTTGGCTCAAAATGGTCTAAATATATTTCCCTTTCACCAAAAGTTTCATTTCTGCAAATTTGTTGGTTAGTTTAAGTAAACAATGACATCAAAAGCACTATTTTGTGTCAAAGTAGGACTACTTTACATACGTTCTAAATTGGAGGGAGTAATTGTGGTCTGACACCTAAAGAGCCAAAAAAGTTGCTCAGAAATCTTTGCTTTGCTTTATTCTTAATCCTTAGTCAATTTGAAGTCAGAAACATCCTATTTGAGCATAATGTGACTTATATTACAAATTTCACAGCTCAATTTAAACTGACTGTAATGTATGACTTTGATAGAAAATACTTGAAAATTCATTTTGGACTACAGGAACATAAACTTTCAATATCAAGATCAGTTTTTGTTGATTTTTTTCTTGTTTGTTCTACTTCTTAAAAGACTTTCCACCAATTTTTACAATGGGTTAAGTAAAAAATTCAAGGTATTGAAGAGTCAAGGAATATGACCCCCCTTTTTTACACTTGGTGTAAGTAATGGGACTATTAAATGATCAAAAGTGCAGTCATGGTCATTTAACTGTTTTTATTTTCTATCAGTTGATACAACTTAAGGCATAAAACTTTCATTTGAGATAATAAATGGGATTTTTGTGAGTTTTTGCAATGTTTACATCAGGCTATGTTATCTGCCAAATACATGCTATGACGCAATGATATAAGGGATAAAAATCAAATAATTTCATTAAATCTTGATGACAAGAACTTTTTTTGGTGGTAAAATAACCATGTTTTAATGTTAATACCACAGAAACATCTTGCTGTGCATTAAAAACAATTTGGGACATTTTTTTATGTGAAAGCATATTGTCCAGGGTGGGAAAAGCTAAAAATAGCACAAATTTAGGTCTAAGGCTCTAAATTTGCAATATGTGACTTTTTGCCCCAGAAAGATTGAAATGTGACTACTATCACTTCATATGATCAGTTTAGTACAAAAAATCAATTGTTTTCTGAATTTTGGGTTTCACCGCATTTCCCTTAAAGGTGTCAGACCACCAATTAAAAATCCCTATCTGTTCAACCAAAATTTTGCAATTTTCACAGCTTTCTAAATATTTTACCTTAAGTTTAACTTCAAGGAAACCAGGTATATCCTGAATTGTACATGTAATCACCTTCCTACATGCCAATTTTCAACCAATGTTTAAAGTCTTGTAACAAATTTCTGATTTTGAAAAGACAGGTACTACCAAAATAACTCCCGGTTTTCTGGAAATCTTAAATTAGTGTACTATGTAGCGCATTAACCTGAATTTTTAATGCAAACTCATAGACAAGTGAATTTTGGCTCAAAATGGTCTAAATATATTTCCCTTTCACCAAAAGTTTCATTTCTGCAATTTGTTGGTTAGTTTAAGTAAACAATGACATCAAAAGCACTATTTTGTGTCAAAGTAGGACTACTTTTACATACGTTCTAAATTGGGGGGAGTAATTGTGTCTGACACCTAAAGAGCCAAAAAATTTTGCTCAGAAATCTTTGCTTTGCTTTATTCTTAATCCTTAGTCAATTTGAAAGTCAGAAACATCCTAGTTGAGCATAATGTACTTATATTACAAATTTCACAGCTCAATTTAAACTGACTGTAATGTATGACTTTGATAGAAAATACTTGAAAATTTCATTTTGGACTACAGGAACATAAACTTCAATATCAAGATCAGTTTTGTTGATTTTTTTCTTGTTTGTTCTACTTCTTAAAAATTTTCCCCCACAATTTTTACAATGGGTTAAGTAAAAAATTCAAGGTATTGAAGAGTCCAAGGAATATTGACCCCCCTTTTTTACACTTGGTGTAAGTAATGGGACTATTAAATGATCAAAAGTGCAGTCATGGTCATTTAACTGTTTTTTATTTTCTATCAGTTGATACAACTTAAGGCATAAAACTTTCATTTGAGATAATAAATGGATTTTTTGTGATGTTTTTGCAATGTTTACATCAGGCTATGTTATCTCCCAAAATACATGCTATGACGCAATATATAAGGGATAAAAATCAAATAATTTCATTAAATCTTGATGACAAGAACTTTTTTTGGTGGTAAAATAACCATGTTTTAATGTTAATACCACAGAAACATCTTGCTGTGCATTTAAAACAATTTGGGACATTTTTTTATGTGAAAGCATATTGTCAGGGTGGGAAAAGCTAAAAATAGCACAAATTTAGGTCTAAGGCTCTAAATTTGCAATATGTGACTTTTTGCCCCCAGAAAGATTGAAATGTGACTACTATCACTTCATATGATCAGTTTAGTACAAAAAATCAATTGTTTTCTGAATTTGGGGTTTCACCGCATTTCCCTTAAAGGTGTCAGACCACCAATTAAAAATCCCTATCTGTTCAACCAAATTTTGCAATTTTCACAGCTTTCTAAATATTTTACCTTAAGTTTAACTTCAAGGAAACCAGGTATATCCTGAATTGTACATGTATCACCTTCCTACATGCCAATTTTCAACCAATGTTTAAAGTCTTGTAACAAATTTCTGATTTTGAAAAGACAGGTTTCTACCAAAATAACTCCGGTTTTCTGGAAATCTTAAATTAGTGTACTATGTAGCGCATTAATCCTGAATTTTTAATGCAAACTCATAGACAAGTGAATTTTGGCTCAAAATGGTCTAAATATATTTCCCTTTCACCAAAAGTTTCATTTCTGCAAATTTGTTGGTTAGTTTAAGTAAACAATGACATCAAAAGCACTATTTTGTGTCAAAGTAGGACTACTTTTACATACGTTCTAAATTGGAGGGAGTAATTGGTGGTCTGACACCTAAAGAGCCAAAAAAGTTGCTCAGAAATCTTTGCTTTGCTTTATTCTTAATCCTTAGTCAATTTGAAGTCAGAAACATCCTATTTGAGCATAATGTGACTTATATTACAAATTTCACAGCTCAATTTAAACTGACTGTAATGTATGACTTTGATAGAAAATACTTGAAAATTTCATTTTGGACTACAGGAACATAAACTTTCAATATCAAGATCAGTTTTGTTTTATTTTTTTCTTGTTTGTTCTACTTCTTAAAAGACTTTCCACAATTTTTACAATGGGTTAAGTAAAAAATTCAAGGTATTGAAGAGTCAAGGAATATTGACCCCCTTTTTACACTTGGTGTAAGTAATGGGACTATTAAATGATCAAAAGTGCAGTCATGGTCATTTAACTGTTTTTATTTTCTATCAGTTGATACAACTTAAGGCATAAAACTTTCATTTGAGATAATAAATGGGATTTTTGTGAGTTTTTTGCAATGTTTACATCAGGCTATGTTATCTGCCAAATACATGCTATGACGCAATGATATAAGGGATAAAAATCAAATAATTTCATTAAATCTTGATGACAAGAACTTTTTTTGGTGGTAAAATAACCATGTTTTAATGTTAATACCACAGAAACATCTTGCTGTGCATTTAAAACAATTTGGGACATTTTTTTATGTGAAAGCATATTGTCAGGGTGGAAAAGCTAAAATAGCACAAATTTAGGTCTAAGGCTCTAAATTTGCAATATGTGACTTTTTTGCCCCCAGAAGATTGAATGTGACTACTATCACTTCATATGATCAGTTTAGTACAAAAAATCAATTGTTTTCTGAATTTGGGGATTTCACCGCATTTCCTTAAAGGTGTCAGACCACCAATTAAAAAATCCTATCTGTCTTCAACCAAATTTGCAATATTTCACAGCTTTCTAAATATTTTACTTAAGTTTAATCAAGGAAACCAGGTATATCCTGAATTGTACATGTATCACCTTCCTACATGCCAATTTTCAACCAATGTTTTAAATCTTGTAACAATTTTCTGATTTTGAAAAGACAGGTACTACCAAAAATAACTCCCGGTTTTCTGGAAATCTTAAATTAGTGTACTATGTAGCGCATTAATCCTGAATTTTTAATGCAAACTCATAGACAAGTGAATTTTGGCTCAAAATGGTCTTAAATATATTTCCCTTTCACCAAAAGTTTCATTTTCTGCAAATTTGTTGGTTAGTTTAAGTAAACAATGACATCAAAAGCACTATTTTGTGTCAAAGTAGGACAACTTTTACATACGTTCTAAATTGGAGGGAGTAATTGGTGGTCTGACACCTAAAGAGCCAAAAAAGTTGCTCAGAAATCTTTGCTTTGCTTTATTCTTAATCCTTAGTCAATTTGCAATTATAACCCTGTTGCATTTTTTCGTAATAATAAAAAAAATTGCAATAATTTCTGAATTTACAGTATGCTTACTTCTTATCTGAATCATGACATATAATAATGGGGCATCATATCTCAATATATCAATTAAAAATCAAACAAAAAGGTTAAATTCCTTCTACCCAATTTTCTGGTAAATAAAATATTGATGATACTGAGCCTCTATATGAGAGTTATTTCCCCTTTTGTATTTTGACATGTATATTATATATAAATGTAACACATGTTATTGATCTAGATACCTAGCTAGGGTGTCTTTATTTGAGGGCCATGGTTCCCTAATACATGTACATGTAACAGTAATAAGAATTCAGCTTAATACCCAAAAGTATAAATTTGTCAATACTTCTTGTAATCAAAGTGATGGAAATCACTCATGGAAGGATTAGAAAAGTAGTTTGAAAAATTTCATATTAAGGTATGGTGGGGGAAAATGAACATTACCGGTAATAAAGCACTATTGCTGAAAATTTTCCAGTATGAGAATAAAATGAGCTCATTTAATTAAATAATATGGGTCTCTTAATTTGTACAATTTTATTTAAACTGCAGTTTATATCTTATCCAAATAATGTTGCCTGTTCTGAACATGTTTAAACCAGATACTCCGCAGGGCTCAGCTTTATACGACCGCAGAAGTTGAACCCTGAACGGTTGAGGCAAGTATGGACACAACATTCAAGCTGGATTCAGCTCTAAATTTGGATTGTGATTAAATATATATAGTTGACACAGCATAGGTTTCGGACACAGAATGAATGTGGTCTAATGAACTTAAAATATTTTGTTTGCCTTTGAGCAATTCACTATCGTGCTGAATATTAATCCTCTAAAAAAAATGTTTGAAGAAATTTTCTTTTTATTTAAGAAATCTGAAATGAGAAAAATTTAACCCCAAACCCAAACCCCTCCCCCCCCCCCATTTTTTTTTCACATCCCCCTTTCCCTTTTTCCAAAACTGATCTCAATTCACATTTCTAATGGAGTTTGCAACAATAACTACTCATTTAAATACATCATAAAATATTAAAATGTAACAAAAGGTGCTTGTTATCACTGAATGGTAAAGATTGTTTTAATTTATCAGTTGGTAGTAAAAGTGAATATACATTGTATATTGTATAAAACAATGATTTAATTATAAGTTGATTCAACTACTATTCTGGACAAAGAAAGATAACTCCAATCAATTGAAAATTTCTTGCTATTGCACAATATTGTGCAATTAGATATTTCTTGCTATTGCGCAATACTGTGCAATTGAAAATATTTGCTATTGCACAATACTGTGCAATTGAAGATTTGTTGCTATTGCGCAATACTGTGCAATTGAAAATTTCTTGCTATTGCACAATACTGTGCAATTGAAGATTTCTTGCTATTGCTGAATACTGTGCAATTGAAAATTTCTTGCTATTGCACAATACTTAATATAATAATTTTGGATCCTGATTTGAACCAACTTGAAAACTGGGCCCATAATAAAAAATCTAAGTACATGTTTAGATTCAGCATATCAATAAAGCTCAAGAATTCAATTTTTGTTAAAATCAAAGTTAGTTTAATTTTGGACCCTTTGGACTTTAATGTAGACTAATTTGAAAACGGGACTAAAAATTAAGAATCTACATAAACAGGTTAGATTTGGCATATCAAAGAACCCCAATTATTCAATTTTTGATGAAATCAAACAAAGTTTAATTTTGGACCAACTTGAAAACTGGGCCAATAATCAAAAATCTAAGTACATTTTTAGATTCAGCATATCAAAGAACCCCAAGGATTCAATTTTTGATAAAATCAAACTAAGTTTAATTTTGGACCCTTTGGACCTTAATGTAGACCAATTTGAAAACGGGACCAAAAATTAAGAATCTACATACACAGTTAGATTCGCCATTTCAAAGAACCCCAATTATTCAATTTTTGATGAAATCAAACATAGTTCAATTTTGGACCCTTTGGGCCCCTTATTCCTAAACTCTTGGGACCAAAACTCCCAAAATCAAACCCAACCTTCCTTTTATGGTCATAAACCTTGTGTTTAAATTTCATAGATTTCTACTTACTTATACTAAAGTTATGGTGCGAAAACCAAGAATATTGCTTACTTGGGCCCCTTTTTGGCCCCTTATTCCTAAACTGTTCAGACCTCAACTCCCAAAATCAATCCCAACCTTCCTTTTGTGGTCATAAACCTTGTGTTTAAATTTCATTGATTTCTATTTACTTATACTAAAGTTATTGTGCGAAAACCAAGAATAATGCTTATTTGGGCCCTTTTTTGGCCCCTAATTCCTAAACTGTTTGAACCAAAACTCCCAAAATCAATCCAAACCTTCCTTTTGTGGTCATAAACCTTGTGTCAAAATTTCATAGATTTCTATTTACTTAAACTAAAGTTATAGTGCGAAAACCAAGAAAATGCTTATTTGGGCCCTTTTTGGCCCCTAATTCCTAAAATGTCGGGACCAAAACTCCCAAAATCAATCCCAACCTTCCTTTTGTGGTCATGAACATTGTGTTAAAATTTCATAGATTTCTATTCATTTTTACTAAAGTTAGAGTGCGAAAACTAAAAGTATTCGGACGACGACGACGACGCAGACGACGACGACGACGCAGACGACGACGCCAACGTGATACCAATATACGACAAAAAAAAAAATCAATTTTTGCGGTAGTATAAAAAAACAAACAATTACAAACCAAATTCTTCTGGTAAATGCTTCCAACTATCATTGTAAGACATAAAATCTAGACCAACAGCTCAGAACTTTAAAGTGTCAACAAAAATAATCTAAATATATGTTGTTTTGGGGCATTTTGTAAGTTGAAACATAGGTTATATGACATTGAAGATTAAAAGTTGTAGAGTGCCTTTTGATCAATTTTTAAAGTATTTCTCAAAACAGGGCATTGAAAATGTACTTTTTCAACGTAAACAAATTAAAAAACTTATTTTATAAAAATTTGGATTCTTTCTTGATTGCAAAAATATATATTCACTTCTAATAAAAATTTAAATAACTAAATTAGACAGGATGATTGATGGGGAATAAACAATGGTTTGTTTTAATAAAAAGTTTTAAAATTTTAAAACTGTTTCAAGCCAATTCCTGATGATCATAAAATAAGTGAACTAATCTAAATTGTTGATTAATTACAGATGATTATTGGAAATTTATCAAGTAAATTACAGGCCTTACTTGAATAGCTTTTATATATTCATATTTATATTCATATTCATATTTCATTTTTTTCAAAGATATCTTGTTAATCCATTGATCATTTACCGGTATCTTTCAGACATAATTTACAGAATCACTTTATGTATTGTAGATCAAAAATAATAGGCAATAAATAAATCTATTACCCTTATATATATCAAACATCTAATATATACATTTGTGTATTCAATTATGAGGTCAAATATATTTGTATATTGAAGTTGTATATTGAAGGTTCTAATTATGTAAGACTGAGGTTGATAAGTAATGTGGTCAATTTGATTGACAGTTTAGGAGGTGGGGCATTGTAATAAAAGGTCCACCTTGTCTCTGATTGTTTGGTGATAATGACAGTTGTCAATCATTATAGTATTGTATCACTACCCAATTACCTAATCAAAATGTTATAAAAAATGCCTGCACATCAACACACCTTAGTTACATACATTCTTGGATGAACTGCTCCAAAAATATACCATTTTTTTCAGTTTACATGTGCATTATGTACACATGCATGAGAACTATAGGGAACTATATTTCAGTGTGAATACATTTAGTAACAGAAGCTAACCTATCGTGTTGTTAGGGAGGCCAGTGCCTTAAGAAAGATTTAGAACAAGTTCTAATCTTTCCAAAAATATACTTTTAATAAATCACTGTATGAAACACATACCTTGATCTCAGTCATTTTCTCTACCTCAGGTAAAGGAATTCTAAATGAGTTAGTTTTTCCATCTCTCATATCTACAGGGACATTTCCTGGTGATAACATCGATAACGGTTAAATATTCTAAAAGTAGATGACAAAAAAATATAACTTCTAATGCAACAGCAATAGTGTTCAAATTGATAAATATTGCTTATATTTTATTTACAAGTCAAGTTTTCAAAATACTAAAAAATAATCTAAATTTAAAACAACCATATTGTGAACCTTCCAGTTTCAACTCTACATTTAATTAACATGTATTAAAAGCAGGTCAGGGTACTGCTAGTACAAGTATAATGAAGTATTCCTTATTTAATTGAAGAAGTAAATAATAAAATAACATATAATATACAAGTAAATCTTATTATGCTCATTTTTTCTAAAATAATTTGATATTCTCCCCTTAATTTTTTCAAACCAGGTGCTCCGTAGGGCAAAGCTGTATACGACTGCAGAGTTAGAATTCTGAACAGTTTGGGCAAGTATGGACACAACATTCAAGCTTGATTCAGCTCTGAATTTGGATTGTGATAAATTTTTGACATAATATGGGTTTCTGACACAAAACAAATGTCAAGATCTTACAAATCTATTGTGCAATATTGTGCAATTAAAGATTTCTTCTTCAAACTTTTCAAAAATTTGGAATTTAAGAAATTTGGAGAAAAAAAATGAAAACTACTACCACCCCCCTTTTTTTTGCAATTAGTCCAAAACCTGACATTTCTTTATGCATAATTTACAAGTAGTGTAAGGGAGGTAAATCCAAACATACCTAACATTGTATGTTAAATGTTTTTGAATTACCTCCCTTACACTGCTTTTAAATTGTCTTAATTGTCCATTGACCAGAAAAAACTAGTTTTTCCCCTTTTTTTGCCCCTAAATCCAATATATTTTGAGCCATGACCCTCCAAAGTCAATACTAACTATCTCTTCATGGTATAGAAACTTGTGGTATAATTTCAGAGAGATTCATACACTTAAACACAAGTTATTGTTTGAAAACTACAAAAATGCTTATTTTGGGACCCTTTTTTGGCCCCTTATCCCTAAACTATTGGGACCATAACCCCCAAAATCAATCCCAACCTTCCTTTAGTGGTATTGAACCTTCTGGTAAAAATTTAAAGAGATCCATTCACTTAAAATAAAGTTATTGTCTGGAAACTAAATGCATCTTCGGACGAGGACGCAGACAACATGATAGCATTATATGACGCAAAAAAAATTTGCGGTTGTATAAAAATCACTTGTATAAGTAAATTTTTTTACAATCTTTCAAATTCTCAAGTCTTGATATATATGTAAAACATCTTTTAACAATTTTTCACAGGTTAACTCATAATTTTTAATGTTTCATCTCATTATTTCAACAAAGAAACTAAATAATGTAATCGCGTAAAGATCTGAAGTTAAGGTAGCACAATACAAAGATTTTTTCACTCCCAATCAGATAACTTTAAACTGGTGTAATCCATTTCATCCTTCTTTATATTTTATAAATGAGGAACCAAAAGAAAGAAGAAAGATTAATCTTTCAAATTGTAATAATTTCATTATGACATAATTATTACATACAATGTAATCAATTGTTATGTAATTAATTGCTATATTGTGATGTCCACACTTGAATGAATTTACCGTCTTTGTTCTTTATAGCATCCCAAAATATTTTATAGATTCTTGTACAACACAGCTTGACCTCCAAAACCGTGTCTCAGATTTCCAAAAACATCAATAGAACAAATTTTATACCCAATTGAATTTAGTGATCTCTTATGAATTGATGTTGCAAACTTCATTGAAGATTTATGAGAGAATGAAATACAATAGGAAAAATCTGAGACACAGTTTTGGAGGTCAAACTGTGTTGTGCAAAAATCTATAAAATATTTTGGGATGCTATTAATAACAAAGAAGCTAAATTCATTCAAGTATGGACATCACAATATAGCAACTAATTACATAACAATTGATTATGTAATAATTATGTCATAATGAAATTATCACAATTTGAAAGATTAATCATTATTCTTTCTTTTGGTACCTCATTTATAAAATTTAAAGAAGGATGAGTGGAATTACATCAGTTTAAAGATGTCTGATTGGGGATGAAAAATCTTTGTATTGTGCTACCTTAAATTGCACAAGGCCTAACAAAAAATGCCTCAGCACTCTTGAGGGGGGAGGGGCTTGTAAATGAGCAGTGTTCTGAAGATAACAGACAACTGAGATTTTTATTGTACATAAATTACTCTAAATGATTAGTAAAGACTCACTCTAAGGACAGACAATAAAAAATTCTATTAATAGAACAAAGAAGTCCCAATAAATACAAGAAAAGAAAAAAGTGACTGACTCTTAATTGTACAGCATGTACAGTGTATTAATAAATTAATCTGAATGTCTAAGGGACATATCTAAGCCAGCAAACTAATCATCTAATTGAAATGAACCTTTACAAGTAAATAAAATACAATATTCATATATTAAAAAAATCTTTCAAATTCGCTTATATAATTATATTAACATTTACTTCTCCAAGTAAACAAAAAATATTTTGTACAAGTAGTACCCATGTAGAAAAAAACTTACCTCAAATATTCCTTTCTTGTGAAAAATGTGCAATCCTAAAAAAAACATTTAATCAAATATACATTTATAAAAATCATGTCCACAGGCATTAGGATACCAATTATTTGTGTCTTAAACTTGTATTTGCATAGAAAAAAAATGTAGTAAAGTTTTGTTCTCAACCGACCAAGTATGTTGCTATTAGTGAAGTTTGAATGACAGATTCTGAAATGATATTTTTCACAATAATGTGTGAGCTCCCTAGGGATCGACACCTATCCGGAGGTCATCAGCATGATCAGCCCTGGTGCTGCATACTGTATACTAGAATATTATATGGTTGTACAATTAAGCTTAAGGCTATTTTGCTATTTCGCCTTTAATATTCTATCGGCGGAAAACAAGGTCGAAAACACACCTAAAACGAGAGATGCGATGTTGAAAATATGAAATAAAGAAGAGAAACCATTTCATGTTTTCTCAAAACTCAGTTCTCTAGCTGCACAAACTAAGTTAGTTTAACAAAATCATGGAAATGGAAACATCAGAGCTCGAGACATATCATGAGAACCGACAATTTGTACATCATGATATATATGTCTCTGAAAACATGTGGTTCGAACCCTGGCTGAAAGTTTATAGAATAGAATAGGAAATTTTGTTTCATGTCGGGTTACATGAAACATTACAAACCAGTCTATAAGTCAACCATTGCCATGATTGCCTTTTAATACTATTTTAAATCCTATATATATACAACTCGTCTAAACATCAACCCAACAATGTTAGATCTATAAAAAAACTGTGGGGGCATTAATTTGTATCCTCAGACATATTCTTCTTTCATTTCAATAAAAGTCAGCTGCCATTTGGAAAAACAATTAACCATTTAATATACTCTTTTATTAATCTATTCTAGGTTTGCCAGGGATTTTATATTTTATGCCAACCAGATACCAACAGTCAGTACACAGCTGAGTATAATAGCCAATGTCCATCAAGGTTCATCAGGAGATGGGGATGTAAGTATATATTATTGGAAGGGTTGTTTGCTGGAACTTGAAAAAAATTGATGGGATTGACAATTTTTTAGCTTTCTTTCAGATGGTTTCTTGTAAAATAAATGCATACTCAATTACAACATTGAAGAAGAATTTAAAGTGAACAAGAGGGGTGAAAGATAACAGAGGGACATTCAAACTTTTAAATTGAAAATAAACTGACAACACCATGGCATACAAACAATAGTACACAAAACACAACATAGAAAAAATAAAGATTGAGCAACATGATCCACACAAAAAACTGGTGGTGATCTCAAGTGTTCCCAAAGGGTAAGCTGAGTGAGTAGGATTTGTAATTCAGATGTGTTGAATTATAGATAAGTATGAAAATGGATGTAAAATTTTAGATATTTGAATAGATGTTTTGTATACTCTATGTTACTGGAAAACAGTATGCATGTACTCATGGTGACTTAGAGTTTGTTATATGGTGTAAGAATTGCTCTCAGTTAAACACCTTATGGTATGCTGAATCTAAACATGTACGTAAATTTTTGATTATGGGCCTAGTTTTAAAGTGGTCCAAATCAGGATCCAAAATTATTATATTAAGTATTGTGCAATAGCAAGAAATTTTCAATTGCACAGTATTCAGCAATAGCAAGAAATCTTCAATTGCACAGTATTGTGCAATAGCAAGAAATTTTCAATTGCACAGTATTGCGCAATAGCAAGAAATCTTCAATTGCACAGTATTGTGCAATAGCAAATATTTTCAATTGCACAGTATTGCGCAATAGCAAGAAATATCTAATTGCACAATATTGTGCAATAGCAAGCAATTTTCATTTATTAAATTTGCTTCGAACCCATGCTACTTAGATATCGTGACACCAAATCGCCTGCACTGTAATCGGTGCGCTAGACCACACGACCACCTGGGCTTCATAAAAATGAAGCTTTCGTTGGCCAGGTGTTACCTTTCCATGTCAGTTTTAATCTAGCGTTGTACTACAGTACATGCTACATGTATATAAGGCATGAAGATGTTAATATTTTTACAGATTAGCTAAATTACAAAATGTATCTATAGTACTACAAATTAATGTACTACATATTAATGTAAGTTACAGTCACAGAACTAATTATATTTTTAAATATAAAGTGCCTAGAAAATCAACCTAACAATGTAAGAGGAGATCTGATTCTTGACTTCTCTCAAGAGAGATCCATACACTACAATCAATGACAATGCACTAACACACAAGTTATTGTCCAGAAACTACAAAAATGCTAGTTTTTGGCCCAATTTTGACCCATAATACCTAAACTGTTGGCACCATACATGTTACCCCCAAAATGAATCCAAACCTTCTACTTGTTGTATATAACATTGTGGTACAATTTCAGAGCAATTGAAATACTTCTACACAAGTTAATATCCTGAAAGTAGAAAAATGCTTGTTTTGGGTCCCTTTTGGGCTTCTAATTCCAAAACGGCTGGGACCATCATCACCAACCTTCCTTTTGTGGTATTGAACCTTCTTATTAAATTTCATAGAGATCCATTCACTTAAACAATGTTATTGTCTGGACACCAAATGTGTCTTTGGACGACACCATACCATGGCATACCATTATACGATCCCAAAAAATTGTACATGTATACAAATGACTGTTTGTTGTAGCAGGTTGGGAATAACCCCTCAATGTACATTGTAATGACTAACCCTTTTATGACTCAGGGGTACAGTTCAAGTGATAAAAAAAAATTAAATTAAAAAAAAGTCTTTTATAAAGTATAATTTGGGACTATTATTACTTACTATTAGTATAATAGTCCCAGGTTACAGGTTTAATTGAGCAAAACTTTCCCTAAAGAACTTAACATGTATCTGGAATTATAGGGTCAAAATATGTCCAAGAATTTTGAAATATTCCTGGACATATATATCTTCTTTATCATTAAAAATCATCTGACTCTCAGTATCTTTTAGAAAAATGGTTAAACTGGTTACAAATAATGAACTTTCTCCCTTATCAATGCTTATACAGTTATAGTTATAATTTTAAAAAATCTCTTCTTTTTTTTACTTTTCTACAACCATGACAACAGTGATTAAAATTACCATTACCTATGGGACAGTCCCTCATTTAGGGGTTTGTTCCCAACCTGTTTAGCAGATAAGGACGTAGTCCAAATAATTATGACGTCTTGCAAGACTATAAAAAATTTCATTTTTTTCTGGGAGGACGAAGATTCCAGGTCAACTCAGATAAACTACTATTGAAACTATAATTGAAACCTGATATGCATCTAGCTGTTCCTCTGTGAAAGTTGATATTTTGTTTCCCATTTTACATCATTTAAAATAAAGATAACATTGAATATGATTGATTTTTCAACTTTTGACAGTTTTTCATCACAAATCAGATGACTTTCGCTTCTGAAAAAATAAAACTTTGTTGAGCAGGGTACACACAGTTATATTTCCGGATGTCTAATCTAAATGAAAAGAGGGTCTTCAGACATTCATGAATGATGATTCTGTGACACTATTAATTTACTCGCGTAGTGGTATTTAATTATCCATATTTGGATTCTAAAAAAACCTCTAAAGAACTTCAGGGTAACACGAATGACCGAATAACACTGTTATTATCCGAATAACACTTGTAATGACCGAATAACACCAAGGATTTGTATAGTAAGTAGGCCTACTACAAATCCTTGATAACACTTGATATATTAATATTAGCACCTATTGGTGACTTTTAAACATTGATTATTAAATAAAAATATACTATCGATATATTTTATAACTTAAAAATGATTTACTGAAAGCAGATAAGTTCGGGTGCGTCTATAAACACTGCTAAGGAGTCCTTAGCACTAAGGACTTATAACATGCCACTGAGGACTAGATGGAGTGCTGTTACATGTAATCTTCTTTCCATATTATGGTAGAAATTGATATTTAATGCATAGAAAAATGATAATAAATAAACGAGATATTCAACATTATCATGATTATGGACACGTGCCTGTTTTTCTTTGATATGCCGAAAATCAATGAACCGTTTGACACGTGTCAAATTACATAACTGATTACACGGGAATCCTGCTTTCTGTTGTGTTTAATCGACAAGTTTGGTACTAATAAATGAATTGTTGTTGAAATTTTATTTATATTTATTTTTTTTCAGAATGAAGAATTATTTTTTCAAGTGTATTTTATAATTATTTCTTGTAAATTATAATAAATTTGTCACCAGAGCAATATATCTAATGTCGGATTTTTATTTGATGTTCATATCAATAAGTGACTGAAATATATATATATTTTTAAATATTCTAATTCACATTTATATATATATTTTGAAAGTATGTGGTGAAGTTTGGATAACCGGCAGAGATGTTTGTTGCCTTTTCATTAAACTTATCTTGATCTTGGGCTGTGATAAGTCCGGTAGAACCGAAAATTAAATCTAATATTTCGTAGCGTTCTTTGTCGTTGGAACCAATTTTTTGTTTTTCAGGTGGTCGAACACATTATCTATAATGTGTTTTGTACACGTATCTCTAAGACTGTATATTATTTCTTGCAAGCGTGCTTTAATGTGATGACAGGCGACGATGGACATGCGTTTGAACAATAGACAGGTATGGAGCTATATATCTTTATTCTCATAATATAATGTGGACAAGTTCATTTATATACATATTATCTATTTGATATTATTTCCAACTTTGTACTTAGTTTATATCTATTTTACCCTATACTATAATGATCTTACTATATTGAACATATTTTGTATTATATGGTTCAATGAATCCAAAATACTCTATCTGGGATCTTTGATATTTACTCACCACTGGCTATTGGACAAACTACTTTACTTAATAGTTGTTTTATCTGGTTTCATCTAGTTTAACAGTTCACCTATTGACTACATATATTGTACTTTTTAACTATATTGTCAATGCAGAATAAGTAACACCAGAAACAACATCAAGAGCCGTAGCCAGCATTATAAGGTATTTACATTTAAGGGTTTTTCAAATTAGTTTATGGTTAAATGTTTTTGACTTAAATATTTTATTTAGTTTCATTTACTTTGCTAATTGTATTTTAAACTTTATATTTTCTTATTTACCTGTAATTAACTTTCAATGTTATATAGTATTTTATATAGTAGTATGGTCAACTTACTTTAGTGAACAGTTTTCATTAGCATTGATTAACAAATTGTTTACATTCAGAGTTGTCATTTAACTGTGTTTTGCATTATTATTTATTTGCAATTGTGTAATTAAACATAATTCATTATTTGCTACAAAATGATATATTCATATGCATTTATATGTAAAGTTGTATTTATTTGTCATTATCTGTATATTTCAGATCTGTCGTTGCCTTCTATATTATATTTATTAAAATATCTGAATGTTCTGCATTCGATTTATCTGAGCCTTATTCCACCTGGCCATACATTCGACGGTACAGAGATAACAAATACAACAATAAATATTTACAATATGTACAAAACAAGCGAGAGAGGTTACAAAAGTTACAAGCCAGGAGTACAAACACAAGTATTTATATTTTTTTATAAAAGAACAAAGCTTCTTCAGAACTAGTTTTCTTGTACATGACATAAGTTCAGAGAAAAAAACAATTGTCCTAATTTATGACGATAAAGCAATAAACGAAAACGAAGGATAAGGTTCACTTATGGCAAAAAATGGCCTAAAATATCAACTTCATCATAAAACACCAAAAAGGTCACAATTTGACAGATACATTGTATTACAAAAAATATTATTTACACATCATGTGGTAAAGGCATATTTTCAAGGCATTCATACGAAGCATTCTCTTTCTCTGTCAAAATTATATCTTTAGCTCTAAATTAACACATACTGAAAAAATTTCGTGAATAATGTACTAAAAACTTAGAAAAAAAATGACGAACATATACAAACAAATAAGTACCGTATGAAGCCTTTGTAAACAGATATCAAACTGGTTGAAAACTAGTGGTTTTGATAAACCCCAAGGACGCCACATGATTTTTGTTCTCAATTCAATCGTAATTTTTTAGTGAAACCATTTGTATATACGCGCATCTTTGTCGAAATTAAAATAAAATAAAAAAAAAACCACTTGTAAATATATCTATTCCTTTTGTCTTCGTATCTCTTACAAAACAAGCTGACCACACTCTAACTTATTAGTCATTTAGTTGGCGCACATCAAAGTCGTGCACCTATGGCAAATAACTTTGTCGGAAAAGAAATATAACAAAAACTACTACTAAATAGAGTTTAATGGAAACAAAAACAAAAACAAAATTATTTGTCCTTTTAATCATTTTTAATAAGAACAACACATTTAATTATGAATATTTTTCGACACGATGGTCTTGAAGTATAGATTCGGGGTACTGACGTTGTTTATCATCTTAAAGTGCACTTTCAGATACATTAAAAATTGAAATTATGATTTTTTTGTTGTTCAAATACTAATGAAAGTGAATTCGCTATCAGCAGCCAGTATGGTTCAATGTTGTCAAAATAAGCTAAGAAACATCGCTGATGAATTATTCACTTGCAAGTCAAGAATTCTACCTCATTGAATCCGTATTCATGTGAACTTCAATTTAAACCCTTAGCTAGAGATGGATTATGCCTGATTGATGCGTGTGTTATGCTATCAAAAGAAAATAATGTCAACATTGAAAGTGAAACAAAGGTAAATCATTTGATTGACTGATTCGATTCTAAAAACATCATTCTAATACATGTTCAATCGAAAATTAACTTTTTTTTTAACCTTAAAATTGA
Source organism: Mytilus edulis (assembly GCA_019925275.1). Lineage (NCBI taxonomy): Eukaryota > Metazoa > Mollusca > Bivalvia > Mytilida > Mytilidae > Mytilus > Mytilus edulis. The sequence goes on from CM034355.1 coordinate 68,537,964, forward strand.
AATCAAACAGACATAGAATAATCGATTTGCAATAGGTCCATGTATCTATTTATGTTGATGTTTATGTCATGTTATGTGACCATCGGTTGTATTCGGTGTCATCTCGATCGTTAGTTAGATGGCGTCTAGACTAAAATACACACGTAAAACGAAGCTACATATTATCGGACACATACCCGGTGATTTGTTTAGTTTTAGACTTTTTATAATTATTTGGATAATGGGCTTGGTCTGTATGCCTTTTGGTGTTTCTTTGATACATATATAACGTGGCTATGTACACTACCAAGAATTTACTCACGTTTTTTTGGTACATTTCTACCCTCGTATATATCAGTACTGTTCGGCAAGACAGAAAACTTGCATGTTATACTTTTTGTTTATTCAGTACTGTTTTTGACAGTACTGTTTCAGTACTGATTTTGACAGTACTGTTTCAGTACTGATTTCGTCAGTACTGTTTCAGTACTGATTTTGACAGTATTGTTTCAGTGCTGATTTTGTCAGTACTGTTTCATTATAACACTAGTACTGTATCTGTAAGGAATTTTTCATTACTGTTAAACATCACTGTGTTCATAAAACAGATGTCCTCTTTTTAATTACGTAAATCTGCATCTTTTTAAAGGTTTTTATTTGTTTCTATTTCAGGTAAAACTTAGTTTATTTACCTTAAATTTAGTAACAATGTTTACATTTGAATGCATACCGTGATGCCTATTTAAAAGGTCTTTAGTTGTTTTGTATATTTGGGGTGAGTCAATTGTTCTCTTTGGACACTTACCACATTTCCATTCATTTTCTATATCGTGACATGTTGTTGTTTTCGTTATGTTTTTTATTTTTTTTATTTCTTTGATTTAATTTTGTCCTGATTTGGTTTTGCTTTAGTTCCAGCTCTTCAATAGTTACTTAGCTTTTTTTTAATATTCTGGCTTTATGTCATATTTATTGTCAGAATTGCATCTTGCATGGTTATTTTATAAGGTTTATGTTTTTAGTAAGATCTTATTAATATTTCTATTTGACAATACCATATTACATGTATTTGTATCTTGCTTGAGTCAAATCAGAACATATTGAACAAGAATTGAACATTGGAACTCGGTATATTACTTTTGAGAAGATGGACGGTTGGATGAATGTTATGTGATCCAGTGGCAAGTTGAGTGTGATCCAGTGGCAAGTTGAGTGTGATCCAGTGGCAAGTTGAGTGCAGGAAGAGGACATGATACTCAGATATAAATACAATGTAATTAACCTATTTTGTACAGAACAAGACCAATAATGCACTGAGGTACTTTTTAACATGCTAGTTCACCACAAGGAGAGAATCTACTATAAGACATGACCCTCTATACCAGGTACCTTCAGACTGAACAGTCTATGTTATTTCTCCTTAATGCTGTGTGCTGAGGGAATAATCAGAATATGACCACTTTTCCAGTCTTATTTCTCATTAATAAATTTCCAATCATATGCCCATTGTTAGATTTTTAAATTTTTAAATGGTTAAATTTCTTTTTTTTTTTGTATACATTAATCATTCTGCAATTTCGTTCACTTGTAATGTGTGTATTGTGAATAGTAACTTAGGTATGCATAACTATTATTGTACTCTTTCCTGTAAACCCTAACTGCAGAGCGTACAATGTATTTTACTAAACAAATATATGAAATTTGGTGTAACAATATTTAGGCATCCTGTTAACGGGGAGTTAATAGGGTCAGATTAACATTTAAAATACATTACTCAGCATGTTCACATGAAGAGTGATGACTTTCAGGAAACTCTTAATTTGTAGTTCCTCAGAAAACTGTGATGGATTTGAATCTTCCAGACATACGTAGAGGTACATTTTGTAAAAGTATAAAAATCTAAAGACTGATTTCCAACAAACTGATTAATGTCTGACGGAGGTCATTTGGTACATATATCAACTTTTTTAATTTTTGAACATACATGGTTCAAATGCTTATCAAATTGATTTTTTTGACTGCATAAAACAAGCTTAGGAACTCAAATTTTTTATTTTATCTTCTTATCAACTGCAATAACCTCCATTGCAAATACAATAAACAGTAATCTTTAGATTGAACAGCATAAAAGAGTAATAAATGTGTTTTTCTCTTCCTCAATTTGATGTTATAATCACGGTTTCATAATTCTCCTTCAGTGTTATTTTCCACTGCTCTTCCAATGCGTGTGATACATATCTTTGCCAACTTGTTTCTGGAAAGGAAAACGTGGATTATAATATTTATTATTTTTGTTAAAGTCCAATAATTAGATCAAACATCTGATGATATAATGTGAATCAGTGTACATGCATTGCTACAGGTAGTAAAACGTTAATTATACAAGGTTCATATTATACATGGAGAAAAATGGAAAAAAAAATGGAATAATGTTTGATTTACCTACCTGAAAACTGGCATTGAAGTCATAAAACTTTCGAGTCAGTTTTTTACTCATTCTCGAGAATGAACAAATCAACCAATCAAAATTCTGGAATTCATGATTCGAGCACGATTTTGTTGTGCTCCGAGCACTGAAATTTTTTTTTTGACTTAAGGGCCTGATCTAATACGATTTGGAGAGGAATTTTAGCGACCCAAGTCTGGGTTCATGGCAAATTCCCATGTTTTCAATACGGGCTGCACTTTAACATTCTTATAATGTTTGTTATAAATTAGGTCGTTAAATTTTCTACATTGAATTGTTTCATATATTGTTTATGTCTTGGTCTTTTGAAGCCGACAATGCGGTATTGGTTTTCTCATTGTTGAAGTCTGCAAAATTGCATACTATTGTTCACATCCACATCACATCAAATTTGGTGGATAGTTGTCTCATTGGCAATCCTACATCTTTTCATTATTTTATACACTATACAGCAGTTTAAAAAATAAAAAAGTATTTTTTTTGTGGAATTTTTCATTATTAGTACCAGTGGCAATTCTCATTATATTATCTTTTAAATCTGTTATTCAGTTTCAGAGAAGGAGATCTTTGTTTATATTTCCTGCAGGTTCCTAAGTTAAAATATGTCCTGCTGTTACACTCATCTTTGGATCGGCACCAAAACACAATTTAACATAATCTGATTACTTGAGCACAATATCAATGCAATCTGTGAAACAGTTAACTGAGAAGTTGTGTGTACGGATATGTACTTCCCATAGACTTCTTTGTTAACTTAAATGACATCTTTCAATTGTTGTAGAATTGTATTGCTGCTCTTTATTCTTTTGAATTTGCTCGTTGTTGGTTTGTTGTCCCATGAACACACTACAACATTTCATGTTATTGAAATAAAATACTAGGAAAAGCTGCAAAAACTTACTTAAAACAATCATAAATGAGTGTAAAGCTATACCTACCTTTCGAATTATTTCAATGTTCTACTGTCACCTTTCGTACCAGTTCTATCTTTATCTCATATATCGTCTGCTCATTACAGTTGTTAGTTGTTGATCTATAAGACTTTATTTTCCTCATAGACTTAGTCTGTGTGTTCTGGTGGGATCCATTTTTAGATACCTTTAACAATAGATACTGTATCAAATATTTTGCATGAATTTATTAAAAGTTGTTTTTTCCAACATGCATTTTATGGTACTATTTATTGACGTAACACTTTATAAATTGTCCTTTGAAAAAGTACATCATGAGATAAAGATTGTATCGATGATTTACAAAATGCTGCCAAGTGGTTCAGGAGCAATTGACACATACATGGGACATAAGGACAAGATTTGTTCCATATCTGAACACATTCTACTAAGGAAATGTCACCAGAATGCAAGTCTGTCATCATAAAGGATAATGTTTATGTGATGCAGTAAAAACTGTAAAAACATCGATAGTAAAATTGTGCGGGATGTAATTTTCAACAAATGTGACCGTTATCAGTCTATGGAAGAAGCGTATCGATAAAAACTTTTCTTATATCATATAGCGATATTGTCTAATATCAATTGTAAATATGCAGACATTCCATGCGGAAAATGTTGTTTTCGGCAACGAAAAATTTAGAAAATACTAACTTTAAAACTTATTGTTCAAATATAAACAACAATTGAGTCTAAATATACATTCATTAGTTAGTTAGAAGCTAAAGTTTATGTGTAAAATTTGAAGTGCTGTGTTTTTCTTATAGACATAAATAAACAAATGCTATTAGTTCTTATATCAATGCGATACTTTTAAAATATCATAGCGGTGTTTTTGTTATATCAATATTAGTTCTTATTAGTATTAATATTAGACTGTTGTACCTATATTTTGATAATTTTACCTATTATGTCTGTTTTGTTCACGCATCGTTGTAAATATGACAGAATTTGATGAGACTGTCATACACGTGAGAGGTTAAGCGCTATAAAACCTGGTTCAATCCACCATTTTCAAAATTTGAAAATGCCAGTGCTGAGTCAGAAATATGACAGTTGTATCCATTCGTTTGGTGTGTTTTACCATTTGATAAGGAACTTTCTGTTTTGAATTTTCCTCGGAGTTCAGTATTTTTGTGATTTTACTTCTTTAGTAGTATTGTATGTAAATAAGCAGTTTTAAGACCATTTCTTAAATTCAAATTGTTTTTGGTAACATCTTACAAATTTCTCAATTAGTTGTGAAAGCAAAGATAATCAAATAAGGGTTTAATAAACAATGCCGTAATCAAATAGCTAGTATCAAAATGATTGTTCACATATATAACATTTAGCAAATTTTATAATGAACGCACCGAAATAATATATATCCGATATACTCGCAACGCACGTATGGAAGACTTTCTTTATTGATTACAATGAAACTAACTTGTGACAAAGATGAATCATACTGTCCTCGTTCAGATTGATTCGACAAAATCTGACCTGTATACACTTTTGAATCTCCTTTTTTATACTTAAACCGTTGGTTTTCCTGTTTGAATGGTTTAACACTAGTAATGTTTTTGTTCCTATATAGCGTGGTGTTCGCTGTGAGCCAAGGCTCCGTGTTTAATGCCCTACTTTGATCTATAATGGTTTACTTTAAACGAATTATTACTTTGATTGAAAGTTGTCTCATTCGAACTCATGCACCATCTTCTTATCTATAAATCTTTAAAATTTCCCCTTTTAAATAACTGCTTTCCAGTCCTCCAACTGAACGATCTAAATTTATAAATATAGAAATGATATATACACATTTCTAACGTCAAAAGACATTTACATCTTATTTATTTGTGTTCTTAACATTTTTTTTAGTACTCATTGAAGAAATGAATTTATAACAAGCGATACGGATTGTTATTTTGCACTAAGAAATGTTCGCGTATTTATACGATCGGTTACTAGTCAAAAACGAAAGTCAAATCTCTGTGGCAACAATACATCGGAATGCCCTCACGGTCATCGCAATGTAAAAGAGAGTCCACGCGGCGAGCTGATTATGTTTATAGAGATATCGATTTGTCAACGGGAAAAGTCTTTGATATCCAAAAAGAACTGTTTTCCTTCTCAATATTTTTTTCCATGTTAATAATAAATACATTTTCTGTTTGACAAGATTTTTGATTTTCGTTGTATCTGAAGTTGTCCAATTCATAGTCTGAGGCTACTCAGTTGGTATCTTCAAAGTTCGGGACATCACTATTTGTACATTTTAATTTGTTTGGATTATTTATTTTACCATTTGACTATTTATTGTAATTTAGAGCTGTATTGGATTGGATTGTTTGAATGAATGTTTCTTTTAAGTAATGGTATTTTTTGTCTATGTCGATATTACCAAGGTGGATAGGCTATAGCAGTGTGACCAATATATTAGAATCTAATAGGTCGGTAGAAGTATTTGAAACCGCATTTAAATTCCGCCATTGCATCATCTATTCAAATAGAATTATAAAAAAAGAAGATGTGGTATGATTGCCAATGAGACAACTGTCCACAAGAGACCAAAATAACACAGACATTAAAAACTATAGGTCACCGTACGGCCTGCAACAATGAGCAAAGCCCATACCGCATAGTCAGCTATAAAAGGCCCCGATAAGACAATGTAAAACAATTCAAACGAGAAAACTAACGGCCTTATTTATATAAAAAAATGAACGAAAAACAAATATGTAACACATAAACAAACGAAAACAACTGAATTACAGGCTCCTGACGTGGGGCAGGCACATACATAGATAATGTGGCGGGGTTTAACATGTTAGTTAGTCCGTTAAACCATGTGATTGAAAACAATAGACTGAACAGGTTGTTAACACTTTCAACTATCAATAGGGTCAAGCAACATTTTTGAAATGATAAGTTCATGTAAGCATTAATTTTGTTACAGTTACGAAATTTTAGTGATATTGATCCTAAAACATTAAACCGGTCACGATCTAAGTTTGTGAATTATGTTTGCAGTTTTCTTGACATGCATAGTGACGTGTCATCGTATTCATTTTATATTAGAAAACTATAGCAGTTATATTAGAAAAGTATCGCATTCATAAATTTTTGATATTAAAAAATCAACGCTATGATATATGACAAATATCGCATTGATATAATAAAATATAGCAGTATCTTTGACTTATAGGTGATTTTGGCTTGGCAAACAATTGAATTCATCTCATTTGCATTCCACTGAATTTGCTACATGATATTTATAGAACGTGTACATCTACAAATGATAAATCGTGCATTTATGTTTCATTTATTCAACAATTTTATTTTCTCGTTTAAATACACCTTGCTTGTTATTACATAAAATAATTCATGGAAGTTACACACCAGACGTATGTCGTGTTAAATGTCACCCTGTTTTAAGATAAGAGTCATTACTTTATGCCGAGAAATCTGCCTTTCTTCGTACAAATGCTAACATTCGTCTGAAATTTCCCACAATGCAACTCGTTGATATAAGACAATATCGCTCGTTGATATAAGAAAAGTTGTTATCGAATCGCTTCTTCCATAGACTGGTTATTATTCTATTGTAAAGCATTTTTGTAATCTTGTATTTATTTTTTTTTTTTGCTAATTTGCTTTGTCTATTTGCCCTTTTTATGTTTCTTTGATACACATATGACGGGGTTCTGTACTTATGATACATTCCGTCATTGTGTTATTGAACTATGGTAAATTTGTACATTCTTGTATTTAACTTTTGCTAATGTGCTTGGTCAACATGTCAATTTGTGCTTCTTTGTCACATATTTGTTTGTGTTTATAGTGATTAAGATTATTACACAATGTTGACTGCTGTACCCCTATTTTTGACTTTTTTACCTATTATGTCTGTCTGTTTTGTTCACACATCGTTGTCAATATAATGTAGTTTGATGCGACTATCATACAAGTGAGAGGTTTTTCTAGCTTTAAAATCATCTTTAATCCATCCCTTTTTACAAAAGAAAATGCCTGTACCAAGTCAGGAATATAAAATTTGTTATCCATTCGTTTGATGTGTTTGAGCTTTTGATTTTGCCATTTGATTAAAGACTTTCCTTTTTGAATTTTCCTCGGATTTCAGTATTTTAGTGATTTTAATTTTTAAAACCACTGTGTCATTTAAACTCTGTCCTAATGTCAACAAAAAAGCTGTACAGAGCTTAGGTTTGTAATGTTTCATGTAACCCGACATTAAAAATTCCTATTCTATTTTTTTTAATTTTTTATAAGTGATCAGTACGCTGGAGTTTCTTAATGACAACACACAATGTCACCAAATTGTTATCATTCCTGTAGGAACGAACTGTGAGTCGGAGTTCCTTTAGACATTTGTTAAAAACACGAAGATCAAAGAAGCCAGATCGTTTAATTTCACATTCAGATATATTGTTTTTTCCATTAATAATCCAAACTTTTCTGATTGGATTTAAATGATATATCCCCCAGAATTAGAACGTAAAGGAACACCAGACACAGCCTTTTCTGTCTCCTGTTTAGAATTATACCTCGAATTTGACACCAGCGGTCATCTCAGTACCAGAATCTATGAGAAACGAGGCGATTTTGATTTTGCAATTATCAGTTTCTCCAATATAAGTAGCAATATACAAACTTCTCCTGCGTATGGGACATACATTTCCCAACTCATTCGATATTCAAGAGCTTGCAGCTGCTACTCAGACTTTGTAAACCGGCACCAGTGTCTAAGCAGAAAGTTGATGAATCAGTTGTATGTCAAAGAAGGTATCGTCTTTTTTCCATTGAAACCATCGGAAGATACTAAAAAAAGTTGTGGACACAAATAATAAACGATGGTTTTTAAGTATAGACTATTAGTACTGACGTTGTTTGTTAACTTAATGACGTGTAATGGTATTCTTGTGTCTTTGAAAATTATTACTTTGCTTATTTAGTTAAATTTTTGCAATTCAGGGATAACTGTATTGAATTTGAAGCTTTAAGGACGTCCATCGGTACCGTCGCAAATTTAGTTTACCTGGCGACGCGTTTTTGCTCATGTGCTTTGTCTATATGCTATTTTATTTTTCTTTGTTGACATATTTGGTTTTTTTTTATATTGATTATCATGATTATAACACAGTGATGCCTGCTGTACACTTATTTTTGACATTTTACCTATCATTCCTGTTTGTTTTGATCACAAATCGTCGTCAATAAATGGAATTTTATCCGACTGTCATACATGTGACAGGTAAAGCTGTAAAAAAATGTCTGTACTAAGTCATGAATATGTCAGTTGTTATCCATGAAAAAATGTCTGTATTGACTCATGAAAATATCATTTGTTATCCATTCGTTTGATGTGTTTCAGTTTTGATTTTGCCATTAATTATGGACTTTCCGGTTAAAATTTTCCTCGAAGTTCCGTATTTTTGTTATTTTGTTTTTATAATTTAACTAGTAACTGCTCTTTTATTTTATCTTTTTGTGATAATAATTCGAAAAAACAGATAGCACTGCTTCTGTTTCACATAGATTATTTTCTCTGTATGTCCATAATGGACTCTGTCGTGGATAACATCAGCGGTATCACTCTTCAACTTCGTACTTTATTTGGCCTTTTTAACTTTTTTGGATTCGAGCGTCACTGATGAGTCTTTTGTAGACGAAACGCGCGTCTGGCGTATATACAAAATTTAGTCCTGGTATCTATGATGAGTTTATTTGTAAAATAGGTGAAGACTTTTGGTTTACATCTTTTTCTAATAAACTATATATCTGTTGTTTTAATTTAAACCCGTCTATGACGAATAGAAATAAATGGTTAGTAATACGCCTATGATAACGTATCCCAACAACAAAACTAACCAAACGATATCAAGAGGACACAATAAGTCTTCAACCATTCATGAAACAAAATGTTAACACGTGACATGGACTACAAAAGTTAAAACTTTTTATCGTGTTTTTTCGAGTGATTTGATAGGGCTTTTTCGAGTGTGACCACTTTTTTCGAGTGAATATGATCAAAAATGTAAACAAACAGACTTTTTTTCTGACAAGTCGTGATATAGAAGCTTGAGTTTAATAAACAAGGTTATACAAGGTCTGCTAGTATTTGAGATAAAAAGATAATATTATAATCATTCTGACATTGTTTTTCGTTAAAAGAAAGATAAATTTAGCCTTACAATGCTTTTATTTCAAAATACAGAATAAAGTCATTTTCATACTCATACCAATGTAAACGTCGAAGGAAATCTATACATGGAATCTATATGTCCTTAGATATACAGACACTTTACAAAAATATATTGTTATTGCATTGGAAACGACATTTTGAGACTAAATTCATGTTTTCATGTTTGGCTTTTTCGAGAGCAGTCCGGTCTTTTTCGAGTGCGTCCTTATTTTATCGAGGGATTATACACATTTCTTATAGCTAAAAATGGTATGTGTTGGTGTATTTACGTTTAAAAACCCTAAAATAAAGGTTCAAATTTAGTTCTTCCAAGGCACATGGTGTATTAACAGTTGCATTTTTATAAACAAGTCTCATTTCGTCCGGTTGCGAGAATAATTCTCGCTGCATTGAAGACCCACTGGTGGCCTTCGTCTGTTTCCTGCTCTATGGTCGGGTTGGTATCCTTTGACACATTCCCCATTTCCATTCTCAATTTTATTTATTCGTTCATTTGTATATAATCTTATTCTCACATCTTGTAAATTACATGTACGGTATATATTCGTGATGTTAACAATCTAATGTAAGTATAGACAATTCGGATTGAGACGGCATACATATATTGTGTAAGTTGAGATATATGTTTGTTTTTAAAAGAGTATACATCCGAAATATTTTGTTAACTATTTGTATCGTGTATTATTTATTTTATTGTTTTAAATGCTTCTACCGTGAGGAGGAGTATGTAATAAATGGTCATACAACAACTAAAACCATGAGAACTTCCTTTCAATAAAAAAAGAGTGCCTAAAAATGCGAAATAGGGATATATATGAAGACATCACAGTGTTGTTCCTGCTGTCGTTCGAAGCATTGGATCATCTAGCTGGTGATAGCATATACTATACACATTTTGTATTTTTCTATCATTCCTAAATGATCATATTTAGGCTAATGAACTATTCATTTCATTGTTGTTTATATATGAAAATTTTTGAAAATTTTATTTTCAATGGCAAAAAAATGGAGGTGGATTAAGTGTGCGTATTTTTTTTTATAATTTTTATAATTGGATTTTTTTTTTTTAATTTTTATAATTGGATTTTGTTTATGGGGGCGGTGTCAGGCCTCTTTTGGTAGAATATCTTTTACATTACATAGCATTTTTCTGATTCTTCACTGCTGTCTAATAGGTTTCTTACTCTTTTTTATCTCCGGGGTTCACCACAAGAAATATTATTAACTGTAAAATAAAAAGCAGCATGAAATGAAGTTCAAATGAATATGAGTTCCCTGCACTATATTCTAAACACTGTTTTGTAAAGGATCAAGTAATTCTAAATGAACACTTGAAAGTAGTTGTAGAACGCTTGCCGAACATAAAAATTGCATTAAATTGAAAAAAGCTTCATTTTGATCAACGTAGAAATATGTTTTTGATGATTTTTTGGGACTATATGATATTGTCCTTCACTTAATTACAGTTATAAACTAGAAAAATTCATTTTTTAAAGTCTAGAATACCTTTTTTCTTATTCAAATTTTCTGTAAAAAAACCCGGACCATTTGTTTAAAAATCCGGATGATTTCACAGTTGCTCTCGAAAAAAACCGGACAATAACAAACACTGATTCTTTTGGGTTAATTACAGGGAAGTTGTGCTTTTTTTGTTAATCAAAACATGTATAGTATTGAATATAAGATGAGTAGTAATGTAAAAAAAACTATTATCATTAAGAAATAGCAGTTAACTGAACTTATCGCATGTTTTATCACTCGAAAAAGCCCAAACTACACTCGAAACAAATGAACCGAATCACTCGAAAAACCACGATCCTAGCCGGACACTATACCTCTTATATAACGATTCGAATCTGATGGACCATATGCGTTGCATCAGTATGTCGTTAACAATTTAACAATTATTACACGAAAAAAAGCATTTGGTTTTTACTATTTATCTATATTATTTTTTTAATTTTGAGATGACCCCTTGTTTTTCGTCAACTGTTATCGAAAGTCTAAAGTGTAATTCTAGGTGTAGATCTAGTTTCGGCAAATGTCAACTACCCGTAAATATGGTTTATAAATAATCAATTTAACCATTGATTCCATAATTCCATACATGTTTATATACGATTGAGATCAGTGCCTATTGATACGGAAGTAGTAAAGCCATGTTTACTGTCAACACATCAAACTAATAATGCCATTAACGGATCATTTCTTTACTCTGATTGTTATCGTTATATAATTTTTGGTTGCATCATATTCCTTTTATGTGGTATATGAGCGTGAAATACTAAGGAATGAACCTCAGAAACGACCTATTAAACCAGGTAATTGTAATAATTTATATGTAATATATATGTCATTTCACTGCACACATGTCAAATTTATATATATATTTATATTTGTATGTATGTCGACAAAGGACAATTAGAAGTTCATTAAAGTTAATTGCAGCGTAAACATGGACACACGATATTCAAATGTTTTATATCGATAACAAGGATGTTACCCTATAATGTTTGTCAGAGGCCCTTCTTCGGGATGTACAAAAGTACTTTCGTTAAACTTTCCCACTCATAAATAAATCATGTTAAAGACAAGATAACATTATTAATTATCTTAAGTTGAACATCATTCACGTATGTCTCAAAGACATCCTACACATTTAACCAGATGATTTTACGAAACCAATAACATCGGATGACCACAAGTTCTAGTGGAACACGTACAAGCACTTGTCTTGAAAACAAATCGCATTTATATACCTGAAAGTTATGTTATGTCGTAACTACAATCCCCTTCCCTTTTATGAATGTGACCTACCAAATTAGACAGTTAACCAGATTTGTTATAACATGACGGGTGTCACATGTGGAGCAGGATCTGCTTACCCTTCTGGAGCATCTGAGCTCACCCCTAGTTTTTTGGTTTGGTTCGTGTAGCTTATTATTTAATTTTCTTTGTTGTTTCATGTGTACTATTGTTTGTTTGTTTGTCTTTTTCATTTTTAGCCATGGCGTTGTCAGTTTAATTTCGATTTATGACTTTGACTGTCCCTCTGGTATATTTCGTCCCTCTTTTATGTAGACGAAACGCGCGTCTGGCGTATTAAATTATAATCCTGATTTGATACCTATATAGCCATTTCCCCATGCCATTTTGTCCTTAGGGAAAAATTGGCATGATCTCTTTTTTCCACCGGATAAATTTAATATCTTTGCCATTTTTTCCACACGCAATGTTGACAATATATATACATATAGCCACACCTCCCCATGCCCATATCCCCGATTTGGATTACCCTATATATGTTACAGACATTTTTTAAATTCAGGCATTTTGCAGTGACCTAATTTTTAAGGCATTTTATTTTGTGCAATGCAGTCATTTTATAAATTGACTTTTTTTTTCAGGCAATTTATAAAATGCTGAATAAGTTTAAGGCATTTTACAAAATTCATGGAAGTTAAAGTCAGAGTGAAATCTACAAAAAAAGTGGAACGATTGGAAATATCAAATATGTATTGTCATACAAACTCTATAAACAAAGTTTGTGACAGATTATATAAATGCAAACATATACAAAAGACATTTATCAAACATACCAGTTTTTTTCCATTTTGGAATAGCATGCAATTCTTAACAGACAAAGTTACTGAAATTGTATAATTTATAGGTAACACAAACACTTAAGGTGACAATTATTTTTTACTACATGTCATGTTTGGATGACAACAACTGCAATACATTTGTGCAGTTTAAATCCCGATTAGGGGACTTACATAGAATAACCAGAAGAAAACCAACAAGCCTCAATGCATCGTCGATTAATTGTTGCATGCTTAAGGAGTAATACCACAAAATCATCGTACGTCACATCCGGTTGTATACGAAAATAGGTTGAAAAAAATATTCCCTTGAATTAGACAGTTGTAGGTAATTAATCCTACATTTTATTGCAGTAAAACATTTCTGTGTCATACAAATATGTCTTGGGTATTTCAAAGCACCATTATTTTCTTATTTGGGATTTCTAAAGAATATTTTTTAACCTTGAGGTTACATGGTGACTAAACCTTGTACATAGATAAAATAAGGGGAGACATTTGATTGGTTAACTTCCAGTGATGGTTATTTTCTTATATGCAATGAAATGTTATGCGAAAGTTTTTCTATAGTACTGCATGGAAAGGATAAAATTTGACTCATGCCAAGTATTTCTTTATTTGAAAAGATAAATTCTGCACATTTTTTTGAAAAGTGCAAATTTAACAAAGACTAATAGAGGAAAATCAATGGTGGTATTACACCTTAACTTCTTTGTAATGTTGTAAGAACAATGTACCCTTTAAGTCATTAAATGGCCATCTGAAATACAGAGCAAAGTAGTTTTTCTATTAAATATTTTATATTATACATTAATTTTTTTTTTAAAATACCGCAGTCTACACTTTTTGTTTTAAGAAAAAAAACTTTATTTTACTTAATATTTTTGCTTTACAAGTTATATTTAGCATTTATTCCATGTATTTCGTATTGATACAATTTGCCTGAAACTGAACAGGCAACTTGTTGAATTTTCATCAGAAACTTCAGGAATAGGAATTTTAGAAAATGATAAGGTATTTCTAGGTATTTTATATATATATATATATATATATATAAAATACTTATATAGTGTCTAAAAATAGCAACAATCAACATTCAATCTATCTAGGTGTGGATCAGTTTGTAAATAAACTGATGCAGTTACTAAATTAAATTATATAAGTGTCTAAGAATGTAACTTTAACACACTAATGAGTGTTATAAAATTAGTTGTTATATTTTATATATTATTCACGCAATATTTCGCTAAACAAATTAGCTTCATCGGGCGTGTGCATCTATCTAGGTGAAATCGGATGCATGACAAAAAAATATCTTTGTAGCTTGACGTTTTTGTGTAAAAGTTTAAAATATTGATTGATGGGGTATATACAAGATATTTTTGCCGTTTTTTGTACATAATAATTTTTAAATCTAAACAAATAGTTGTTTTAGTTAAATAGAATGAAATTCATAATTTATTCCTTTGGTTTTGGGTAGAACTGTTTTTCATCCCTCTCATTAAGTCCATCAGGTTCAAGAGTACGTAGCTGATGCATCCAGAACCTTTCTCTCTGTTTTCTCCTTTCGGAGTCCCAATTTTGATTTACCTCAATTATTTGAAAGGTGATATTATCAAAAGTATGTCCTGTTCTTAAGAGGTGTCTCGTAATTGGACAGTTTCTTCCTTTTGTATAGAACGACCGGTGATTGTTAAGTCTGATGTTGAATGTAGTTTCTGTTTCACCAACATACTGCAGCTTGCAAGTTCCACAAGTAAGAATATAAATACTATTTTCCGTTTTGCAATTAGATGTAACATAGATGTTGTATCGCTGCTTTGTTACTGTGCTGCTAAAAGAGTGGTCAGTGTTGGCGGCTTTACAGCACTTACAATTGCTTCTACCGCATTGTTTGTAACACCCAAATTTAGAAGTTTCTTGTTTCTTTACTTTTGATGTCACAAGTATGTCTTTGAGATTTTTGGGTCTGCGATAGGCAATAACAGGAGGTGATGGAAAAATTTCTTTTAAGGAAGAGTCATTTTCGATAAGACGCCAGTGCTTTCGGATAGTAGATGAAATATTTGTCAAATCGGGATGGAAGGTTACAACAAACGGAATTCTATCTGCACGGGTCGTCTTATCTTTGTATTCCATGAGGCTAGCTCGATCTTTTTCTTGGGCTTTATCAAAAGCGTCTGTGATGTTTTTGGTTTTATATCCTCTTGATTTCAGCTGTGTTTTTAGTTGTCCCAAACGATAGTTAAGTTTGGATTCCGAGGAGCAAATTCGCTTTAGTCTGATGGCTTGACTGTAAGGTATACTCCTGGAGCAGTGTTTCGGGTGACAACTTTTTGGAGAAAGGAACTGGTGTTTATCAGTTTTCTTTGTGTGGAGATCAGTTGTCATGATCCCGTTTTTTACAAATGTGGTGGTGTCGAGAAAAGCAATTTTCTCGCTTGAAAATTCAGATGTAAATTTAATTGAGTGATGGAACTGATTACAATGATCTAAGAAATCTTGCAAATGTTCTGCAGTATCGTTCCATTTCATGTCAATATCATCAATAAAACGGAGCCATGACAAGGGTTTGTATGGCACACTTAAAAGGATGCGTTCTTCGAGATCCCCCATAAAAATGTTGGCAAAAGAAGGTGCCATTTTTGTTCCCATACTAGTTCCGTCAATCTGTAAAAAGTGCTTGTCGTTGAAAATAAAGTTGTTATTTTCAAGCACTAGCTTGAGCAATTGAACTAGACAGTCAGTTTGGGGATGTTTATCCTTTCGAGTATTCCATACTTTTTCACACGCGGCAATTCCTTCATCTTTTGGAATATTTGTGTATAAAGAACACACATCCATTGAAACCAAAATTGTGTTGTTAGGTAAAGGACTTAAGGAATTCATTTTCTTCAAATAGTCAGTCGTATCTTGAATATGAGATGGTAGTTGTTTAACATGTGGTCTGAGGTGGTAATCAACAAATTCTGAAATTTTTTCGGTGGGATGGCCATTAGCTGATACTATAGGTCTCCCTGGGATCCCTTCTTTGTGGAGTTTTGGAAGTAAGTAAAATCGACCGGCTGTGCACGTTTCGTCTGGGCGTAGATAATCGTACGTATCGTCATCAATTTGTTTATCTTTATTCATTTCTGAGAGGACGTCATTAATTTTTTTGCTGATTTCTTTGGTTGGATCACATGCTAGTTCTTTATAAAATTTAGCGTTTGAGAGTTGACGATTTCCTTCTTCGATGTAGTCTGCCTTGTTCATCACTACAACGGCACTTCCTTTGTCAGCTTGTTTGATAACAATTTCGTCACGGTCTTTTAAGTTTATCATGGCTTGACTTTCTGACTTTGAAATATTTCTGACTTGTTTACCACTGATTGAAGATCTGACTTCAGCTTTGACTGATGTAATGAATGATTCCAAATTGTCGTTTTTGCTTTTAGGGGGATTCCATTTACTTTTCTTTTTAAATTTTGGAATGCATATGTCTCCTTCATCACTCTCATAATCAGATTCATTCATTCCGGCTTCTTTTAAATTTTTCTTCTGTTGTCTATTGAAATGTTCTTTCAACCGAAGACGCCTGGCAAATGCTTCTACATCTGTCTCAAGTTGTAAATTGTTGACGGTTGCTGGAGCTGGACAGAAATTAAGGCCTTTACTCAATAGTTTTTCTTCAGAGGTAGTTAGTTCTATTGATGACAGATTGACAACTAACTTATCTTGAACTGTGTGTTTCTGTTTTTTAAAACGTCTTTTCCTCGGTTGTTTTGATTTACTCTCTTTTATATATATATTTTATATATATATATATAAAATACTTATATATATATATATATATATATATATATATATATAAAATACCTATATAAAACGCCTTTTAGAACATGCCTCAAACATCATTCATTTTACAAAATGCCCAAATTTAGAAAATGCCTGTAACAAATACATCAAATCGTAGCCATATTGATTTTTTAAAATTTTGTACCTTCCTAATGTTCATCATAACCTTTTAAAAAAGTAGTATTTAATTACATCACAAATTTTACTTAAGTACAGAAAAAAAACCTGTGCGCATGGAGAAGCTGGGGTATGGCTGGACCTAGATATTTTAAATAGAGAATGTATTCTAAATTTCAGAATATTAAAATCGTAACTTGATTTTGCTTTTCATTGCTATCATTTCTGCAGAAGGTGCCATAATGAACTTAGTTGGGAGAGACGTTTGAGAAGATCCCCTTATATAAAATTAATGTTGCTAGTTGTATTGATTTAGATGAACAATAGATGGACAATAGACACCTGCAAATAATATGGGATTAACTAGTAAACTGTGGAACTGAGTTTACCGTGTAAAACAAATCTCATTTGTTAGTTTGTTGTCCTTTTTACTGCAAAATGACAAAAGTGCACATCAAAATTCAGGTTTAAGTTTTTTTGATTTTCTGAAACATAGACTGCATACTTTTATATTGAAAGTGAAACAAAGGTGAATTATTTCGTTCTCTGATTCGATCCACACAAAAAGAAATCGTTTTTATACAAGTAAGTATAAAAGATAAAACATGATATCAAACAGACCTTGCAAAATCCAATTACCCGAGATAGCTATTTATTTAACTGTTTGTTTATGTTTATATCGGCAGTCTCCGTTGGTAATCTTGAGAGCTAATAAGATTAAGACTAGACTAAAATACACCAGCAATTCTGATATATATTATCAGTCGCATGCAGAGTAAACTCTTTATTTCAGACTTATTTTAATTTGAATATATGTTTGAGTATGTTATAATGAATATGGGTATTTGAGTTAAATCGGTTAACATGAACTGAAATATTTAATTGGAATTATTTAAAATGTTTTTGAACTTTCGAAAATTTCACCCTACAACCGATTAAGTTGAATGAATGAACAAAAGTTCATTAATTGATGCTCACTAGCTAGTAGATATATTTGACCCTTAAAATAAATCTGGCCTATTTGGAACGTTATGAGGCTATGTGGATATATTTATCTGTTTTCAAGAGCTAAAATTGCAACGCGTTATCCTTACAATGGTCTTCATTCTTACAATGATGTAAATTAACTGGTGTTATAGTGAAATAATTTTGATAAAATAAAATCCTGACTGATTGAATTTGATGTTTGTGCATCCGTCTGATTTAACTGGCGTGTGCATGACAAATAGTATAATGATGTCATCACATATCCACAGTGGTCTGTTTACATGTTAATGTACTTACCATCTTGTCGACATCCTTTAAATTCTTTATATTCGACCACAAGTCTGCGTGTCTCTGCAAGTGTTACTAAATAATCATCAATATATCTCTGGTGTCGGTCTGTCATTCTAAACTTTGACCAGTCTATCTATGTGTACAACATTGGCTAAATTTAAGTATAAAAGTATTTCAGGATATTTACAGAGGAGAAACGAAAAATGGAAAGTTTTTGCTGATGCTAATTCTGCTGAAGGTACCGCTGCGATATATTATAAAAAGCTGTTTCAAGTATATATTGTTACAGAAGACGTGTTTCACGAGGAAGTAATGTCATTCTTTATTAACAAACGAGGAAAAGGTCTTCACTTCATAGCAACACCAGAACATGGAAAATCATCGTATATCACAAATTTTCTATGTACTTCATTCTCGGCTGAAAGTTACGCACTCTGCAACAAAATCATTTTCTATCATATGTGCAGTTTGGACGATATTACTAGTAGTAACTCATACCTATTCATCAAACGATTTTCTGAATCTATCATAAGTCTGTACTCTGATGCTGGTCATAAGATACACTTCGACAAAAAGATCCAACAATTCTTCCAGGAAGAGTTTTGTTTATCGGACATAACTGTATGTGCCACAAATTTGATACTAACACCTTTGAAAAAAGTGTCAGCACAATTACTTGGAAGAAACTATATAATTTTAATCGATTTCCTTGATGATTGTTTAGTATTAGGAAAACGAATGGATATTATACAAATTCTCCGCAAACTTATTAAGGATCTTCCAAAACAATTCAAGTTCTTATTTATTTCGCGACGACAAAGGTACAAATTTACAGATCTCGACATTCTACCATTAGACAGTCTAGTCATTTTACGAGCAGGAAGACATACAAGGGGGGTTTGTGTCTTAGGTAAGTTTAAAACCTATATGCTAGATGTTTTGCATGACATGTTCGTCTCATTTTGAGCCTAACAATATTAGATCTAAACAAGGTTGGAAGGGTGTATGTAATGTAACAACTCAGGGTTTTTTTTTAAACACAAAGTCGTATGGAAACAGAAAGACTTGTCATGTTTGATCAGATCATTTTTTTAAACACATACTTAACATAAGTTTTTATTTCAAACGAAAAAATGGATAGGAACAAAAATATTTACGACTTGGTATACAGATCCCAATAAAAAAAATTCAACTTCAATGTACAAAAGAAGGTGCAGTTTGGATAAATTAAGTAGATGCAATCAAAACATATTTATTTACTAAAGTATTGTTTTTGGATTTTAAACCATGGACAAAAGAAAACAACGTCTTTAGTTGTTTATCGTCTCTTCATGGAACAAAGAACCCTGAATTTATTTCACAGCAGAGCTGATTTCAAAAAATCTCAATCTTTCATACACAGTGTGTACTTTACAAACACTTATGGTTTGGTGATATGTTTTAGAATAAGCCATTCATATTATTAGAACCAATGTAGACAGTCCAATCGATAATTTTGACAGATTTTGGAAATGTTGTAACATTGATCCTAGACATAAATAAAAATATCATTACTAAGAAAAAACAAATTCTGCTGGAAATATGTTACATATTCAGTAGTATTATTTACATATACAAAATAGTTCGTTTTTGGTTAGCGAGTTATTGAAATAGGTAAGGTTGTAAACAAATGGTTTTTACTATATGATATAAACACTAGAATATTAACTGTCCAATTGGACAACGTTTTGATTTTTATCTTTTGAGTGAAAAATACAGGGTACATTGGTTCTCATGGTCTTTAACGTCGACAACGGATATTAAGTTAGACTATAAACTACACAAGAATATAAAAGCTCTACATGTCGTCAGCTGCTAAAAGATAACTTCATTTTAGTGAATTCTGTCGAAAAAAAAGAAAGCAAAAAAGAAATAATACCGAACTCCATGAAAAAATCAAAACGGAAAATCCTTTATCCTTTTATGACAAATCAAAAGCTCAAACAAATGAAACGAATGGAAAACAACTGTCATATTCCTGACTTGGTACAGACGTTACCTAGCAAACGGTGAATTAAACCTGGTGTTATAGCTAGATAACCTGTCACTATTTTTGCAGTTGAATAGAATTCCATTATATTTACAAAAATGTGTGCTGCAAAACAAACATACATAGTAGGTAAAATTGTTAGCATTGGTGTTGTAATCTTAATCACTATGAATACAGATTACTATTTCAACAAATAACTATTTCAACAAATAAACACATATGGCATATAGACACTCTATTGACAAAGTAAATAAGCAAAAATAATTACAAGAAATTCAAATGACAATAGGACAATGCCACTAAGGCGGGATGTATAAATACCAAGCCATGCCAACAGTATATTGCCAAAAACGGAATAAACAGTACAGGTTTCAAATATAGAAAGACAAACGGAAACACTGTACAAGGTTATAAAGATGAGTAACAACGTCAGTACCTAGAATCTATACTTAAGTTTTGAGAAAGCATGTTGCTTTCTTAAAAAAAGGCAATACGTGAACCAAAGATCGCTGCACGGTCATAAGAAACAAAATGCTACTGAAGTTTTGTTTTATTTTAGATTTGAAATAATTGTCTGTGAATAAAATAAGACAATGAGGATGCTTAAAGACCATTATTAGATATATGTTATTGTGTGTAGATTATTGCACCAGTCAATTGCAGGCAATGTTGGATTGTTGTGAATAGAACAGAGTATATATTCTAGTTTATGAATTTACGCTTTACGGCTTGACTGAGTTATTTTTTACTAGGGAGAGTACATCATTTTTGTCATAATTCTATTTAAAATCCAAATTTTTCAAACCGGATGTCTAATGCAAATTTCACAAACCAATCGTAATATAAACTTAAGAACTTATCTTTATATTGTGTTTCCTGAATACCTTCAATTAAGGACACTACTAAAAAAGAGAGACAGCTAGAGGTCAGAATACCGTTAGTTATTATAACTATGCTCGACAATTACTTGTTAAGATCTTACTGCTGTGTCTTGAATGTACATAAGAAAGGTACAAAATTGCATGCTCCAGGGCAAATAATATTTTTGTATGGATTTGTTTTTTGATTGTTTTTTTTACTATTTTGTGTTTAACGCAAGAAATAGTAAATTGCATGCATACACACTGATTATCTAGATAGGAAAACGAATTTACATTATGACATATATACTTTTTTGCTCAACTCGAATGTTTTCATAGTTGAATTCGGATCTCAAGCTACATACCTCACGTGTTTTTACTCCGAAGTCATTGCCATTAAGGTTTAAGATTTTTTTACTTCAAATCTCCAACCTTTGAAATGCTGTTGCTTTCTTATGACTGCACATGAATTAATAAAAGAGGTATATATAGATCGATAAAAGATTAATCTTTTAAATGAATGCAATATTTATGCCCCACCTACGACAGTAGAGGGGCATTATGTTTTCTGGTCTGTGGCTCCGTTCGTTCGTTCGTCCGTCCGTTCGTTCGTTCGTTCGTTCGTTCGTCCCGCTTCAGGTTAAAGTTTTTGGTCAAGGTAGTTTTTGATGAAATTGAAGTCCAATCAACTTGAAACTTAGTACACATGTTCCCTATAGTATAATCTTTCTAATTTTAATGCCAAATTAGATATTTACCCAATTTCCAAGTCCATAAAACATGGAAAATGATAGTGCGAGTGGGGCATCCGTGTACTTTGGACACATTCTTGTTTTGTTATGCAATCATTATTTAATCAATTACTATACAATTAATGGCAACAATTTGGTGAGTTCGCTTGAATGAATTTAGCTCTGACATCTCTATAACTACTCACAAAGTTTTAACATTATCTGAATCAACACAGCAGGAGCTACAAAAGGTTGTCTCAAATTATCGCTATTGTATTCCATCCTCTCATAAATCTGTAATTAGTGTAAACATCCTTACCACATAAAAGTAGAGATTGTTTGATTAGGTGTGAAATTTGATCTATACATTCTATCGAAAATCTGATCATGAGACACCCTTTTGTAGATAATGGCTCTAGGAACAACATATTATAAAAGCAACCATCTCGGGGTATCAACAAAGAAGCTAATTTCAATTGAGAGTGGAAATTTCTTATAAAATTGATTACATAATTGTTGTACATTATATATTAATAACATTGCATTTATTTGAAAGAGTTTTCTGTAAGCTATCCATAAATACCACTTTTATAAATTTTCAAGCATTATAAAGAAAGTTACAGCATTTAAAACCGGGGAATTGGAGGTATAAAATCTTGGTATTGTGCTACCTTAAATCCGTTATTTGTATTAAGAAAAACCGATAGTGTGTCGTGTTAATGGGATATATAATGTAAATAAAGTAGCTGGTCAACATGATGAGTACAATTTTCAAAATCGTATCATACTGCAAATATTAAGAATGATGCTATTAGGTTCCCGGACAGTTGGTTTTAAATGTAAACGGGAATCCTTATTCTGTATCCTGAGGAAATTGTAAACATGAATTGTTGGAATAAACAAACATCTGGACACATCCACTTGTATTTTTGTCCATCTGACGAGTTAAGCTTTTTCAACTGATTTTTATAATTCGTTCTTATGTTGTACTGTTATACCACTGTCCAAGGTTAGGGGAGGGTTGGGATCCCTCTAACATGTTTAACCCCGCCACATTATTTATGTATGTGTCTGTCCCAAGTCAGGAGCCTGTAATTCAGTGGTTGTCGTTTGTTTATGTCTTACATATTTGTTTTTCGTTCATTTTCTTATTTAAATAAGGCCGTTAGTTTTCTCGTTTGAATTGTTTCACATTGTCTTATCGGGGCCTTTTATAGCTGACTATGCGGTATGGCCGTTGCTCATTGTTGAAGGTCGTATGGTGACCTATATTTGTTAATGTCTGTGTCATTTTGGTCTCTTGTGGACAGTTGTCTCATTGGCAATCATGCCATATCTTCTTTTTTATATCTATTTAAAAACAAAAAACAAACAACAAAAACAAGTTATAAAGTTGAACAAAGAAAAACAAAATCAAAACAAAACAAAAAAAAATTGAAATCTAAATATTTTCATACATTTCTGTTGATGAATCTTTATCAAAACTTTGAATATAATATCGATCAATAAGCAGAAACGACAAGTGTTTACTGCTGGGCATTTTATTTATCAAAAAGTAAAATCACAAAAATACTATTAAAGATACAGGGATTCAGAATCCTTGTGAATTGAAACCAAGTTTTTTTCATTCACTAACGTCTCAAATTTTGATACTAACTTGGGTTTACGCGCATCTGCTCTTTAGTGCGTATAAAATGCATATAATTTTCCTAAATTTACTCGGTATTCAAACTTATTGGACATAATACACTTGTAACATGCGTATTCTATTCTATAGAAGATAAATCTAGTCTCAGATTGAACTTAAAATGTTTAAAATGCAAATTTTACGAATATGCTCTTGGTGTGGTGGTATCTATGAAATATTCGAATTTGAAAATAAATACATAAAAATTCTTCGTTGAGTTCCGATAATCTTGCTTCCGAAAATATCTTAATGGCCTAGAATTTACAGAAACTCACCAATAAGTATGCATGAACCCCTCATGTGAATGGCTCAAAAATATTTTTAGTTTTAATAATTCGAAAAAGAGGACAAATAATAAATGATATTTTAAATAGTTGTTATGGTGTAATTGTTATCATACCAATCAACTAATAGACAAGTATATTTTCTTTTTTTGTTTGTCGGATTTTTTTCATCATATTTTAGATAATAAACCTTGTTACAAAATCCTTTTTTACAACTACCAGTGTATCACACATTGCATGGTTCTTACATGAATAAGACTAGTGCTTAAATTCTTGTAATTGATCATTTCTAAATATAAGTGATATCCTCACTGATATATGAATTTGGAAATAACTGATGGTGATATGTTGGATGTATATTACATATTACATGTTTACATGAAATATCACTGCCTTTAGAGAAAGAACTAGGTGTGCGGGTTTCCAACTGGTAGTCACTAATATTCACTAAAAGTTATAAATCTTCATTGACTTTGAGTTTATTACGTTGTTCGTTTATTAATATTTTTGCAGGAATGTCATGCACTGAAGACCAAGAGTTCATCGGATACTGTTCAGATGCTACTGAAACTATTATACAAATATTTGTTATATGTAAGTAGAAAAATAGACAATAATTGCCTATAAATTTGAAACATTAAGATCATAAATACAACCTGCATCAACTATGATTTACAGAGAATATCATATTCAGACGTTTTCAATATCAACCCCGTATCAACAAAAGACACGAATACGATCGCAAGAGCCCTGAATTGATGCATCATATGGTCAAGGGTTGATACGGTGTACAGCTCAGGGATTTGGAATCATGGCTGATATTGGGTACATTACTTCATACATATTAGAGCCTAAATAAGGTCTTTGCAATCGTGTATCAAATCGAAATTATCACGGATTTCCGCAACAACAAGATTGTCATTGAATTATACAAACACCTAACTTGTATATTCTACTAAGTGTATAATAATATTAGTTACACAGTGTGCAATTGTCCTCATACGAGAATTTATCAGGTACCAAAATATAATGTTGGGTGAGTCCTTATACTATGTTGATTTTTAGCTCATCTGGCCCAAAGGGCCAAGTGAGCTTTTCTCATCACTTTGCGTCCGTCGTCCGTCGTCCGTCGTCGTCGTCCGGCGTCGTCTGTTAACTTTTACAAAAATCTTCTCCTCTGAAACTACTGGGCCAAATTAACCCAAACTTGGCCATAATCATCATTTGGGCATCTAGTTTAAAAAATTTGTCCGGTGACCCGGCCAACCATCCAAGATGGCCGCCATGGCTAAAAATAGAACATAGGGGTAAAATGCAGTTTTTGGCTTATAACTCAAAAACCAAAGCATTTAGAGCAAATCTGACAGGTGTGAAATTGTTTGTCAGGTCAAGATCTATCTGGCCTACAATTTTCAGATGAATCGGACAACCGGTTGTTAAGTTGCTGCCCCTGAATTGGTAATTTTAAGGAAATTTTACTGTTTTTGGTTATTATCTTGAATAATATTATAGATAGATATAAACTGTAAACTGCAATAATGTTCAGCAAAGTAAGATTTACAAATAAGGCAACATGACCGAAATGGTCAGTTGACCCCTTTAGGAGTTATTTCCCTTTATAGTAAATTTTTAACCATTTTTCGTAAATCTTAGTAATCTTTTACAAAAATCTTCTGCTCTGAAACTACTGGGCCAAATTAATCTAAACTTGGCCACAATCAATTTTGGGGTATCTAGTTTAAAAAAATGTGTCCGGTGACCCGGCCATCTAACCAAGATGCCCGCCATGGCTAAAAATAGAACATAGGGGTAAAAAGTTTTTGGCTTATAACTCAAAAACCAAAGCATTTAGAGCAAATCTGACATAAATAAAATTGTTTATCAGGTCAAGATCTATCTGCCCTGAAATTTTCAGATGAATCGGACAACCCGTTGTTGGGTTGCTGCCCATGAATTGGTAATTTTACGGAAATTTTGCCGTTTTTGGTTATTATCTTGAATACTTTTATAGATAGAGATAAACTGTTAACATCAATAATGTTCAGCAAAATAAGATCTACAAATAAGTTAACTTGATCAAAATGGTCAGTTGACCCCTTAAGGAGTTATTGCCCTTTATAGTCATTTTTTACCAATTTTTCGTAAATTTTGTAGTCTTTTACAAAAATCTTCTCCTCTGAAACTACTAGACCAAATTTTACCAAACTCAGCCACAATCATCATTGGAGTATGTAGTTTAATAAATGTGTCCGGTGACCCGGCCAACCAACCAAGATGGCCGCCATGGCTAAAAATAAAAATAAGGGTAAAATGTAGATTTTGGCTTATAACTCTGAAACCAAAGCATTTAGAGCAAATCTGAAACGGGGTTAAATTGTTTATCTAGTCAATATTTATCTGCTCTGAAATTTTCAGAGGAATTGGACAATGGGTTGTTGGGTTGCTGCCCCACAATTGGTATTTTTTAAAGAACTTTTGCTGTTTTTGGTTATTATCTTGAATATTAGTATAGATAGAGATAAACTGTCAAGAGCAATAATGTTCAGCAAAGTAAGATCTACACAAATAAGTCAACATGACCTAAATGGTCAGTTGACCCCCTCAAAGAGTTATTGCCCTTTATAGTCAATTTTTAACAATTTTCATTAATTTTATAAATTTTGGTAATTTTTACAAATTATTTTCCTCTGTGTAACTAAAGGGCCAAGTTTATTATAGATAGAGAAAATTGTAAGTAGCAAGAATTTTCAGTAAAGTAAGATCTACAAACACATCACCAACATCAAAACACAATTTTGTCATGAATCCATCTGTGTCCTTTGTTTAATACATGTATGCAAATAGACCAAGGTGAGCGACACAGGCTCTTAAGAGCCTCTAGTTTTTAAACCAATGGGGTCATATTATAGTGGACTGACATTTCTGAGTTTGTGCATGGTTTGGTTTAAATGTTGGAAAAGATATATGAGAAGCTGTTGGTTGGTATTATTTGCAGTATTAAGATTTAAGAAATGTTCCTAGGGGGACGATCATCTTGAATATGGATTGGCAGAACAAATTAAGTTAATGAAGAACAATTATTTATGAAACATTCCTGCATCATTACATTTCTGTATGTTATGTGAATCCTCAAGAGACTTTTAAAACTGGAAAATTGGAACCCTTGTTGGCCCTATTTTAAATGGAAATTCCGTTCAACACACATAACTTTCCAAAAACGCATGTCTGATGTTTCAAATAATAAGCCTTGTTTCTTTGGTCAGTGTTTATAAAAGTCTGTCCAATTAAGATTCCTTCCAATTTGGTCTAAATTGGCCTCAATGGTTTTGCAATTGATTTAATCGTTAAAAAAATGGAGGAAAAAAATGAAGATAAATCCATTGAGATGATGACAAGACGTAGCTCGAGTTATTACGTGTAGTGTTGGTTTTTTTTCGCGTGTAATTACTTTTGTGTGTGGACATGTTTTGTGCCTAGAGTTTATATTAAATGTTTTTAAAATACAATATAGGTTTTGTAAAAATTATAAAACTTTTTCTTATGTGTGTTAATTATTTGTAGTATTAAAATGAATGCGTGTTGTTTGATTAAAATTACAACATGGTGATAAGATTTGACAATGTTTAGGAACCAACAGTTACAAATTATTTCCAATGCACGTTGCATCATTTCGCAGACAGAGATTTCCTGGAAACTTACAAATAATTTCGTTTTTAAGTTACCGACGAAAAACGTGTGTTGATTGAAATGTTAACAAAATGCTTTAATCTCACCGAAACAATTCCTGCAAAGGGCTTTTGTCATATCATATTTCAGTTCATATGTAAATGTTTTATCATATATTTTATTTATTGGTACATCTTACAATATATTTAACATGATACGTTACAATTAAATAGGTTCACTATAAAAGAAATACTGTTGTATTGAATATTGTATATATTTCAGTGACTGCACGTTACGTGCAATTTTCCAGAAGTTCCGTGGTATCTCTCTTTAATATAGTACTTTATAAGTATAATTAATTGACACAATTCAAAATTTGTTTAAAAGAAATACGCATATATTATAGATAATTCCAGGAAACTATTAAATACGATGTAAATTTTACATTTTCTAGTTCTACTGTCTATTGAGTGCAAAGGAAACTAATAGACAGAGATATAAAAGAGTTCGACAATGTGACATAGTTTTCTATTTTATTTTATTTTTATTTTAGGTTGCTTATATATTCATACATATGTCGCTGCTGGGCCATTCATTACTGCAGTGTTTCTGATGTACCTTTGGTGTGAGTATTTTTGGAATTTAAATAAAAATGAGACACTCTTGGATTTGCATGTTAATAAGACGTTTTACCAAAACGTGCTCTGTTATAAAAGCGTTCAGAGTTTATCAATCTAATCCACAGCAATAGACAGTTTATCTAAATTATATTAAAAAAAATATTAACGCTTTGATCAAATTGTAATTACCAAAAGGGATTACAAAATCGTTCCGTTAGATTTAATCCCTTGTAAGGGTCTCAGGTGTAACTTAAGAAGGTTTCATCAGAAAATTAAACGTTGTGCAAATGGAAAATATGTCATACAATTGTTCAGTACAAATATAACGGGGAAATCTATTATGCTAGAAAACTTTTATTATATTATACAAAATATTTTGAACTCTGAAATGTCACATATTATGAAATCGGAATAAGTTTTGTTTACTCGTAAATGTCAGCTTTAGCTTGTAGATCAAAATCATTCTATTTTACACTTTTTGTGTCCCTTTATACCACAAATAATCTGCACCAATGCTAAGTTAGCACCACTAGTAAACGTTTCCCAATAGCATGGCTTCTGTCGTCTGTCGGCATACGAAGAGAATTTAAGAATGAGAAATGAACAACCAATTCGTGAAAATGTATGATTTTTTTCTTTTTACGATTTTCAAGATTTCAAGTTTGCACCATTCTTAATGTTGTGATTTCTGGGTGATTTTAAAAGATCCATCCCAATATATGAATTGATTTTTGTTGTGGAATACTTTGACCAATGTTCAGCACGATGTTTGGTATTTTTTTACATCTATTTGTCTAGAGTTATAGTCCTTGGTGGTCTATCAAAATTCTTTATAATTGATTAATAAAGAAACACTTGACGAAATTGTTATTCTAATGTTTTAGGCCACTGCCTTCATGTTAAGTTTGATGCATGGCTTAAACAATTTCAGAATATAATTTTGATAATATCCAAATTCAAAATTGGTCGATTCTGAATGATATATACGAGGAACTATTTCAAGAAGAGATTTTACTGAAGCGTATAGGATAAATGAATTTAGTTTGTTTTTTTCGTTTAGTAATAACAGTCCTTGGTTGTTTGTAAAAAAAGAAATCCCGGCTGCATTTAAAAAAGAAATTATCAGAAACCTGCAATTTGATATTCATCACTTTGACTCTTATACTACAAACTGCTCAGATATTGTCAGAGTCTGAGAAAATCATATTATTTGCTCGACCAGTAAATTCGAGCACATTTTTTTACATGATAAGACTCGACATTACCTTGACAGTACTAACCTGTACTTAACTTTATTCGACTTTGGTCTCGACTTTAACTAACACGTCCGATTCAGTATTTGATAATCCTTGTGTAGTCTAAAATCGTCTCGACAAAGGCTCAATCAGTCTCGACCTGTCATGACCAGTTTTGATTCAGTCTCCATCAGTCAAAACCTGTTTCGACAAGTCTTGACCTTCAAATTTAGTCATGACTTGTCTCAATCAGACCATCTAACTCAATTATATATCATCTTCGCTAGCCAAGGGTTACGATCCACTCCCGTTTTCTACACCCTTGGCGGATTGAGATAACATTTCGGAGACACAAGGTAAGTATTTGTATTGGTTGCAGTAGAAACTCGCTGCATCCAATCAAAAAGCGCCTATAACATGATCACGTGTAGATGTAGAAAGTGTTTGTAAACAATTGCCACGTGTTTATTGTGCAACAAGTCTTTACATCACTAAACATACGACTATATTTAGTGACAACTTGAATGTTTTTAATCAACTAATAGAAGGTCCTGTGTATGTTTCATGCACGAATGCATGCATGTTGAAGTATATTTTCGTTTCCGGCTTTACCAAGTGTGTAGATTCTAGTTGCTACCATGTTTTTACCTCCAAGTTGTAGAGTTCAAGTGCTACCATTGGTCAAGAATAATGTATTCGGAATGGGCGTGACTTTAATCTTCCGATAGATTGCGCAACATTGATATCACATATGTTAGCTCAATCTGCCAAAGGTGAAGAGAACGGGAGTGGATCGTAACCCTTGGCTAGCGAAGATGTTATATATTGATCTTACTTAATTCCAGGGAATTTGGTAGTTTGATTAATTGCTGTCATTTAAAAGGATTTATTTGATAGGCAAAAAAGCAAAAATAAATAGTTCGAACTGAATTAAGATAGTCACATTTAAATTTGTGTTATTACCTTTCAAATTAACTTGGATTTTTATAAAACTATACAGCTATCTCAGTTATACATTGGTCTTACTGAATCCCAGGTTGTTATATAGTTTGGTGTATAGCTTTCATATTTGGAGTAGGGACAATAAGGCCCTTATTTGGCCCAAAATTTTTAAATTACTGAAAACTTGACTAAGGTACAAGGTATTCAGAAAAACAGAACAATTTTGGACATTGAACAAGTTACCATATGGCAACAAATCATGACTTATTTTGTATATTTTGTAAAATTTCATGATTTGTCTTGATTTTTTTTTTTTTAATTTTAAGTATATTTTACAATAAAAAAAGTATGTGCGCACCCAAGAAACAACTATGTATTTGAGATTTTGTCAATAGATATAATAAAGCTTCTGTTAAATTATTTTGTTGTTTCTTGGCTGCGCACGATGTTTCCACAACGGAAATAAATATAGAAAATTGTATAAATTCTGTATTTTTATCGTTTTTGTGAACACAGTACATATTATGACGTAATTGTGACGTCACCACATAAACATCTTAATGTTTTTTTTTTCCTTTATATTTTTTGACCCTATGCATTTCTCAACATTATGTGCCAATTTGAAAAAGTTATAAAACAATTTATTGTCTTGGGCCATAACCAGGCCTTAATGCCCCTACTCCTTTAAGATTTAATTAATCAAGATTAAAAACGCGAGAATGTCCAGTTCTGACTAAATTTAGATAGTCATCTTGAATGTTTTTTTTAACTAGTTAACTATTTCAAAGATTTTTTGTTTTAATCAAAGTCCAGTATATATTTATTTTACAAAATACCTTGTTACATTATATGGTAATTTGGGTTATTGCTGACAAATTTAAATATCACAATTATAGGTATATATCTGAATTTTGTAAATTTTAACTGTTTTATACCTATTAACTTAGTTCTTAAATTTGACAGCAATACACCAAAATACAAAACAACTTGAACAATAAATATATCATAAAGATAGCTGAAAAGTTTGATAAAAAAACAAACTGAATTGAAAACAATATAAAATGTTTAAAATGACACTGTTGTTTTGTTACGACAAGAAATTAATTATAGATATGATAAAAGAACTTTCATAGGAAATTTAAAGATGACTATCTGAATTTAGTCCGAACTGAAAATTTTCGCTGATTTTACCTAGATAAATTAAGTCTTTAAATTTATCAGCAATACACCTAACTAAAATAACCTTGGACTCAGTAAGATCAATGTTTAATAGAGATAGCTGTAGATTTTCATGAAAATCCAAGTCCCTTGAAATAGTTATAAAATTATTTAGAAATGACTTTTTAAGATTTTCAGTTTTGACTAAATTCAGATAGATACTTATAATCTAAGTATTTAAGTTAGACAGCAATATATACTAAATTACCAAATAACCTGATATTTTGTAAGATAAAAAAGAGGGACGAAAGATACTAAAGGGACAGTCAAACTCATAAATCGAAAATAAACTGACAACGCCATGGCTAAAAATGAAAAAGACAAACAGACAAACAATAGTACACATGACACAACATAGAAAACTAAAGAATAAACAACACGAACCTCACCAAAAATAGGGGTGATCTCAGGTGCTCCGAAAGGGTAAGCAGATCCTGTTCCACGTGTGGCACCCGTCGTGTTGCTTATGTGATAACAAATCCGGTAAATAGTCTAATTCGGTAGGTCACATTCATGAAAGGAAAGGGGATTGTAGTTACGAAGTAAGGGACATATCCGATATCATTTGTGAAACGGTTATTCCATAGCGGTCAACCAACTCGTGATGGCGTCCGTAAAATTTACGAAGGGATGATTTCAACTTCACCATATGGAACTCTTGGTTTAATAGCTTCCTTGTGAGCAGCAACCCTCTATCAAGAAAATCGTGATAGGAAATGCAAGCACGGGAATATCATATCAATTGTGAGATATATACCCCGTATGCAGGTGCTGCTGGAATGTTGCTACTTAGAAATGGAAAGTTCACAATTGGAAAGCTAGAATCATCTTTTTTGTCGTAAAGTTTTGTTTTCAAACGACCCTCATTGTCAATTTCTAGATGTAAGTCAAGATAAATATATATGATAGGCATATATTTTGATGAAAATTAAAGTTCATTGAAATCGTAGTAGAAAAATTTGAGGATGACTATCTACAATTTTCAGTTTTGACAATTCAGATAGATACCTTTAATAATTTTGACTTTCACTTTACCCCAATGTTTGATATTTTTACCTATTATGTCTGATTTGTTAGCTCACAGGTTCTTGTCAATATAATTGAATTATATGCGACTGTCGTACAAGTGAGAGGGTTTTTGTCCATGGATTTATGAGTTTTGAGCAGCGGTATACTACTGTTGCCTTTATTTAGGATAGCAACAAAACCAGGTTTATTCCATCATTGTCTACATACGGAAATACCTGTAACAAATTAGAAATATAACAGTTGTTTTCCTTTGGTTTTATTTGTTTGAGCTTTTGATTTTACCATTTCATAAGGGACTTTCCAGTTGGAATTTCCCTTGGAGTTTAGTATTTTTGTTATTTGGTCTTTCAAAAATATTTTGACCAATTCATATATGCCTAAAGATTGTTTAATTATTGAGTTTTGACAGATCTTTAAGTATCCATCAGACCCAATATGTACGCGAGGGAGGCCCTCACCCGAAATCCAAGTGAATGATTCATTTTGGTTATGGACGACCATGGAAAACATGTTTAATACGCAAATTATAGAGAGCAATGTAACATTTTTATTTATTTAAAATATATGAAATTGTTGATAATCTATATGAGAATACTGCAAATAGACGACAGCGATGGGTTTACATAATTTGTTTTAGCAACAGCGAATGACAAATACAGGGGATATGAACCTTACTCTTTCTTCATATATCTTTCTTCTTTTTTATAATTTATAATTAACAGTTCAAATATGATTGCAGTAATCAGTAATGTTTTGTTTATAACTCATATCTATATATATAGCTATATATAACCAATGTTGTGATTAAGTAAACGATATAACATTCTTGCTTCTTTTCAGATATATATTTAAAACCAGATATTCAACCTCATGTTAGTAGTCAAAGAACACTTTTGCACAAAGGTATGTTCATGCATAAATTTAGTTATTTGATTAAGTATAACAACATTTACTTGAATACTGAATGATTAATTGTCATATGGACAATGAGACTGATTTTCATTAGGGCTTACAACTGTTTTAAAACTAAACGCTCGTCCAGCATTCCAAATTATATAAGATTTGATCGCGTTTTTGTAAGCTGAAAAAACGATTAACCATGCGTTAAATGTTTATCCATACATGTGAGCAATAATGTTGGATCTATTCCTGTTATAAATTCTCTTGCGTATATATTATCTACCGAAGTTTGTACAAAGTGATATAAATTATTTGTACTTCAGTACCTTACGCCTGCAAAATTATTGAAAAGATGTCGTAATAAATAGAGGTTGTTATCTCTTTGAAATATTTCCCATTTCCATTCTAAGTTTTATGAACCCCGTGTTTGTTTTATTTTGTTTCCACTTATCGCTTTCGTCAAACTCTTTATTTATTATAGTCTGGTATTTTCATGACATTACTCCACATCTGTGATCATTTTCCAGCATTTTTTTTAATCGTCATATAACAACGAACTCTTCCTAAACCCTTGCTAAAGGCCATCTCAATCTTTGTGTAAAATACTTTAAATTAGAAACAGAAATGGAAAGAATGATTCTTCGTACCACACAATAATGTAATATATTGTTTTGTAAAGTGAGTTAAGGTATTTGTGCAATGAATTGATCAATTGTGTGTGAATTTTTTTTTTTTTATTTAAGAAAAAGATAGGTCATTAGCGTCTACAAAGGGTAAATTGTTGGCATACACGCATGATATTTATTACCTAATACTTCTACAAATATTTAATTCTCAGAAGTAACGTTCGATTATTTTTGTTGTCTTTACGGAAAGTTTTGATGTAACTCGAATTTTAAGTCATATAATTATGTAAAATAGAAGATGTGGTATGTTTGCCAATGAGACAACTCTCTACAAAAGACCAAATGACACAGAAATTAACAACTATTAGTCATCGACGACCTTCAACAATGAGCAAAGCCAATACTGCATAGTCAGCTATACAAGACCCCGAAATGACAAATGTAAAACATTTAAAACGAGAAAACTAACGGCCTAATTTATCTAAAAAAGGTGGACGAAAAATTAATATGTAACACATCAACAAACGACAACAACTGAATAACAGGCTCCTGAAAAAGGACAGGCACATACATACAGAATGTGGCGGGGTTAACATGTTAGCGGGGTCCCAACCCTCCTTCTATTCTGGGACAGTGGTGTTACAGTACATCATAAGAACAACTATAAAAAATCAGTTGAAAAGGCTTTACTCATCAGATGGATACAAATAGAAATACATTTATCAAAAACACATATTTGAGAGTACTCGCCGTTATTAACAGCTAGTTCAAAGCATCTAACATCTGATAAAAAAAAATCATAATTCTAAGACTAAATTGTCAATCAGTACACCTCCAACATTCGATGGATTCAGTTTAAAGACGTCATAAACAGTCAGACAAAAACATGATCTTGTGCTATGTAAAGATACAGGTATCGACAAATTGTAGATCCATGAATGTGTATATATAAATAACAATAATATTTAGTTTGCTTTTAGTTTACTGATAACAAAAATTAATATTATAACAATAACACAATATTCAATAATCTAATCACAATATTGATTTGGTAACTATTACAATAAGACTGTTTAAAGGATCGACAAGTTTACCAGGATCTTTTCTATATTTCTGGGCACGGTAAATAAACTCATCATAGATACCAGGATTAAAATTTTATATATACGCCAGACGCGCGTTTCGTCTACAAAAGACTCATCAGTGACGCTCGAATCAAAAAATGTTTAAAAGGCCGAATGAAGTGCGAAGTTGAAGAGCATTGAGGACCAAAAATTCATAAAAGTTTTGACAAATACAGCTAAGGTAATCTATTCCTGAGGTAGAAAAGCCTTAGCTGTATTTCAAAAATTTAAAGTTTTGTTAACAGTAAGTTTATTATTATGAACATATCAATGATAAATCAAGTCAACACAAAAGTGCTGACTACTGGGCTGGTGATACCCTCGGGGAAATCAATCTCCACCAGCAGTGGCATCGACCCAGTGGTTGT
Source organism: Mytilus edulis (assembly GCA_019925275.1). Classification (NCBI taxonomy): domain Eukaryota; kingdom Metazoa; phylum Mollusca; class Bivalvia; order Mytilida; family Mytilidae; genus Mytilus; species Mytilus edulis. The sequence goes on from CM034355.1 coordinate 68,573,718, forward strand.
AAATAAACTCATCATAGATACTTGGATTAAAATTTTATATATACGCAGGACGCGCGTTTCGTCTACAAAAGACTCATTAGTGACGCTCGAATAAAAAAATGTGTAAAATGCCGAATGAAGTGCGAAGTTGAAGATCATTGAGGACCAAAAATTCATAAAAGTTTTGCCAAATACAGCTAAGGTAATCTATTCCTGAGGTAGAAAAGCCTTAGTATTTCAAAAATTTAAAGTTTTGTTAACAGTAAATTTATTATTATGAACATATCAATGATAACTCAAGTCAACACAAAAGTGCTGACTACTGGGCTGGTAATACCTTCGGGGAAATAAATCTCCACCAGCAGTGGCATCGACCCAGTGGTTGTAAATAAACTCATCATAGATACAAGAATTAAAATTTTATATATACGCAATACGCGCGTTTCGTCTAAAAAAGCCTCTTCAGTGACGCTCGAATCAAAACATTTTAAAAGGCCAAATGAAGTGCGAAGTTGAAGAGCATTGAGGACCAAAAATTCCTAAGCTAAGGTAATCTATTCATGAGGTAGAAAAGCATTAACAACATCTCCGAAAAATGACAATGTGCTATCCCGTTTGAAATCAGTTTTCTACAGGTAAAAACAAATTTCAAAACCAAACCTTTATGTATCTTTTAAAGATTAAGCAAGGGTTTTAAGTAATTTGTAGTAATGAAATCCCTGGCTTAATAATTTAACAGTATTACATAGATTACGTTTTTCAAAATCAAAAACGTCACAACAAATACTGGCATAGCGAACGAGTTGTTAAATATAAACACCATAATATGTTGCCATAGGAACATCATCATCTAAAAAGGGGAAATTAACAATAGGGAACGAAAAAGCGTCCCTTTTGTCGTAAATGTCAGTGTGGAGTTTCCCGTGTGAAACCGAAATATCTAAATCGTAGAAAGGACAGTTTTTACCGTTAAAATTTAATTTATTTAAATTATTTTCCTTTGGATAATTTCGGCAGTATCACGGTAGGTATAGTGTCCGGCTAGGATCGTGGTTTTTCGAGTGATTTGGTCGGGCTTTTTCGAGTGTAACCACCTTTTTTTGAGTGATTGTGATCAAAAATGTAAACAAACAGACTTTCTTTCTGACAAGACCTGATATACAAGCTTGAGGTTAAAATACAAGGTTATACAAGGTATGTTAGTATTTGAGATAAAAAGTAATTATCATTCTGATATATTATTTTTCGTTAAAAAAGTTCAATTTAGCCTTACAATACTTTTATTCCAAAATACAGAATAAATCCATTTTTATACACATATCAATGTCAATGTCGAAGAAAATACATACATGGAACCTATATATCCTAAGATATACAGACACTTTACGAAAAATAGTCTTATAGCATTGAAAACGACATTTTGAGACCTAATTCATTTTGTTATGTCCGGTTTTTTTCGAGAGCGGTCCGGGCTTTTTCGAGTGTGTCCATTTTTTATCGAGTGATTGTTCACATATCTTATAGCTAACAAATGTTATGTGTTGGTATATTTACGTTGAAAAACTTTAATAAAAATGTCAAAATAAGTGTTTTCAAGGCACATGGTGTATTAACACACACATTTTATAAACAAGAATCGGTCATTTGTATGTATTCTTGTTTCTCGTATCTTAAAAATTGCATGTACAGTACATATTCGTGGTTTCAACAGTCTCATGTAAGCATATACAAATCAGATTGAGACGTACATACATATATTGTGTAAGGTGAGACATATATGTTAGATTTTAAAAGAGTATGCATCCGAAATATTTTAATTAACTATTTGTCTAGTGTCTTGTATACTTTATTTTATAATTTTAGAAAAAAAGGAAACCGAAAATGTTTAAATGCTATTACCGCGAGCAGGAGTCTGATTACGCATATATCATAATTGGCCATACAGCATTAAAACACCATGAGAACTTCCTATCAATAAGAGAAAAGTGCTTAAGAAATGGACAAGATGGATATCTTTCAAAACATTACAATGTCGTTCCTGATGTAGTTCGGAGCAATGGTCAATCTATCTGCTTACGACCAGAAGATTCTATGGTATGTATTTTACCAGCTGAAAATGGAACATTGGAAAGACATCAAAACTCTGAAAAGAATAATGAAAAAGAGATAACCAACCAACATAAACAGATTTCAAGGTATAATGACAACGCAATTTCTTCACTACTGACTCATGTTCCGACCTCTGATGATAGACGAGAAATATAGAGAGTGTTTTTGAACTTTTGAAACAGGACAAGTTCCCCACCAATAACATTTCATTTTTGCTGTTTCTAGACGTCGTTAAGTGGTTTTCGGTTGAAAATACTTGCCAAATGAGGTACACAACAATTACAAGAAATTTTTGGCAAGTTGGATTCAGATTGTTTCATGGAAAATTTCTTAATTTTATGAGAGGTCTAGGAAACCAGGGCCTGGTAAAGAACCAAACAGAAGACAGGGGAAATTGTAACCCAATTAACTCAAAAGTAAACTTTGCCGTTCCAAATAAGACAGTACTGTTATCGACACCGTCCGCTATACCAAACTAAGGTGTGTTATTACCAATGTTGGAATACATATCAAAGTCATTTGATACAACGAACAAAACTTGGAAGGTATGTGTGGATCTTAAAAAGATCAATTCTGGCAAAATAGGCGACATGTCAACTGTTGATTTATGGGGCAAAGAAGATCCACAAACAAAGAATGAAAGAGAAAAAGAGTTAAGAATTGACGACAATATTATCCTTTCAGTTTCTGAAAACAGTTGTCCTGAAACGGACTTAAATGACAATCGGTCTGTGATAACAAATAAATGTATGTACGTCAAAGATGTACTTAGAGTTGTTGCTATTTGAAGCAAAAATATAAGTTCACTACGAATTTTCTTAGTTGGCAAGGAGCATGGTCTGGAGAAGCTAATCAAACTGGCCGAAAATGAACAACATCTTGACTGCAGAAAATCTAAATATGCTTATGCAATCAGTTTAGTCAAGACGAATATATACAATGCCAAATAATGCATCAATGGCATGTTGGAACTCAGCGATAGACTCTGTCACTGCTGTGCTTTTTTGAACGGAAAAAAATGAATTCGTCTCAAGTAAATTTTTATCTCTTCAACTACAAAATAACTACGCATGCTTAACTGGGAAAGTAGAAGATGTCGTGACACCTGAAAACACAAGACATATAAGACAAAGATCTGAAGATGGTTTGAATTGAGAGAAGAATCAAAAGTGACAGCCAGCACCTTACACTCTGCTGTGGGATTGGGAACACTTAAAAAACAACAAGAGCACTACGATGCTGCATGCTTGAAGAAAATTAGTACGAGGCATATAAATGATGCTATGGAGCATGGAATTGAAAATGAAAAACATGGTGTTGCAACGATAGTTGTAAAGATATTATCTGCCATATATCCGACAGTACGGTTTCATGAAGTTGGATGCTACGTTTTGTGGGACAATGAAAAACCTTTTTTAGTAGCTAGTCCTGATGGCGAAGGATGGGAAGGCCAGGTTCGGAGATTGCTATTTGAAATTAAATGTCCGTACAAAAACACTGACTGAAAAACACCTGTAAATTACAGTATACCAGAATATTACATTCCCCAAATAATCAGTCAAATGGGAACCTCAAAGGAGTCTTTAGGCTATTATGTACACGAATCCATCTTTGTTTCTTGGTCTGAGGAATCATCAACAGCTTTTACCATAAGATTTGACGAAACTTTGTGGGACGTTTTACGCACAGAAGCAAATGAATTGTACAAAGGGGATGACAGAACTAGACCCTTAAAAAAGAAAGAAAATGGAAAAACATGAAAGATAGAATTTCACAATTTCTGAGCAATAATGTTACTTTTCGTGGTGAATTAAAGTCATTGAAAGCTGTCCCATGCTGTAACAGAAACAAAAAAAACGATTTGGCAGATGCTAGACTCTTATTGAAAAGAAAATATGTTTTAGCTACGACTCGACCCACTGATATAATGGTGTTTATGCTAAGTGATCTAGATAGAACGTTTGATTGTGAGAAGCCATATGTGTTTCCAATAGCCTATTGCCTTAGCCCAAAGAATTTAAGAGTAGAGACTGTGCGACTGATGCTGCGTGAAATACAAGAAACAGCAAGGCCTTTTCATATTAACATCGGATTAGAGGCATTCGATGGGCAATTTTTTCGACTTGCCGTTGTGTCTAAAACAGGAAACACATTGACGATATTAGAGGAACAGAAAAAACATTAGAAATATGTATGTTCGAAATCAACATCAGATTTGCAGACGTCTGTTCTAAATATTGGCAGTGAAGATGGGTGTATTAGGGTATTTCATGATGCTGTAGAAAAGCTTGATTTTAACATTTGTGTGGCCAAACAAATGTCTAATTATAATGTTGGCCTGCATGGAGCATTACATGTTGGTAGAAAATCTGGATATGCATTATACCCCATAACTATCAATTTGTGGACTGAAGCATTAATTAGAAACGGCAACCAAAAAATGGCAAACGACAACGAGAAAACAGGAGTTCGAATAGAACAGCATACTGCAGGTGAAACAAATGATAACGGTTTAGCAGAAACAGAATTACAAATGGAACATCATACTAAAGATACAGATAATACTGAAAAGCCACTTCCATTCGAGGATCCAGACTACCGGTTAATGCTCAACTATCTTCAAATAAACAGCAAAATAAGACAGCTAAATGGCAACATATGGACGTTTTAAATTTCAAAAACTGCTTTGAAAATGCCAAGTAAATAGACCATAACTTTACACGAAATGAGCTGCAAGCACTTTGGAAAGTCTGCTGTGGAAATTTCAAACATATGACAATCCCGGAGAAAATTGACTCAAGATCCAACAAAGTACATTTTATCAATGTATTTTCTTTCCTTAGAGGAAGCAGCACAATAATTGATAATGCTAAGAAGCGACTGTTTCAACCAAAAACGTACAGATAATACAAGTAATATTGAAGGAAAAAGTCAAGCCTGTCCGTAAAAATGAACTCAATGCAATTACAGCAACATACACCTGGAATGAGAAGCGTTTGAAGTGGCGAAATGATAGTGTTATTCCAATGACTCACAGAGAACTATTAGAAAGCGGTCATAAAACAAAACATGATTGTTTTCTGTTCCGGAAGTCATTGAAGGTGAATCTCTTCTTAGGTTTATCGATCACCAGCATCTCTTGACGATTTGTCGCATTCATTGCTGCAAAAGCGGTTTTCCATCCATGTCTATTAAGTCTGAAGCATGGCATAAGGTTGCAAAAGATAGTAAATCGAACAAAACTGGATTAAATATATCATATGTTGAAGATCTGGTAGATGCTCAGAGCAATGCAATCGCCCAGTTAACGTTAAGTGAAAGGGTTGAGGATATAATGAGAAAAAATGGAGACATGAATGAAGCAAATTTTTGCAGTTTAATGGGGAATTGGTACGAAGCTGTAGATGAAAAAGGACTTGAGGCTAATAAAAGAGTTAGCATTTTATTGCAACTACGAGAATGTCTTCTTGATCAATCGTATGTTGCATTGCAACAGTTTCCGCCTCCTGGAAGGCATGTAGTTGATATGCCTGTTTCGGTACTGATAGTTAGTTGTGAAATACTTATTCAACTGTACAAAATATGTCATTCTAAAAGTTATAATGCAAGAGCAGTCAGCAGTTTGGATAATGAAACATTTTTTTCGTCATTCCGTGACTTAGATTCACGTGGAGCAGGGGTTCTGAAGCCATTAGAGATACCAAAAGCTATGAGTGTTGCCTGTGAAATTCTTACAACACGACTCAACCCTGATAGGTAATGTGAAGCAAAAGTGCAATAGATATAGGATAATGTGGTATGAGTGCCAATGAAGTCATTCAAACGGGAAAAACAAACGGTCTAATCTATATAAAACATTTGTACATTAACCATTATTATGTTCTCTGTCCGTAACTTCTCGATTTTAGCAAAATTAAGGTTTCGAGTAGACTCGGAGTTTTAAGGCAACACAAATCTTTAAGGTGCGTGGTACCTAACACCTTAACTAAAATTAATTTGGCTCATTTAATTTTCTTAAAATTTTGACAAAGTATTTTCTTTGACCCTTTGACAAAAACATGAAAATTTCAAAACATTTGAAACAACCGTTTAATCAGAAAAAATACACTGGTTATATAGCAGTTTGACAAACACTTATTTTAATCAGTGAGAAGCTTAATATTCCCTGAAGAACACAACGTCATCAAAATGTTCTGCTGATTTCACAAAGTTATCTCCCTGTAGTGTTAGGTACCACCTTAAAGAAACCTTATGAAGCATTAATATCAAGAACAGTTATTTTTGTAACAAACAGTTTGATCTTAAGAGGGAGAAATAGTAATAAAATATAATTGTTTTTTCAGGGGATTTTACTTCAAAACAACATCAAAATTACCTGTTTATCAAGAAAACACCTATGACAAGCCACTAGAAATGGACCATCTGGATTCTACGAAAGATTATTTCGGTTAGCTGTCTTTTATTTACATTACACGAATTTCTACACCGCCAATGCATGTACATGTTATGTGAAACGCAACACCATGTCAGTGTATTGAAAGCAAAATATTTCAGAAGCATCTTCACTTGTTTATCGTTCTGAATAAGCAAAAAATAATTTCCAGTTGAGAGCGCCAACCAATGGAAAAATAATGTCTCGATCTTTTCTGTATTTTGAACTAAAAGTTGATACTTTGTTGTAATAAAAAATGAGATAAAATATTTCTTCAAAGACAAAAGAATTAATAAAAGATAATTTATTTTTCAGCAATCATTTCAGTTTCGATAAACCAGTTAAAAATTCCAGAAAACGCAAGAAAGCATCAATTAGTAATTTCGAGGACAGTGCTCATGATTCACAAGGGATACGACAATACCATAGAAAAACGAAGAAAAAATTCTCCCTCATAAAAGAGCTTGCATCGAGTTGTAGCTTGTACTGATGAGTACTAAAATGTGAATTAGTTGTGTGTATACTCAAACTTCAATAATTATCAATTACTCAATCTGGTTCCATGTACACTTAAAGAGTAACGACTTGTATTATTTGTCATATGGTATTTTAAATCCTATAAAAAAATGCATTCTCGAAGACTATTATAGTTAAACTGACAACAAATGAAGAAAGGTATAAATATTTTCAATTGATTTTAACGATATAGTATTAAACTCTGGTGCAAAAAGAGGGACGAAAGATACCAAAGGGACAGTCAAACTCATAAATCTAAAACAAACTGACAACGCCATGGCTAAAAATGAAAAAGACAAACAGAAAAACAATAGTACACATGACACAACATAGAAAACTAAAGAATAAACAACACGAACCCCACCAAAAACTAGGGGTGATCTCAGGTGCTCCGGAAGGGTAAGCAGATCCTGCTCCACATGTGGCACCCGTCGTGTTGCTTATGTGATTACAAATCCGGTAAATAGTCTAATTCGGTAGGTCACATTCATGAAAGGGAAGGGGATTGTAGTTACGACGTAAGGAACATATCCGATATCATTTGTGAAACGGTTATTCCATAACGGTCAACCAACTCGTGATGGCGTCCGTAAAAACTATGTTTTAATCATTCTTCTTGCAACTCTCAAGGTGTCTATTGAAAGACCTTTTCCATTTAAAGGACTTCCCACAGCTGCAACGGAATGTCATATTGTCATGCATACCAGAAACATGCTCTGACAATCCTCGTTTGGTCGCAAGGATTGATTCACATGTAATACATTTGAATTCTGCTGATGCTTGGTTATTACCACATTCCTTAATATGCCTGGATAACAAATGTTGGTAGGATAATGCCTTATCATACTTCGAACATGTGTACGGCTTATATTGTAGATGGCCATTGTTGCGATGTTCCTCGAAATGTTGACGCGTTAAGAACGATTTAGAACATTTATCGCATTTCATCTTTTTCTGTTCTCGACGGTTTGAAACATGGGAGTTTAATCCATTTCTTGAAAACATCTGTTTTCCACATATATGACACATTTTAAAAGGGTGCTGGTGAAATTTTTTGTGATCATTAAGATTCCATGTATCTGTAAATTTTGAAGGACACGAAAGACATTGAAGGTGCTCTTTGTTATTGATCTTCATGTGTTTTTTCAAGCTGCGCTCATGAATTAAAATTTTGCATATTTGGCATGTTTTAGTCTTCTGCACTCCTTTGGATGGTTTTGGCCTTTATATCCCATTTATTGTCGTTGTGTTGTTATTATCATCAATATCCACTGTATTACTCTCTGTTATTTCAGCTGATTCACTAGTTTCAGCTGTGTAGACAACGATGTCTTCTTGGTCTTCACAAAAAGATCCATCTAAAGCAATGATGGTGTCTTGTGAAAATGATACAGAGGGTGCTGAAAGAAACAGATAATAGTTTTCGGATTAGGCTTGATTGGAACTAGAAAATTGTTCCATTTATTGTGTTGCCTAAGTTCTCAAAGTCAATGAATCGTGATTGGTTGTGGTTTTCTAAATATCCGAATGAAATGTGTTTTACGCTTTGATTTGACCATACTGTTGTTGGAATATGTTAGAAGTACTTTTAGTTTACAACATATTTGTAGGTGTCAAGTATAGGTCAAAGTGACAATTTATTGGTAAACTTTGTAATGTACTACAAGTTCAAACGGCTCCGTGTTTTGACGTATAATGGTTTACTAATGGTTTATAAATTGTGACTTGGATGGAGAGTTGTCTCATTTGCACTCATATCACATCTTCTTATATCTATGATAAGTGGATCTTAATGCAAACAGTTAGCTTGAACGCTCAGCGTAAATTAAGGGTTAGGTCGACCTAATTTATTGTATATTCTGCTCTATAACACAAGACAAAGAACCATGCACTGGCAAAATTTTAGTTCTTATATATATAGGATATATAAATCCACACAAAAGGTAACCTAAGCGGATGGATCAAGTGTATGTGTGTGTTTTTAATTTTAATTAATGGATTCTATATTGGGACGGGTGCTGGCCTATTTTTGTAGAACATCTTTTATTACATAACATTTTTCTGATTCTTCACTGCTGTCTATTATGTTTCCTTTTTTATTCTCCGGGGTTCACCACAAGAAATATCATTAACTGTAAAATCAAAAGTAGCATGAAATGAAGTTAAAATGAATACGAGTCCTCTGCACTGTGTTCTAAAGACCGTTTTGTAATGGATCAAGTAATTGCTATTTGAACACTGGAAAGTAGTTGTAGAACGCTTTTCGAAAGTAATTTGCAGTTAATTGAAAAAAAGCTTCATTTTGATCAACGTAGTAATATGTTTTTGACGATTTATTTGGAATATACGATATTGTCCTTCACTTAATTACAGTTAAAAAGTAGAAAAAGTCATTTTCAAAGTCTAGAATACCTTTTTTCTTATTCAAATTTTCTGTATAAAAAAAACCCGGACCATTTGTCTAAAAACCCGGACGATTTCACAGTTGCTCTCGAAAAAAACCCGGCCAATAACAAACACTGATTTTTTGTTTAAATAAAGGAAATTGTGCTTCTTTGTTGATCAAAACATGTATAGTACTCAATATATGATGGGTAGTAATGTTAAAAACTACTATAAGTACGAAATATCCGTTTATTGATTTTATCGCATGTTTTATCACTCGAAAAAGCCCAAACTACACTCGAAAAAAATGGACCGAATCACTCGAAAAACCACTATCCTAGTCGGACACTATACCTACCGTGATTATGAAATCTGGCAATAATCTAAGTAATCAATTAATACATGTATCTATAGAAAAGTGATTACTCAAACAACAGTATTTCTGAACCGTAAAAAACATATGTAATAATTAACAAAGCGGTAATAATTAGAACTTACTCATGCTTATAATCATTTCTTAGGGTCGACACAGGGTGCATTAAATTTGTTCTAATTTTATCTTCATAACTTTTTCTGGAACGGTTCAATTTCTTAACTTAGTTGGGTAACTAACAGTCCTGCTGATGAATATAACTGTTTAGATGGTATAGGGGTGGGGAAATGATAAAATAAGCTAAAAGTGTGAAATTTTGAAAAGTGTTCTTGTTCATAGCGATCCTCTGATTTCATATGACAATTAAACTTAAACATTCGAATCGTATTTCATTTTTTTTTAAATTTCAATAATTCATATTATATTATCCGGGAGTCACCCTCAGTAAAGCTATTTGTCGTTAAAGCTGAATAAGACTACAATATTATAACAGGAAACCGATAAGTCAAGTACCATTTGTGTATTCGATAGTACAAAAGTACTCGTTGATATCCCTAGTACAAACACAACATAAAGCCGTTAGACAATAATATCATGAGGTTTTCATAGAACAAAGATGTATCAAAACATAACGTTTAGAACATTCAGCATAACAATTGCATTTGAGACAGGACGCAATTAGTAACTGTCTAACGTTAAGAAAGAATAGACATAACATAGAGAATATATGAAAGAATGTAAAGGTGGTTGATCATAAAGTTTGGAGGCTTTCGCAGAATATATAGTAGTTACAGCATAATGCAATGCTATTGTACACAACAAGTTTAACCATGACATAGCATACAACTGTTTGACATAACACAGAGATGCACTGTCAGGAAATAAAGCCTCCTGCACATAACATAAAGAAGAAATGACATGACGTAGGGAAAAGCGACAAACACATGTAATAAAGTAAATCAACATTAAAGAGTCCATAAATCGAAAGTATCATATATGACAAACCGATTAGGAAGATGGGAGAGTGTAATAACTGGCCAAACGGGTGTCTTTTACTTTGCTGCCACCACCTGTGTTACAGGTACACAGGGAACCTCAATAGACTAGAATAAGCTAGTCTAAAACAGAGAATGGTTTAAACACGGGTGTTCTTTATATTACCAGACCAACAGGGTTAAAATACTTCTGACACATTAACTTCACTTTATATTTAACAAGAAACTCAAATTGTGAGAACAATATGGGTGAAGAATATTCAAATACGTAATAGTCTGTGTATCTAAACGCACTTTCTATCGTGTAGTTTATAGAACAGCATTACACTTTAAAATAGAGGCTGCACCTCTATAACCTGAAATCGCATATAAACTAACACTCAAGAAGTGGAAACTTCCAGGGCAGTACCATCAGACTATTCCACAAATGAATATTATCTATCTGACAATCGAATAGTCTATTGTCTCGGTCTAACAAGAAGATCTATTCTCTCACGAGACAGTGTAATGACAACAATCAGAGAGCAGTTGGACAACTATGGTGTATTATGTGTTTTCAGTAAGGAAAAGTAAGATAATTGTGAGCATAAAGATGTTTTATCAGTTAATTCACGAATTGTTCAGTAAACAATATTACACAGTTTTTATTTAAATTATTTGCTACAGTGTTCAACCAACTATTAAATATGCTATAACATTAACATATATTATATCTATGCCATCTTCTAATAAATTATACTTTAAAAATAACAGTACTTTGTTATATTATCTAATAGACTTCAGCCTCCTGGAGTAAGCACAGGAAGACAAACTTCAATCACTGAGATTGAGAGTAGTTAAAAAGTAATTAGTCTAGCTTCTTACAATTCTTAGCCTAACAAATATACAGAATTTACAAATATTCTCTCTGAATGCTGGAAAATCTCAGCAAACAGGATACTTAACAAAATGTCCTTAACAAAATGGGAGGGGAAAAGGGGAATGGGGAAGGCATGTAACTTTAATCCGTTTACCTCAAAGAAACAGGTTAGCAAATGAAAGCTAGCCTGAATAAATAGACCAGCAATTTATATGTACATGTACAATTATATTAAATCCATTTTTGATTCTGATCTAAGTACTAGAATACTAGACTTATAGTGAACAGAAAACGTCCAAAAAGTTCTTAACTGCAACTGCTTAGAATCTCATGAAATACATGATAAAAATATGCTAAACTTCAGCGAATATTGAATAATCGACAGTATCAACTGACCGAAAATATGGTAGCATATCTGTAGGTCTGACTAAGGAGGGAGAGCCCCTGACAAACAGGTGCAAGCTTTTTATACCCGACGGAGCTATCGGGGGAACGAACGGGTAACTGGGAACGGGCCTGACTAGTACGAAAAGAATCCCCGATAGCTGGAATTAAGTACATAAAAACGTAAACAACATGTTTACGGAACATAAAAATCATCTTAGTACAATTTACAATCACAATTAAAATAGTTTTAATACAATAATCTTGTAATAATCGATCTACAACCGCTATAGTATTCATACACTGTTTTACGCTTGTGGTACATAAAGGGGGACGAAAGATACCAAAGGGACAGTCAAACTCATAAATCTAAAACAAACTGACAACGCCATGGCTAAAAATGAAAAAGACAAACAGAAAAACAATAGTACACATGACACAACATAGAAAACTAAAGAATAAACAACACGAACCCCACCAAAAACTAGGGGTGATCTCAGGTGCTCCGGAAGGGTAAGAAGATCCTGCTCCACATGTGGCACCCGTCGTGTTGCTTATGTGATAACAAATCCGGTAAATAGTCTAATTCGGTAGGTCACATTCATGAAAGGGAAGGGGATTTTAGTTACGATGTAAGGAACATATCCGATATCATTTGTGAAACGGTTATTCCATAACGGTCAACCAACTCGTGATGGCGTCCGTAAAATTTACGAAGGGATGATTTCAACATCACCATTTGGAACTCTTGGTTTAATAGCTTCCTTGTGAGCAGTAACCCTCTATCAAGAAAATCATGATAGGAAATGCAAGCACGGGAATATCGTATCAATTGGGAGATGTATACCCCGTATTCAGGTGCTGCTGGACTGTTGCTACTTAGAAATGGAAAGTTCACAATTGGAAAGCTGAAATCATCTCTTTTGTCGTAAAGTTTTCAACCGACCCTCATTGTCAATAAAGTTCACCTGAGGTTTCACACAGTTCACCTCATTTGCATAATCAATACACAAAAATCATTGTGCCGATAATGGCGACTGAAGTGAAAGTGAAAGTTAACTACATAAGTTATCTCAATTATACAACAATAAAAATGGTTTTACACTTGGAAAACGGATTACATAGAACACTGAAAGCATAATGAATTGGATTAAAAAGGTGAGAACCGGTGTCAAACTTTAAAATAGCCCAAAATCGAATCATAGCCGATAACAGGTGCTTGAATGAAAATACACATGTTTTCCAAGGAATTTCGCTTGGCCAAGTCATTACAAGAGATCCGTTTGCGCCAAAAATGCGTCCTTTTGCGACACAATCTTTTCTCTCCAATGCTACATTTTAGCCACTTGTTTTAAAATTACATGGTATAATTTGCGCCAAAAATAAAACCAATTAGAAGAAATATGACTTCCTTTCTCCTTTATTCGGACTTGGAACCGGTAGTTTACACGGAAAATGTTGCTGCATGGGTACTTCCAAATTTAATGTATGTAGTAGCTTGTAACTTCCCTTTATTGTAAAAAAAACAACATTGAAGGATGAAATGCATAAAACAGTTCATAATAATTCCTGTAGAATGCGTCTTCTCAATTATTGGTTCGTCTTGCGGTAGATAGAGTTTGAACCTTTTTTTATTGTTTTTATGTTATTAAAAGATAACAATAATGTATATCAAATGCCTTTTTTTTAACTCGTTGTAGATTGGTTTTTACAAACTAGAACTTCTATGTGACGGCATAGATGTCAATTGTATCGTTGACAAACGATTAGAGAAGCAGTATGTCTCCCTCAAATCATTATATGGACGTCGTCAATATAACGGTGAGGTTGAAAGTATGATAACACGTAATATTACATATCGTGTAGCATTTTATCGTTTTCATTGGATATTGCGATCACGTGTTTCAAATGTTATTTTACGTACCTGAAGCTTTATTTCTACTTTTAAGTATATTGACGCTCTGTTGCTATCTATATGTATATTAGTGTTCAATGTATAAAAATCGTGCTAAATTTAGATTTATGACGCCATAACGACATACAAAACAACCATAGAGGAAGCGCCACAGCAGGCAAAAAAAAGTCTATCAGGAGGTTTCAAGAATTTTATGATATGCAGACACTAAGAAAACAAATATAAATACAAAATCTTTTATTGTCAATTATGACGCCCAATAATTTTGAGCAGTACAATTTAGGTACATTGAAAAAAAACATTGTATTTGGCAACATTTTTAGGAATTTTGGATCTCAATGCTCTTCAACTTCGTACTTTATTTGCCTTTTTTATAACTTTTCTGGATTCGAGCGTCACTGATGAGTCTTTTGTAGACGAAACACGCATCTGGCGTATATATAAAATTTAGTCCTGGTATCTATGATGAGTTTATTTACAACCACTAGGTCGATGGATGCCACTGCTGGTGGAGATTTATTTCCCCGAGGAACCACAAGCCCAGTCATGGATTATCATTGATATTGTTATATTTATAAATTAACTGTTTACAAAATTTTTGATTTTTTTTAAATACTAAGGCTTTTCTACCTCAGGCATAGATTACCTTAGCTGTATTTGGTAACACTTTTGGGAATTTTGGATCTCAATGCTCTTCAACTTCGTACTTTATTTGCCTTTTTTTTATAACTTTTTTGGATTCGAGCGTCACTGATGAGTCTTTTGTAGACGAAACGCGCGTCTGGCGTATATATAAAATTTAGCCTGGTATCTATGATGAGTTTATTTTCATACAAGTGATTACATATTGATTACATTGATTACTTAACTATTAAACAAAATCAAGTCTTTCTGGGCAGAACCATTTCTACAGAAATAATATATACTAGAAAATACCCGCGAAATATACATTGGTTCATAATTTGTAGATATATGTTTTTGGGCGATATCAAGATCCGTGCTCAGAACCACCCACATATATGAGTGGGCTTAAAATTTGATGTTTGTGAATATTCAATGTATCAATGGGGGTGGGTCACTTTCCAGCCACACTTCGGTACCCATTTTTAACCCCACACCCTTTTTATGTTAAGTTGATGAAGTTCCCCGGAAGGAAAATCTCTTAACGTGTAAAAATCTGTTTTTTAATGGCTTAGAGCGTCAAGGGAATGTCTATCACAAAGTGTTACAGTGTTAGTGTAAGGTCAATATTTACTACGAAGTAAAATTTATTTGTACATGGCAAACGTGCAATGACGGAAATATTGATGACATGTGAATTTCAGAGCCGAAAATCGTGAGGGACGGTCGATCCGAACTGTTTTTTTCCGATTTTAACCCCTAAATACCTCCCACACCCACCCCACCCCAAAAAAAGATCTAGAAATGAGCACATAATTAACTTCTCTGGTCATAACCCTTTTATGTTATAAAACAAAATTGGTGGATTGAATATGGAAGAAGAAAACACGACACCCAATTTAAACTCTATTCATTTAGTATATAGATATATAGTTTTACAATATTTTAAAGAGAATTAAATTTCTCTATTAATATCAAAGAGGGACGAAAAATACCAGAGGGACAGTCAAACTCATAAATCGAAAATAAACTGACAACGCCATGGCTAAAAGTGAAAAAGACAATCAGACAAACAATAGTACACATGACACAACATAGAAAACTAGAGAATAAACAACACGAACCCCACCAAAAACTAGGGGTGAACGCAGTTGCTCCGGAAGGGTAAGCAGATTCTGCTCCACATGTGGCACCCGTCGTGTTGCTTATGTGATAACAAATCCGGTAAATAGTCTAATTCGGTAGGTCACATTCATGAAAGGGAAGGGAATGGTATTTAAGACGTAAGGAACATATCCGATATCATTTGTGAAACGGTTATTCCATAACGGTCAACCAACTCGTGATGGCGTCCGTAAAATTTACGAAGGGATGATTTCAACATCAACATTTGGAACTCTTGGTTTAATAGCTTTCTTGTGAGCAGCAGCAACCCTCTATCAAGAAAATCATGATAGGAAATGCAAGCACGGGAATATCGTATCAATTGGGAGATACATACACCGTATGCAGGTGCTGCTGGAATGTTGCTACTTAGAAAGGAAAACTTCACAATTGGAAAGCTGAAATCATCTCTTTTGTCGTAAAGTTTTGTTTTCAAACGACTATCATTGTCAATTTCTAGATGTAAATCAAGGTATGAGGCCGAATTAACTGTATCTGTTGTATCCTTTATCTCTAGTTCTATGGGATAGATGCGTTTAACATAGTCACCAATTTTTTAATTATTTAGAGAAGAGCATCATTTATATAGCGGAAAGTAGAATTAAAGGATATTGCTAACTCCCTATCCTTCTTCCTAAGAAGTTCCTGTATGCAGACAGCCTCATAATAATAAAGAAACAAGTCGGCAAGAAGAGGGGCACAACTTGTTCCCATTGGAATGCCGACAGTTTGTTGAAAAACACGTCCTCCGAACGTAACAAATATTGTCAATCAAGAAATCAAGCATCTTGATAATGTCAGGTTCAGAGAATTTTTTGTTTGAATTAGAGTGATCCTTTTCAAAGTAGGATTTATCCCTCCCTAAGACAAGATACTTGTAATTACGTTGGCCATTCTTTTTTGTGAAACAAAGCAATACCAACTCTTTCAATTTGTCTTTTAGTTTGGAATGTGGAATATTAGTGTAAAGTTATTAACAATGTTGAGGTCACCGGTATTAACGTGGCCAGCCGGATTATATGTGAATTGGGAAATAGCACAAGTGCAATCTGGAGGTTTAGACTTGAAGTCGTCAATATTGAGATCCTACAAAACGTGTTTGTAATTGGAAATTTTAGTTGCAATAGGTTTGGTATAGGTACAGTGTATAAGAAATGATAGGTACAGACTGGCCTTTGTGTATAAAGTACACAATAAAAAACTTACTTCTTAAATTATAACATTATCCTCAGATAAGATTAACCATATCAATTTTGATTTATTTGGGAGACTTTTTAAGAAAGCTAATGCAACATCTATGAAGTTGTTAAAAAAATATCGATATCTTAAATAACATGTTAAAATTCTTGCAAAATATATGTATATTGAACGCAATTTTCCTTATACAATATTTACATATGTAATATATAAATTAAGGACGTTGACTCAGTCAATACGTTATATATGGACCTTTTCAGATTATATTGACCAAGGACTTCCGACTTCGTCCTTGGTAAATATAATCTGAACAGGTCTGTGATTTATAGTTGGAACATAGCAAGTATAAGTTGTTCTTTTATTACATTAAAATTTATCACACATGATGTCCTGTGTTATGCCTTGTTGGATTTTTTTATAAAATCATTACCGGCCAATTGATCATATTAAGTGTTTTCTAAGTGTTATTCCCTGACATACCAGTCATATCAAAAGATAGTGTTATCTAAATGTTGTAAAAACAGCTAATATTGATTGCATCTAATTTTCAGATTATCAGGATTCTGAAACCAATGTCAAAAAGAAAAATGGCAACTTCAAATATCTGAGCGAATTTGAGGCAATATATATTTTAAGACAAAGACCACTAATACAAGACAAAAAATTAAATTCGCATTTGATAAAAGCATCAAAGAAAAAACAACCTTTTCTTTGTAGATGGATATTGTTGAAACTTCGAGCTAAAGATGAAAATAGAAATATTGAACATGCGTTGAATATTGCATTAGATAACAACGATATCCACACAGCAAGAGTTTTATCATGGTGCATAACAACTAATTTTTACCACAAACATCAAGAAGCGCTTTCAAATGCAGTGAATATATATCCTGGTGTACGCTGCATATGTAAAACAAAAGATTCTAGAAAGCGTGTGTTCTGTTCTAAAAGTCTTGTTATTGTAGTCCTGCAACAAGAAGTAAGACAATTACCTCAAGAATTCAGAGGATTTGACATTGAACCTGTAAGCCTGTATGACTTGCAAAGATCCGAAGGAAATGTTATATTAGAATATCTGGTAAGAAAACGAAAAGATTCTTTTCATTTAAAAGTAGGCATATCAAATGAACGCGCTCAAACCCTTCTTCTTAATCATGGTAATCTCGGGATGATCTGTCCATCTATTGGTAGGTCTAGATATTTCTCATCTAAGCATCATACTATCGCGGATTAAGTGTGTGTACAGTTACACTGTTCAAAGAAAGGAATAATACCAATAGGTAATGAACATTTTCCAATTACTATAAATGGATATCCTACTGATGTGATTGAATCGCAACCTTATCTTTTATCGAATCTACGCATTGGAGATGAAGTTTCATCACAAACAAGTTCAGGAACACTTGGTGGATTTGTTGAATATCTAGATTTCTTTGGTTGCTTTTTGACATGTGCACATGTAATGTATGAGATCTCCTTCGTTACCTTGATAGAAAGTTACAAATTTATTTTCCAAAATGCTCATTATATCCACAGGTTGTCACATTTTTAGACCAAACTATCTGGAGACTCCATATAAGAGTTATTCCATCTTATGTATTTGATATAAGTAATATGCATTTCTTAGTGGTAAACCATAAGTGACAGCGACCTTTAATTTAATTTGAGGTCTTTGGTACATAACAAAAAGAAAATTAGGTCAAAGTCAAAGGTCGAGGTCATATGCAAAATTTAGATTTTGGCTTACTTTCACTTTTTTTTTCAAAAGCGTATAAGACAACGACAACATATTTTGTTTCTAAATTGTTAGTGGCGACATGTCGTAACATGTGTATTTTGGTTGAAAAGTATGCTAGCATTAAATTAAATTTAAAACTACGCGGGTGATATCATTCATTCACACGAAGTGTCTTTTGATTGACGTTTCTAACTTTATGACCTTTTTTCTCTGAACAAATGGTTTTTAATTTATTATTGAATTCTAAATAATGAAAAATGAGTAATGGACGTACTTCAGCGAGGTATCATACTACTGTTTAACAGATCATTATTTCTAAATATCAGTCAACATTGTGTTATATTCTTAAATCACTATTAGAATAATCAAATATGTTCACAATTAAAAAATGCCAGATAGACAAAGCACATAAGCAAAAACGAAAGACAAGAAAACAAAACATTTTTTGTATGGATCGTTACCGGACATGACGTATAAGGTATATCTGTAATTAGTGTCTGAAGGATCGCTACAGTCCATTCCATTATTTAAGATATCCATTTCATTAATTGAAATAGGCTATTCCTACATGATCACGTATCTATAATACTAAAATAACGAGGTCCAATTTGTCAGCCGTCATCACGTAAAAACGATGAATCAAAGAATTCAACTTTATATATAACTAATATAGTACAATCCTGTTGATTAAAAATTACACCACTCCAGGCCCTTTTGTTTTCCACATAATTAATATTGCCAATAATTAAGAAGTTCCGGGTCGAATCCGATACCGATACCAATAGTATATTAACCTGTTACCTATTACCTTATCTGTACGTTTCGCATCTGACAGGCGCACCACCAAACGCTGTATTTAGGATTTTGCTATATACACGGGTCGTAATCACAGGGTTGACACTACTAAATTCAATCATTGTCACATTGTTCCCGATTG
Organism: Mytilus edulis; assembly: GCA_019925275.1. NCBI lineage: Eukaryota > Metazoa > Mollusca > Bivalvia > Mytilida > Mytilidae > Mytilus > Mytilus edulis. The sequence continues at coordinate 68,593,322 of CM034355.1, forward strand.
TAGTATTTTAATCAGTATCACTTTCTAAGATGATAATACGAACAATAAAAATCTGGACTTAAAATAAGGCGTATAGGTATGTAGCATGTACAGATTTCAATTTGTTAGCCGGAATGACGTAAAACAGCGAATCAAAGAATTCAACTTTATTTATAACTCATAAAGGACAATGCTGTTGATTAAAAAATACTCCTTTCCAGGCCCTTTTGTTTTCCAAATAAATGATAATACCAATAATTGATAAGTTCCAGGTCGACGGGTTCAAACAGAAAGATGACAGCAGAGAAAACTGTGCATCTTATAATCGGCATGACTTTATCAGATGCCAATACCAATACTAAAATAAGGCTTACGCATAGTTATATTCTTTAATTCAGTCACAGACCCGCGATATCACGGGTGTGTTCTAGTATAAATAATGACTCTTTAATGATGCCTGAGACAAGAGTATTTGAAAAATCAATGTTTAATACAAATATTCATTAAACAAAATTTGGATTTGTCATTAGATTATTTACATAATGAAGACCCTTAAATTTATACGGATTTCCAAATTTTATAATAATAAACAATTACTGTCTTTTCAAGGGGTAAATAGTGGTTTTAATTACTTAAGAAAAACTAATATTCACTGAGGCCAACGGCCGAAGTGAATGCGTGTCAGTTTTTCAAAAGTCAATTATAAAATTAAAAATGGAAATTGGAAATGTGTCTATAAGCGATAACAACCCCACCATAGAGCAGACAAAGGCCATTAATGGGTCTTCAATGTAGCGAGAAACTCTCGCACCCGGAGATGTCCTTCAGCTGGCCCCTAAACAAATATGTATACTAGTCTAGTTCATTGATAATGGACGCCATACTAAACTCCGAATTATACACGAGACTAAAATCAAAAATCATACCAGACTAACAAAGGTCGAGGCTCCTAAAAAGACAAAAGACAGTAACTGTTTTATTCAATGTTTCTAGAGAAATGTATGTTATGGCAATTATTTACCAAAACTAATTGTACATCAAAAGTTTTTACCAAAATTTTGCAAGTAAAAGAACAAGCGTTTGCGCGGTGAATATACTTTTTCCGCAGTTGAATATTCAAAACCCCATTCATATAGAAAAACCTACTAAAAAAGATTTATCAATATGGACTAACAAATTTTGTTTTAATTAATATCCGTATGTTCGTGCCAGTACTGACTACTGGGATGGCATGGTGATACATTCTGGGACTTAAAATTCCCCAGCAGAGTTATCGACCTAATATTGATCATAGAAGGGTCTGAATTTTCTTCATGGTAATTATTTAGCGGTACAAATTAAAGAACTAATACAATAGTCAATGGTTGACCGTTATTGGCGTAACCAATATAAAAAAACTTAAACTCCAAATTATCTCCAAGGTATTGCAATAGTCGTTCGCTGATGTACCATTGTTAAACAACTGATCTTGTTCTTCTTTCCTAGGACTTACTACGTTTTCTAAATTTCTAGCTGTAATATCGCTCAAAATTACAGCCCTATAATAAAAAAAAATCGAAAGTTGCTTTTGAAGACTTGTACCTATGAATCTGCTTATTTTTGCTCATCGCCAATAAAACTGTAAATTTTCACGTTTTTACAAAAAAACACCACTAATGTCAGAAACAATATCAATGTTTACTTTATAACGCCTTTATATTTCCTCAACCATGCATGGCATGCGCCTCAACTCGTTTGCTTTCTGTGGCCACTATAAGTCTGAAGACACTCTTTAATTTTTATCAACCTTTTGTCATCCCAAATCAACATGTATGACAGACGATACCAAGTATTCGGTCGCCGAAAAACATTAGAAAGTAAACGTCCCGTAAAAAGACCGTAAATCTTGTTTTTTGTACATTTTTGATAACTAGAAAAACCAATAGAGGTTACAACGTTAACACGGGTGGTAGTAATAATATTACCGATAATACACGAATTGTTTTTGTACATTATATTGTCGTATGCTCCTTACTTTGTAATACAAGATACATTTTGACAATGGATCAAGCCCAGTACTATTTAGCGGTCGATGTTTTTTGTTGTTGTTACATTACATATTATGGTTGGTTGATAATTGGTTAAATTTCAAATTTAAATCTATCTATTAGGATTAATTGTTAATATTGTTATGATTTATTCTATCAACTATATATTCACACTTTTTATTTTTATCATACAGGTCTGTCGTCATATTTGTTAAACGAGATTTGTTTGGACCATGAGGATTATTGTCTTTTTGAACTGACAGCTGATACTTTAACTTATGGCGCACAAACTAAGCGGGAGGACAAAAACATAAAGTTTCTTAAACAATCATGTACTGATGCAGCGTTTTCAAGCAGTGGCTCAACTTCGGCTATGGTCAACGGTAATGCATATCAACCGTTTTTGACGTTTTCTCCTGCCTCCTTACAGGTACGTTCAGGTAATTTGCCAAAAACAAAATCCTTTCGTATGTTCAATCAGATTGCACTCAGTATAAGGTTGAAACAAGGTGACTCCGGGACCTGCATTTATATCGTTAATCATCCTGATAACAGAAATGGGTGTATCGGAATGGTTATTTCAATGTGTGGTGGATCATCAATAGTAACTCCTTTAAAAGACATTTTCAAAAGGATGGACATAATGTAATGAGTAATAATTTTGATTAAACCAATAAATGGTGTAGATCATGTGAAATGGTTTGATATTTTATTTTATTTACGGATTTTATACGGCGTATTGAGAAAAAGAGGCTGTAAGAGAGACAGGAACCCGTGTTTTCCTGCAGAGGTCAAACTATGAACGGTTGAGCAAGTATATACACAACATTTAAGCTTAAAAAGCTCTGAATTTATTTGTGATTGAAAATTTGATACAGCATGGGTGTGTGACATAAAATAAAAGTGGTCAAAGAACTGACAAATTTGAAATTGAACATTTACCTATTATGGCCCAAAATCCTAAATATGAATACATTGCTAAATCAAAGAACCCCAAGAATTCAATTTTTGATGAAATTCTTCTTAGTTAAACCATTTCTGTGCAAAAGGACATAACTCAAACTTTATTGCCATCTACCAATAGAGTAAATCTAAAATTAAATATGATATAACTATAGACTCTAAAATAAGATATAATGTTAAATATAATCAATAGTTTCTAATAAATCTGTCATTCAAATTATAGTTGGGTGATTGCATTACATTTCGCAAGTTAAGGATGTACTTAGTTGGTGTAAATCAAGAATCTAAAATTAAAGCTTTAAGCCGGTAGATCATCCGTTGAGGATAAAAATAAGCTAAAAATATTCATAGGTCATGGACCCCGTTTTTCTAGATATTTGAGATTTTAATTATGGCGGGAAAAGACTGACTCGGACTTTTACCTTATATTTGCATTGGTATTATTTCTGTCTCAAAACAAAAGAAAGAAAATCAAGAATCTTCTAAAATTTAGGTAAATGACCTTTCATGAGCCATTAAGTCTTATATGAAAAAATAAATGGGTGTTATGGGGCAAAATATTTTATAGTGTATTGTATGAAAAAACACCAAGGAGTCCGAACTTTTGACACAAATTCCAAAACCTCACCTAACTACATCCTTAAGAAATTGCATTTACACATTTAGCAGTGACATTTACACATTATTTAATTAAGGATGTATTTTTCTGACGTTTCAGTCTCGTTGAAACATCGTTCTGGAATGATTTTCTTAGATATGTTTTTTTTCAAACATTTATAACAAAAAAGTTGAAATAATATGCATTTTGTTCTTAAAACAGAGAAAATCATAATTTTTTTAAATTGACAGTATGGTAAATTTGACACAAAAAAGCATCAAAATATGACAAAACTTTCTAATATTAATACCTACCTATAGTTTTTGTAAGTTAAATTTATTCAGATTGGTCCACCTTATCTTTATTGAAAGTATAAAAAAAGTTTGATTGTCTTTTTAACGACAAAAAACCCAAAATAGGTAAAAATAGGAAAATATTCAAAATTAGGTACTTTCAACGATTTTTCTAATTGATTGGATTTCAGTAGGCATTCATATGTTGCCGCAAAATGTTCTTGGGATGTTCTTCCGAATGTGTTAACACAAATTTTTAGTAATCTTATTGGTTTGATTAATTTCTAACGACAAAACATTTTCATATAATTTATCTAAGTCCTTAAAAATTATTTTCATGAATATTTATTGACGAAATTGATATAACAAGCGAAAAGTTATTTTGCGTTCGGTTATTAGTCAAAAAGCAAAGTCACATGAGTAGAAATGTCCGTGGCAACAATACACCAGAATGGCCTCACGGTCATCCGATGTAGAAATGAACATTGGTGAAGTGATTTGGTTTCCTGTTATTGTACAGCTTATTTCTTTAATGTGCTACTGTGTTTTCCATTGCGATTCTTCATTGTAAAAATTATAAGTAAAATAGATATAGGAAGATGTGGTATGAGTGCCAATGAAACAAATCTCTATCCAAGTAACAATTTATAAAATTAAACCATTATATGTCAAGGTACAGCCTTCAACACAGAGCCTTGGCTCACACCGAAGAGCAAGCTATAAAGGGCCCCAAAAATTACTAGTGTAAAACCATTCAAACGGGAAAACAACGTTCTGATCTATATAAAAACGAGAAACGAAAAAACACATATGAACTACATAAACAGACGACAACTTAAGTACATCAGATTCCTGACTTAATACAGGAACAAACATTTGCAGCGGGATTACACATTTTAATGGAACCAATCCTTCTCTCTTATTTTAGACAATAGTATAACATAACAACATAGGAAAAATACTTTAAAATATCAATTGGAAGGCTTAACGCAATCAATTAAAAAAACGCAACAGAAAGAACCGATTGAATTGATGGTTCATGTGGTAAAACAAATGGACAAAATTTTGAAATGGGTTGATCAACATTTGTTCATTTCAAAACTATAATAACTTTACCTACAAGTGTTTTGAATGGTGCAAGCTTAAAGATTCCAGAGGAAAAGGTACGTTAAACTTTATTCTTATTTATGTAATATATTATATAAGATCATTTATATTGTGAACCTAAATCTTAATCTGACAGATCTCGTCTTTTTAAGAGCTGATCTCAGAGAAAACCATGCAAAATTTGAAAAATTGTCCAGAAGCAACTATTGAGATTAGTTTTTTTGTGTGGTTTGTTGGAATGTCCAATGACTCAGCATCACTTTGAAAGTGTTTCAAATTATACCTGTTTGTGCTATTTTAAGTAACACGTGTTTCTATTTTTAGCAAATGGGAAATCCAAAAATGTTTGAAATTTCATCGAAATCGCACAATTTTTGAACTTAGAAAAAATATTATTCTGTCAATATTTAATGATACTTTCTATGATATAATCACAAAATATATGTAACAAATTAATAAAAACTCTTTGTTTTGTCTGTTGTGTGAAAATTGGAACTCTGCCAATATTTAGAAGTTGTGTCAGTTTAGAGAAATACACACGAGAGGTGTTTTCTGAGACTCGTAACTGATAAAATAACGCTTTAAATTTTTAAATTTTTGGCTAGAAGGGGTTATTATGTAATAAGTTACTGATGCTTAATAGCTTTTGCTAGTGATTTAATTATAGGCTGTATTTTGTACAGTCAAAGTTACAAGGGGATTGATGCGAAATACGTAAAATTTTAAGGATGTTTTTAACATATTCTATGATATTATCTTATTTTTTTTAGCCATATGTTTCAAAATGTCTCAAAATATAATCCCATAAACATTTCACTAGAAAAAAATAAAAATTTTCTCAAAAAAAAAAAAATTAAATAAAAAGATTGCCATTAAAATTTTACGGTTTGTGGTAAAAACACATTTTTTTTTATCAATTTATTGAAATCTTCTAGTTAGAATTGTTAAATGACAATGGATTGTGTTTAAAGGTGTCATTTTTTGTTTTGATACTTTCCTTATGGTCGAACCTTAAAGATACCCCAACTATATGGGGGATCTTTTAAAGAAGGCTCTCTTAGAGTTATCTCCCCTAATATGACTTCTTCAAAAAAGAAGTAATGTAAAGCAGATTAGTTGAGAATGCCTATGTTATCACAGGTCAGATGATGGAATTATATATACCATTTGCATATAACTAGAGACTATTTACACAGTAAACAAATAGATAATGGTACTGTACTAATATGTCACAACAATGTTCCTTCAAAAATAATTCTCCTTGTGGTAGCTCCCAATATTATGCTTCATCTGAGTAGGTCATACATATTTTAAAATGTGAGAAGCCAGTATCACAGCATCTTCGTGGGTTATCCTGTGATACAGATTTACAGATACCAGAGGGCCTTCTTATCTTGTATAGATATGGGAATTATTCACTTGATTCCTCTACTCTAGAGAAGTATATTTGTCCCAAGCATAGGGACAATCTGGGGATTTATTGGAGAAGACAACAAAGAAGATGCCAGTCAACATTCCATCCAACAAATAGCCATGCTAAAGTTGAAAGAGGTATCCAGGTAAAAATTGCAAAAGAAATATGGATGGAAAGTGGAGTCTATATTCCTGTTGGTGCAGGTAAGGATAAACATTTTCATGTGTATACTATATGTATGTCACTCAGTGATGACATCAGTGTATATATATGATACATGTACATGTATGTCTCTATTATATATAAATAGCATGCAAAAGTTGTACACATAGACTAAACACAAAAACTATAGAATGTCATGTGTAAAGACTTCATCCCAGAATGATTGCAATTGTCTTTCTGCTTTTGCTGTTTTATTATGAGGAGTGTTACAAGTGAATTGACAGCTCTGCTCTCTTGTCAGGCTACAAATGCTGAATTGCTATATAGAAATGTTTATAATAAAAGGTGCAATTAGAATAAAAGAATAACTAGGCCTATGAGGCATATATAACATAATAGATTTGAAATGTAAAAGTTGTTTTTATTTAACCTTTAATGTGATTAGGTCCATCGAGTACTCTTTGTGTGCCAAATTGTATAACAGATAAAACGTACAAATCTGCAATAACAAAAGTAGCGTATGCAGACAAAAAGTAACACATCAATTGGCGAGTACGAATAATTACCTCATCGGAAATAAGTTACATGTTCACATAAGAGTAAGATAATACTAGTTCCATTTCTAAAATTAAAATGTTGGATGACAAATCAAATATGGCATTTTAGGAACTTGGTGTGTAGCTAAAAGCTATAAATAGATAATTCATCTTGAATAACACTCATAAGAGAAAAATATCTCAATATAAAAATCACTAGACTACTATTAATTCTAATATTATCTCCAAAGTCTTAACCTCTTTAATTATCCATTATTGTTCCCTTATGCATCAGAATAGCGTGAATAAAACCATAGTGGATGCGAGACAACTCGGACGGGCCGTCTATAAAAAGCCTATGAAGACAACTCGGACCGTCAATAAGCCAATTTCGCACTGTCTATTATGACAACTCAGACCATGTTTAAAATAAGAGTTTTTTTCACAAAATATGAAAAAGATGTGTCTGATGAAACTTTTCTAATGAAGTTTTGATGCCGATTATGAGTAAATAAAAGATGAAAAAGACAACTCTTTGAAGAGACGTCTATATAGACAATTGAGTTCTGCTTTATATGCTATTTTTTTTCATTTCTGTTTGAAAGCTGAATGAATAAATAATGTTGGATTTGTTATGTTTTGGTGCGTAGATTTTCTTTTCTTTTGGGTTGTTTGGTATACATCACGGTATGTCGTATCCTCAAGTATGTTAAAGGGTCACGATGTTTAAACCTTTAGAGTAACAGTTTAATGAATCCTTAAACAATCAGTCTGTTGTGTGTTGACTTGAAATTTCAATTGAAGATAAAGAATTGAATCTTTCTTCATTGCACAGAATATCCAAATAACATAGTTGTCCTCACAAACTAAGTCTGTCACATTCTCCACGTAACCTCTTTCGAGATATTTCGAAAACTGTACGGATGAGGCGGAATGTGTTCCTGTTGACTATTACATTATGAAAGAGGGACGAAAGATACCAGAGGGACAGTTACACTCATAAATCGAAAATACCCTGACAACGCCTGGCTAAAAACGAAAGAAGAAAAACAGACAAACAATAGAACACATGACACAACATAGAAAACTAAAGAATAAGCAACACGAACCCCACCAAAAACTAGGGGTGATCTCAGGTGCTCTGGAAGGGTAAACAGATCCTGCTCCACATGTGGCACCCGTCGTGTTGCTTATGTGATAACAAATCCGGTAAATAGTATAATTCGGTAGGTCACATTCATGAAAGGGAGAGGAGGGGATTGTAGTTACGACGTAAGGAACCTATCCGATATCATTTGTGAAACGGTTATTCCATAACGGTCAACCAACTCGTGATGGCGTCCGTAAAATTTACAAGGAAGCTATTAAACTCTTAGTTAGTTTAATAGCTTCCTTGTGAGCAGCAACCCTCTATCAAGAAAATCATGATAGGAAATGCAAGCACGGGAATATCGTATCAATTGGGAGATATATACCCCGTATGCAGGTGCTGCTGGAATGTTGCTGCTTAGAAATGGAAAGTTCACAATTGGATAACTGAAATCATCTATTTTGTCGTAAAGTTTTGTTTTCAACCGACCCGCATTGTCAATTTATGAACATGCACGCGAAAAATCCTGATAAGTGTGTCTGTCGAATACACAGTAGGGTTCGTATTCATATCATATTAACCCTATAAACCCTACGAATGGAGAGTTGTCTCATTGGGACACATACCAAGACTTTTGTTTTATAAAGTATTTTAACATGGTCCTATTCGGTAGTAAAACCAGCACTGACTTTGCGTTTGTTAAGTTGTATAAATTGTGTCGATACACAACAACGTCCGTTAGAAAATTGGTATAATTCCTGTATTTTATTGATACTTGAACTTTTTGGAGATCAACATTACACTTTTACACTAAAAGCAGCAATCGAAGGGTAGACACAGGGATCCGGGGAACACTTTACGACTTATTTAATGTAAACACTATAATTTTGTTTAGTTTTTAAAAATAATCTTAACACCCTATATCTATTATCAATGAAAGGCTTTTGTTAACTGTCTTTCGGGACTTTCATGTACTGAACAATTACATATCCTTGTAAATTTTAATCACACATTGATCTAAGGTTGCGTTCCCACTGCCCATGAGAAACATGTTTTGTGTACATAAGTTGTATTATTTACATCCTTAAAATAAAAATATTGCTGATATAAACCTATTATATAAGTTTCATAAAAATCTGGAAAGATGTGTATACGTCAGAGCGATGTGACATGTGAATTGTATTTCTTACTGGATACAATATATCATGAATTGGTATTGAATTCAGTTTACACCTCAAATAGCGAGTATATATTTAAATAAACGTGAACTCAATATAATTTATTCTATCTGATACCTGTCTTCCATCTGAGACTTTGTTCGTTTTAAGTCTCCTCGGCGGCAATCATATTTCCAAACATAAGTGAATATTTTCTTGCAAGACCACTGATAGGTTCGCCAATCATTTGATGTGAAATCGCCAAAAATTTCACAGTATAAACCAAATCAATAAGATTTAAATGTCTACTGTCTTGCAAATATTTTAGTTGCACAGTATTGCCAACACGACACATCTGAAAAGAGTTACAATCTTTAACTATCTGATTTAACTGATACATAGAACGTCTGCAGGATGTAAAGTCAAGTAAATGGTAAAAGCATAAAAAACTAAGAAAATGTGCAAATGGTTTGGATGAACAACGCGATTTTCATTAATCATTATAACTTTTTGCAAATGGAATAATTTGGGAATTTTCAATAAATCACACATCTTGGATTGTAAATGATTTTAGAACAGTTAAAAGATTTTCGTGTTTTGTCGAGTTAAGCATCAACTGTTGGTTCCGATTAAAACCGAGCCACACACCGTTTGGAGCTTCTAATTTTTCATCGTTGTATTTCGACAAAACATAATCTATCAGCAAGATCGACGTCATGTATTCTTTATGACTATAGAAGAAAGAGGCTAACAACAACCAACTAGATACAGCATCTGAATGCACGCTTATCAATAGTTGACTGATATAACGTCTGCATGTAAAATATTGTTCTTTATTATGTTTCCTGTGATTTTGTGAATGCTGTAATTCACTGGCGTTTGCATACGATATAAACAATGTAAAAATATCTCTCGATAAAGAACTCCTGGAATGATACAGGAAATATCTCAATAGACAAAACATATTTCCATGTTTTGATGACGCTAGACCACTTGAAAAAAATTTCATGATTTCTGATACAATGCTGAAGGATCCATCAGATATTCCGGCGACAAATCTTTGATAATCATTCAAAGTTTTTGACGACGAGAAACATTCGATATTTTTGTTGTGGGGTGCATCGTTGATGACCTTAATTAATGTCGCCTTATTTTGTTCGTTGTAACGTAGATAGAACAAATTGTTATCAGGTATGAAAAAATGAAGTAATGTCGAATATTTGATACAGTATAAAAGTCTTCGTAAGCACAAATTGAAGCAGGATATTATATTGCATGGTGTCCATATAGATAAATTGTATTCTTCAGAAATCCAAAACATGAGCGTTTTCAAGAAATACAAACATATTAAACCTTTTAAATCTTCATACTTTTCTATGATTTCTTTTAAAAAGATCTTTAACAGAGCATAGCATAGAAGTTGGGTGTGATTGAATGAAAAGATAAAAATTTTCTCTGATACGGAAAATGATATTCGCCCTTGAAGGTTTTCAATGCTTGATTCTTTGCAGCCAATCGGAAAAAATAAAACGCCACAGTTGATTATTTTTTCAATGTTTTCAGGGGTAGGCCATGCTGCACGTGGTCTATTGATGCTTGAGATATCCACGTGGAACATTTAAGACACGTTGCAAAATCATAACGTTCCTTCTTATCTGATATACAAGGACCATGAATGGTATTGAATTTTGGTGCAGCTTTTCTTACCAAAGTCATGTTATGTTCTTTATACAATTCACTTGATAACAGACGCTTTGATCCTTCAAAATGAATAAAACGCTTAAATCTTCCATAAAAATCTACTATACGGTTGTAATTTGTATGTAAACGCAGTTTCGAAAAACAATGCGGTGTATCTACTGTATCCATTATCAGGGCTACATTACGACCATGTACAGCTTCATTTTCGGATTCATAAACTTCAAAGCGGATATCTATCAACATTATGTCCACATCACTTCCATTCAAGTTCAGCCCTTCGGCTTTTCTTCCGCTACTTATTTCGGGAAAAATTTAAATGCATTACGTTTAAGTGGGTGGTTGAGAATATCGCAAATAATAAAACTCAGTCTTCTAGTTCGTACATCGACTTGTGTTCCAATTTTGTGACATAAGTATTTGTAAAACTGCAAGGATTCTTTTCTAATCTCTACCATTTTCGTTGATAAATGTGTGTTCCTGTAAAAGGTTAAATACAATAATGTGACTTTGTTTGAGTAACCAACTAAGATAAATCTTAAAAAATCCGATTATCGTTTTTACCGATTGTACATATGATGCAAAAGTCTAAATCTTCGCAAACAAATATCGTTGTTATGTATTGCTTCATTTTATATTTGTATTTCGTTTATTGTTTCTACATAATTCTTGCGGTTTTTTGTCTGTTCGAATTGATTAACATTTGTCCTGTCCTGGCCTGTTATCCTTGATCACCAGCCCATTACTCAACATTTCGATGTTGACATGAATATCAATAATGTGGTCATTTTTATAAATTTCCTGTTTACAAAACTTTGAATTTTTCGAAAAACTAAGGATTTTCTTATCCCAGACATGGATTACCTTAGCCGTATTTGGCACAACTTGCTTTTCAACTTTGTACTTGTTTGGCTTTATAAATATTTTGATATGAGCGTCACTGATGAGTCTTATGTAGACGAAACGCGCGTCTGGCGTACTAAATTATAATCATAGTACCTTTGATAACTATTTCTACTACATTTTGCTCATTATTCAGCCCGTATGTCGACCTACAGTTGCTAACGTCCACGTCATTCGAACTCTCTTATTGAGTTGTCTCATTGGCAAGTATACCACATATTCTTATTTCTACACTAAATCAAATAGAGATATATACAATATTCATACAATGAAGGAAAATATAAAATATATCACGAGTTGCAGAAAGAGAACGAAAAATAAATATTGATGTTATCTGCATTTTACTTGAACTTCAACGGATAATTTTTTCATCAAAATCGGCAAATTTTATTTTGAATAAAATCGACATAAACTACTTACGCGGAACGCGATAAGGACTAAAATTAAACTGCTATGTGAATGTTCCAGTTAAGTTGGCCTAATATCTGGACTTACATCTAGAAATTGACTATGAGTGTCGATTGAAAACAAAACTTTACGACATAAGAGATGAACGTAGCTTCCCAATTGTGAACTTTTTATTTCTATGTACAATGTAGCAATATTTCAGCAACACCTGCATACGGAGTATATATCTCCCAATTGATAAGATATTCCCGGGCTGTATTTCCAAGCATGATTAACTTGATAGAGAGTTGCTGTTCACAAGAAAGCTATCAAACCAATAGTTCCAATTGGTGAAGTTGAAATCATCCCTTCGTAAATGTTATTGGTGCCATCACGAGTTATATCCATTTCACAGATGATATTGGATATGATCTTATGTCGTCACTACAATCCCGTTCCCTTTTTACAAATATGACCTACCGAATTATAATTATTGTCGAATATGTTCAGAATGAGCAACACGACAGATGCCGCATGTGGAGCAGGATCTGCTTACCCTTCCGGAGCACCTGAGATCATCCCAGTTTTTAGTGGGGTTCATGTTGGTTAGTCTTTAATTTTCTATGTTATGTTTTGTGTACTTTTCTTGTCTGTTTGTATGTTGTCTTTTTGTCTTTTGTTAGCCATGGCGTTGTCAGTTTATTTTTGATTTATGAGTTTGAATGTTTCTTTGTTAGCTTTCGCCCCGTCTTTTCATTTTATATTTAACTTATTGTCTGAATCTGGGTTTTCCGCTTTAATGCATTCGCTAATGTCGTTTGAAATCGTTAAATCTTAAAAACTGATTCATCTGTTCTTAAAACAACTGACTTCTTGTTTAACAGCTCATTTATTTATCTTGAAGGTATCTTACAAAGTAAACGAATCTTATGAGTCGGTTTTGATCTTTTATTAAGCAAATTAGGCTTATTTTCGGGTTGGAATTGTTTTGATTGTTCTAGAGGTTTTAGAATTTGACTTTTTCTTGATATTCAGAATATTCCTGAGGAAACTTTCTACCAAATCATATAAATGTGAACATTTCTTGAGTTTCGTTTCCTTCTGGCTTTGATTGTTGCTTGACGTCACGATGTGAATCTCTTATATGCATACGTTATCTTTTTAAATTATTTCCTAACAATGTAAGTTCTGAAGGTAACTTGATTATATTGCTTGGATTCTATCAGCTTAAATGAGTAAAAGAATCTGGACCGTCTTATAGAGAGGCGTATTTATACACGGACGATAATAAACTTTTAGTTTATTGCATCTGTCATATAAAACTTTTGCTTCGTACTTTATAAATCAAATCAAATCAAACCAAATCAAATATTTTATTATAGTCTCACCTCTCTACAATACAAACATGAATACAATATATACAGCATGTTTTAATTAAAAGTACAATTGAACAATCTTAAAAACATTCGAGAGCCACTCTCAAAAGAATAATGAGAGACTTTTACATAAAAATGAACAAATCCCTAAAAATAATAAACATTTTTTATCTATATAGAACATTCTTCCTTTGAATTAAAATATCATGGTAGATTTTGGCAGAATAAAAGCACAAATTTCATTTGTAAATAAAAATATGAATTTTTCATTATCATTTAAGTCTTAAAAAAACACTATTAAAAGAAACTGCTCTAGTAAACACCTCTTGTCTTGCATGTGAATATAAAGTGCATTTGAGTAAAACATGTTTTTCATCCTCAATGAGTTTCTGTTGCATACATGAATCATTAAAAAACACAAAAAAAAACCTTCATATCTGCCTGTTTCAATTCTAATCGCCGCCGCACCACATCGAAATTTAGCAAAGGCGCTTTTATATTTTCCTGGCATATGAACATTTAAATAATGTTCTTTATTATATTCTTGTTTAAATAATCTATAGGTTCGTAGTTTACTGCGACCATTTGTGTTTAAATCATTACACCATTTTCTCTTGTACATATAAAAAAACATTACTCTCAATCTCTATATTAAGTTTTCTAAATTTACTATGAATTCTAAAATTCCAGTTTTTAATTTTACTGCTACATATTCTATTTTCCCATAAAAACACTTTTTTATTAAGTCTGGTATCATTCATTTTCAAAAATCTTGACCAATTTCCAAAAATACATGACCATTGTTTAATTATGCATGGCATCCAGCCCGTATCTCCATATAAAGATACATTTGGGGTATATTTTCCAATACCCATAAAAAATCGCATGGCTCTATTTTTAATTGCATTAATACATGTAAATTCCCTAGCTCCCCATATTGAGGCGCCATATTCAATAACTCCTTTACTATAGATAATTGAGCTGATCTGTAACAATAACATCTCCATGCCTTATATATCATGTACTGTAGTACTAGATTAAAACTGACGAGGAAAGGTAACACACGGCCACCGAAAGCTTTATTTTTTTAAGCCCAGGTTGTCGTGTGGTCTAGCGGGACGGCTACAGTGCAGGCGATTGGTGTCACGATATCTCAGTAGCATGGGTTCGAATCTCGGCGAGGGAAGAACAAAAAATTTGCGAAAGCAAATTTACAGATCTAACATTGTTGGGTTGATGTTTAGACGAGTTGCATATATGAGCTGATCTGTAACAATAACATCTCCATGCCTTATATATCATGTACTGTAGTACGACCCTAGATTACAAACTGACGAGGAAAGGTAACACAAGGCCACACAAAGCTTTATTATTGTGAAGCCCAGGTGGTCGTGCGGTCTAGCGGGACGGCTATAGTGCAGACGATTTGGTGTCACGATATCTCAGTAGCATGGGTTCGAATCCCGGCGAGGGAAGAACAAAAAATTTGCGAAAGCAAATTTACAGATCTAAAATTGTTGAATTGATGTTTAGACGAGTTGTATATATATATATACACAAGATTATCGTTTTCTGATTAGTATTAAATTTATATTAAGATCCATTTTGTTACATCTCGTGATCAATTTTATTTGGCAATCGCCAATGGCAGTCAGCAGGGTTTAAGTACATCAGTTGTTCGACCTGTTAGTCAAATCCGATTTGTTTAAATATACTTTTTCACTTTTTTGGTCTTTTGGAAAATGTTGTTTGTACTGTATTTAGACCCTTCTACAACGAAATTTGTTTTACATGCACACGTACAAATATTGCGGTTTTTATCCAACGCAATCATAGGTTTGAACGTAGTTTTCAATTTAGACTTGTTTATATTTTTTCGTTTGGGCTTGTATCATATTTTCCATCCGGTTTATATGATCCGTTCAACCTATATTGAATCTTAAAATTAAGAGTTTATCTGAAAATGAGGGTAAATTATATGGACTTCTAATTACCGTTTCGATCCCTAACATCACTGAAGAGACATATATTGTCGAAATCTAGATCTGGTGTATAAAAAAAAACATTGACACCTTGTGTTTGTGGCATAACATCTTGGCCACAAGTTTATCGTTTTCTGATTAGTATTAAATTTATATTAAGATCCATTTTGTTACATCTCGTGATCAATTTTATTTGGCAATCGCCAATGGCAGTCAGCAGGGTTTAAGTACATCAGTTGTTCGACCTGTTAGTCAAATCCGATTTGTTTAAATATACTTTTTCACTTTTTTGGTCTTTTGGAAAATGTTGTTTGTGCTGTATTTAGACCCTTCTACAAAGAAATTTGTTTTACATGCACACGTATAAAAATTGCGGTTTTTATCCAACGCAATCATAGGTTTGAACGTAGTTTTCAATTTAGACTTGTTTATATATATATATATATATCACTTTTACCTGAAATAATTTAGTTCATTCGTCCTTCCTATGTTCGGAAAATAAAATAAGGATGTAAAACTAGTTATTGCGAACCACATGAAACTTTTCCACGGATTCATCACCTTTTATTAAAAAAAAAATTAAAAATCTTTGTTTGTTCCTTTGTCCATTAAGCTTGATCAAATTAACGACAAATTTCTCGTTTCGATTGTTTTAAATTTTGACAAGAGTAGAGTTTTTTCCATACGGTATGCATAAGCTCTTTATTGAAGGTCGTGAGGTGACCTCCAGCTCTACTAGTCTATCCACGTGGTCTTTTAGACTAGTGGATAGATTTCTATTCGGCAGCAGTGTTCTTTATTATTCTTCAAATTTGTTTTTAATGCACACATCAATCATTGAACTGAAAATACTTACCAGTATACTCTGCTAAAACGGGTACTAGCTTCGAGTTATATAAAAATCTTAAATATGATTGTATTTGTTCAATCATTAATGAAGCTGAAATAGTGAAATAATAATTCTTTTGCAGCGGCCAGTATGATTCAATTTTGTCAAAATAAGCTAAAACATTGATGATGAATTATTCACTTGCATCGGAGGTTTCCGGAGGTCAACTCGATAGTTGATAAGATGGCGTCTAAGCCTAACTACACCCTAAACGAAGTTACATATTCTCGACCCCATGCCCTGTGAATTGTTTATTTTAGACTGTTAATAATTTGGATAAATGTTCTACAGTATCATAAATACAATTTGAGAACATTAGTGAACATGAATGTGACAGCTAGTGCCACTTTGTCTTTGTCAAAGTTCCCGAGATTGTTTGCTTATGTTTTTTTCTTATTAAAACCTTACCAGTATGTTAACAATCAAATGTGCTCTCCATTCTCCCTAAATTATTTTCTTAATTCTTACAAGTATATTTTGCTTCAGTTGTATTTATCAACGTTCTGTATGGGTTATCTTGACAACACATAAATTATTTCAAGACCACACTTCTTTATACTGCCGAACATGTTGAATTTTTGGAATTATAAATGCCTGCACCCGGCAAATAAACTATTCATGTTAGTAATTGAATACTTAAGTTAATGTCAGATTGTTTGATAATCACAAATAATAGTGCTGTTACTTAAACTACATACACGAACAAGGAAAAATGAAGCTTTCAGTTTTGTAATGACAATTTTGTACTTAATTTAGCAATATATTCCCCCAAGAGTGTCAAAAAAGTTAGCGTGCAATATTCTATGATAATGCAATGATACAAATATAGCTGGAATATCAAAGTTATCACGGTAGGTATAATGTCCGGCTCAGATCGTATTTTTACGCCTGAAGATTGTAGATCACGTTTTTTCGAGTAATATTTCATGCGGTCAGACCGATTGACTGCTAGTTCGCGAGTATTATAGTTTATTATGTTCATCTTATACTGAGTACTTTACATATTATTAGCACAAACTTCGCACAATTTACTTGAATTAAGGCCTCGGTGGCCGAGTAGTCTAATAGTTACTACTGTAATCACAAGCCAGTCAACACTGAGGTTGTGAGTTCGAACCCCGCTCTTGCGGGTGCTCTTGACTCCAATTTTAATAAATCAGGATTGTCAGTTTTTCTATCGAAGGTCGTTGGTTTTTCTGCGGGCAATCAGGCTCCCTCCACCAATAAAAACTGTACGCCACGAATTTTCTGGTTTTATATTTATTCAGAACGCCCAATGACGAAAATATGAGAGCCAGCGATGTATAAGAACCAAACAGTTGAAGAGCTACATGAATTGAATAAAATAGACCAAATAATAGCCAAATTCATAAAGGGTCCAATTTTGCAAACTTTTAAAAAGGTATGAACGGACAATTTTAGATAACAATTGTTGGTTGCTAAACGTCCAGTGCCAAACATATACAATAGGCTGATACAAAAATACAAAAATTCGGAAACGATTGGAAATATAGTCAATGGAAAATGAGTCAATATAAGTATGGAATATTAATTTCGCCTTGCCACAGTCTACCTAAGATCTAATTCATGAGTTGCTGCAAGGCTCATTTGATGTTTTTGAGCTTTTAATTTTGCATCTTTTAGTTTTGAATTTCCTTTTGATTTCGTTGTTTTTGTAATTTTACTCTTAACATGAAGAGAGCGTTGAACTCTCTCTACTCGCGCCATTCTAATCGGACATGGCTGGTAATTTGGACAGCCGTACAGCCTAAAAAATGCCCCACTTTGGCATAGGTTTTATAAGACTATAAACAACAATTTATTCAAGTGGTAGTACAGCATTATCACACTGGGTTAATTCATTGGTTTCGTGCTTTGTTAATTTAATTACAATGTATTTTTGTTTAAGCTCTGAACATACTCTAACAAATGTGTTTCACTTGATCAAACATAGACGTCTTCGAAAGAAAAAAGTGTTGCTTAGAAAAAAAAGATAGACATATAAATATGGATTTACCCTCTAAAATATCCTTTTCAATGAAATAATCATAATTTTTTAAAAGTTCTGAAAATCTATGTACATATGTATCTATATATAACATTTACATCAAATTAGTTATCTTATAAACTCTTATATCATTTCAAGATCACCTATCAATATACTGCCTAACCATCTAACATATGACGTTTTTGGGAATTTTAAATTACTTTACCCGGCAAAAGTTCTTTCATGTTAGTAATTGAATAATTAGCGTCATATGGTTTGATAATCATATATAATGAGAATGTTTACAATTAAGACATTCTGATTTAAACTACACGTTTTTACGAGGAAACATTAAGGTTGCGGTTTTGTAGATAATGATTGTTAAATATTTTTGTCACGCAACATATTCCTTAAGAGCGCAAAGAAACGTCAGCGTCATTCTATGAAGTTGCAAGTGTACAAACATAGCCTTATTTGGTTTTAAAACATCTGAGCGTGTGGGTTTCCGAAACAATTACTTGAACTTGTTAGACATCTTTTTTTTTGTAATTTTTATGTAAGCAATTGTAATGTATACAAAAAAAAGTGCGCTGTATTCGACATTACTAGTATGTTTATTTGACATGTTAGCGTAGACAACTGGAAAAAAATCTATCAATACAGGTCACAAGAAAGATATCAAACAATATGTATTGTACTGCAAAGAATGTGTATTGTATTTATCACAAAAGAAAAAATTTGAAATGATATAAGAGTATATAAATTCAAAACGGAAAGTGCCTTATCAAATTGCAAAATCAAAACATGAAACATATCAAACGAATGGGTAACAACTGCCATATTCCTGTCTTGGTACACGCCTTTTCTTATATTGAACCTGGTTTTATAGCTAGTTAAACCTGAGTTATCCTGAGTACCTAATATCACACTGGTTTTTTTTTATGTGCGATTCGACTTGCTTTGTTTCATACGTAGTGTATTAAAGACTGTTGTTGGTATTGTCGTTATTTTTTCTTTTCCTTTTTCATGGTATTGTCTGTTATTAATGTTTTTGTTTATTGATTATTAGATAGGTATCTTCTGTCGCTTTTGTTGGAAAGTGTTGGTGCATTGCAAACGATTAATACATTTCAATAAAAGCGGGTTTGTTTCTAGTTAAGAGAAGTATGTCCCTCCTCTCCATGAATATGATAAATTGCCACTAATTGTGTTACAGTAGTTGTACATAATTATTATTCTTTGTCATAATGGTCGTCATGTTGCAAACATTGTATGATGTAAAACTCTTGTTATGATAATGTAATTATTGTATTTATTTATGTTGGCCTGATTTGTGTTGTGTGGCCTGATAGTTGTTTACAGAATAATCTTAGAACTGTGCAGTTTAGAAATCACTGGAACAATTACAGAATGATTGGAACTTTCCAGAATGATCCTAATAAAAGATGCGTTATATAAACTTCTACATTTTACTAGAAACTTCCGTTGTAACTTTCTAGGATATTCCATTATAGACTGTTCTAGAATCTTCCATGACAACTATATATATACAGACACTAAAGTTAAACTCTCACTCTTGGACTTACACTTAGACTTAGACATCGATAGACATTTATATTCATAGCATTTGGATTGACACTTTTATTCTACAAACAACATCATACTGGATTGTGACCGTAATATTCAGATTGGATTCCGAAAGATATCCGGATACAGATAAAGATAAAAGATTGGACTCATATTTTGACAGTTAAGTTGACAGTAATATTTGTGTAATACTTCTTGTAAACTTTTGTATAATAAATATTGTTACATTTTATTATTGATTTGTGTCTTTTGTTGGCTACAATTTAAAGGCGATTTCTGGCCGTAACAGAAATTGGGGGCTCGTCCGGGATCCTGAAAATATCTTATTCAAAATTTGTTTAGTAATTTTTATTATAAATAGCCAACAAAATTTTACAAAATGGCATTTGATGCCAGTAAATTTTTGAAAACGCCAGACCTGGAGGGGTTTGATAATTTAAAGAAAGAGGAATTAGTGTTGCTTGCTAAACATCTGACATTAGATTTTAAAGTATCTATGAGAAAACAAATTATAAAAAATTTGGTTATAGACAAATTAGTTGACGCAGAAATTTTAGGTGAAGAGGCTCTTGAACTTAAGGTCGAAAATATTGACGCCTTAAAATTAAAACAGCTTGAATTAGAACATGAACTCAAATTAAAAGAACTGGAGATAAGAAAAGAAGATGAACTTAAATTAAAACAACATGAATTTAAATTAAAACAAGCAGAACTGGAAATGAAGGAAAGGTTGGAAATAGAGAAAAAAGAAAAAGAAGATGAATTTAAATTAAAAGAACTGGAAATGAAGGAGAGGGAGAAAATGAAATAACTTGAAATGAGAGAAAGGCTAGAGATGGAAAAACTGAAAATTGAAATGATCAAAGAAGAAAACAGATAACAATTTTGATAACCTAAGACAATTGATGTTATTAGAAGAGTTCAAACAATGTGTTCATTTAGACTTAAAAACACATTTAGACGACAAAACTGTTGGGACAATACATGATGCAGCTGTAATTTCAGATAATTATACCCTTTCACATAAAAGAAGTTTCAAGGGTCAAAATGTTAATACTTCAAGTGGAAATTACAAAAATCAAAGCACTGAGCGTACTGATAGTAAGCCTGTTGCACAGAATAAGAGTCAGTCCAGTTATAATATGTCTAGTCCAAAATTTGATACTTTTGAGAAGAAGTCACTGATTTGTGCTTATTGTAAGAAAAATGGTCACCTGATGGCTGATTGTTTTAGACTCCAGAAGAAGAATGAACGAGATAATAAGCCGAAGTCCAGTGCTTGTACGACACCTTATATTACCAGTACGTTGGAATGTCCTGCGAGTCAGGCTTTTAAGTCCAGTTTTTGTTATTACATGGAGGAATATAAACCCTTTATGTCTGATGGGTTTATTTCTATTGTTGATGATACCACTCTTCAGCCTATTAAGATTTTACGGGACACTGGAGCTACTCAGTCTTTATTGTTAGAAGGTGTGTTGCCTTTGTCCGAGAAGACTTCTGTTGGTGCCTCCGTTTTGTTACAAGGTGTAAAGTTAGGTTGTATAGATGTTCCTCTCCATCGTATTTATCTGAAGTCAGATTTGATAACTGGACCAGTTATAGTGGGTGTTCGTCCTAATCTCCCTATTGAGGGTGTTACATTATTGCTAGGAAATGATCTAGCTAGGAACAAAGTGGTTGCTGAACCAATTGTTACCAGTGAACCGGTGGTGGATGTTAAGTTACCTGAAGATGATGCTGAATTGTATCCAGCTTGTTTTGTAACTAGAGCGATGGCTAGAAAACAACAAGATGAGGATTTGCAAGAAAACCAGTTTGATTACATGGACCTTTCTGACACTTTCCTAGCAGACATTGAAGGTCCTGGTAGCTCAGAAAAGGCCATAATAAGACCACCTAATGTCAACAAGAGTGTAATTATGCCATGGCGAGACGTAAACAGCCATTCATTAGACCGAAAGAATTTATTCGAAGAACAACATAAAGACCCTGAGGTTCTTCAGCTACGCAAGAGGGCTCAACCACAGGATGAGCAGACAAAGTGGCCGAATGCTATTACCATCAAGACGGCATTTTAATGAGGAAGTGGAGACCTCCTGATGCTACCCCAGAGGAGGAATGGAGAGTGGTATACCAAGTGGTGGTGCCTAAAGTTTATAGACAAGAAATTATTGGTCTTGCCCATGACACCCCCTTGGCTGGACACTTAGGTATAAGGAAGATTTGCCTTAAGATCTTGCAGCATTTCTACTGGCCAAGACTTAGAAATGATGTTGCAGAATACTGCAAATCATGTCATATATGCCAGGTTGTTGGTAAGCCTAATCAGAAAATACCACTAGCACCACTTCTGCCTATTCCAGCCTTTGACGAACCTTTCAGCAGAGTTCTAATTGACTGCGTTGGATCTTTACCAAAGACCAAAACTGGAAATGCGTATTTATTGACAATCATGTGTACATCCACTCGCTTTCCTGAGGCTATTACGCTAAGAAATATCAAGACACCTACTATTGTCAAAGCACTTATCAAATTTTTCACATTAGTAGGACTTCCTAAGTCTATACAGTCCGACCAGGGATCAAATTTCATGTCAGGATTATTTCAGCAATTCGTGTACCAGTTAGGGATTGCTCAGTATAGATCAAGTGCGTACCATCCAGAATCTCAAGGTGCCTTAGAACGTTTTCATCAAACACTGAAGAACATGATTAGAACTTTTTGTCTTCAATTTGACAGAGACTGGGATGATGGAGTTCACTTTCTACTTTTTGCAGTCCGAGAGGCTGTTCAAGAATCCCTTGGATTTAGTCCCTTTGAGTTGGTATTTGGCCATACTGTAAGGGAACCGTTAAAATTGATTAAGGAAAAGTGGCTTACTGAACATACTGACTTGAATATTTTAGACTATGTATCTAGATTTAAAGAAAAATTGTACACTACTTGTCAAATTGCTCAGAAAAACTAAAAAAATGTACAGAACAAGATGAAAATATGGTATGATAAAGATGCCAGGGATAGAGTTTTTGAGCCTGGTGATAAGATACTTGTATTTTTGCCAGTCCCTGGACATCCTTTACAGGCTAAATATTGTGATCCTTATACAATAGAGAGTAAAATCAATGATTTGAATTATATTGTAAAACCTCCAGGTCGGCGTAAACAAAACAGAGTGTGTCATATTAATATGTTAAAACCATATTTTGAGCGTACTAATGAATGTGAGAGTAAACCAGTTGCCACTTTAGGCATGGTTAAATTTGAGAACAATCATGACAAACCAGATGTAATTGAACCACCTTTTAGTTCTAAAACTTTGGAAGAGACAGTTAGATTGAAAAATTCAGAAATTTTGTCAAATTTAGACTCAAAACTTGCACATCTGTCTTTTGATCGTAGAGAAAAAATAAAAACTTTGGTATTTTCTTTTAAAAATCTTTTTCCAGATGTGCCAAACAAAACCACTGCTGTTTGTCATGATGTTGATATAGGAGATGCTTCTCCAATTAGGCAACATCCTTACCGGCTCAATCCACTCAAACTTGAAGCTATGAGAAAAGAAATTAAATATATGCTTGACAATGATATTATTGAGCCGAGTAACAGTGAATGGAGCTCTCCTTGTCTCCTTGTGCCAAAACCAGATAAAACCTTTTGTTTCGTGACTGATTTCAGAAAAGTAAATTCAGTCTCAAAATCTGATTCCTATCCGATTCCAAGGATAGACGATTGTATTGACAACATTGGTCAAGCAAAATTTGTGAGCAAATTTGATTTGCTGAAAGGTTATTGGCAAGTTCCATTGACACAGAGAGCTCGTGAAATATCAGCTTTTGTTACACCAGATGGCTTATTTCAATATACTGTAATGCCATTTGGCATGAAAAGTGCACTAGCTACATTTCAAAGAATGATCAATAATGTTATAAAAGATTTAAACTGTTGTTATGCTTATATTGATGATCTAATTGTATGTAGTGATAGCTGGGAACAGCATTTAACACATTTGTATGATACTTTTGATAGATTGTCACAATCAAATTTGACTATTAATCTTGGTAAAAGTGAATTTTGTCAGGCCACTGTTGATTATTTAGGGCATACAGTTGGCCAAGGTCAAGTTTTGGATTTTACCGAAAATTTTGTTCAAATTTTGCTACTGTGGTTCAACCATTGACTCATCTTTTACGAAAAGATTCTAAATTTATCTGGAGTGAAAATTGTCAAAACGCTTTTGAAAATAGCAAATCACTTTTAATTAATAGTCCAGTTCTGATTACTCCAGACTTTGAAAAACAATTTAAACTTGCCGTTGATGCAAGCGATGTAGGAATTGGAGCTGTTTTATATCAAGAGACAGATGATAATGTTGAGAAACCTATATAATATTTTTCTAAGAAATTAGATAAACATCAAAAAATTATTCAACTATTGAAAAAGAGTGTTTTGCAATGTTGTCAGCACTTCAACATTTTGATGTATATTTGAATCCCACTGTATATCCTATTCTTGTTTGTACTGATCATAATCCTCTCACCTTCATACATAAAATGAGAAACAAGAATCAGAGGTTGACTAGGTGGAGTTTATTGTTACAGGAATATGATGTAATTATAAAACATATCAAGGGTAAAGATAATGTAATAGCTGATGCTTTATCTAGAGCTTATTAAAACACTTTGTATATACTATGTATTTTTGTTCATGATAAGTTTTTGTTACACTAAAACTTCTTTTAAGGGGGGAGGTGTTATGATATTGTAATTATTGTATTTATTTATGTTGGCCTGATTTGTGTTGTGTGGCCTGATAGTTGTTTACAGAATAAT
Source organism: Mytilus edulis (assembly GCA_019925275.1). Classification (NCBI taxonomy): domain Eukaryota; kingdom Metazoa; phylum Mollusca; class Bivalvia; order Mytilida; family Mytilidae; genus Mytilus; species Mytilus edulis. Next base: position 68,618,289 of record CM034355.1, read on the forward strand.
CTTAGAACTGTGCAGTTTAGAAATCACTGGAACAATTACAGAATGATTGGAACTTTCCAGAATGATCCTAATAAAAGATGCATTATATAAACTTATACATTTTACTAGAAACTTCCGTTGTAACTTTCTAGGATGTTCCATTATAGACTGTTCTAGAATCTTCCATGACAACTATATATATACAGACACTAAAGTTAAACTCCCACTCTTGGACTTACACTTAGACTTAGACATCGATAGACATTTATATTCATAGCATTTGGATTGACACTTTTATTCTACAAACAACATCATACTGGATTGTGACCGTAATATTCAGATTGGATTCCGAAAGATATCCGGATACAGATAAAGATAAAAGATTGGACTCATATTTTGACAGTTAAGTTGACAGTAATATTTGTGTAATACTTCTCGTAAACTTTTGTATAATAAATATTGTTACATTTTATTATTGATTTGTGTCTTTTGTTGGCTACAATTTAAAGGCGATTTCTGGCCGTAACACTCTATATAAAAGGGACGGAAACTCATAAGTCGAAAATAAACTGACAATTCCCTAGCAAAAAAGACAAGTATAAAAAAAACTTGCGAAACAGCAGTACACAAAACACAACATAGAAAACTAAAGACTGACCAACACGGATTCCATAATGGTCAACCAACTCGTCATGCTATTAAAGTCTATGTATCTTAATTGAAAATTCTTATCCAAAATATAAGGTGACACCATTCAACAATCTGGAAAATAAATCACTAAACCATTGCCTTCAGACTATATGTTGAGGTTAAACAACCATAGATATATTCCAGGATATGCTGCGGTTGTCTTGAAGCATGAGAACGAAACTTAACAAAAAACTAGCGGCGAAGTATGTCCACCTGACGAAGCATTGAATATTTGTAGTCGGTTACCAGGATGTATATGTGATTAGTTTATGAACATTTATTATTTAAAAAAGGTAAAGATGGAAGGCTGCACAGAAGAGCTGACACAAGGACATGTATATATAAGTACAGGTGGTCTGATAGTGGTAAATTAAAATCGTGTATTTAAAAGAATGACAATTTTTTTTTTTTTATTTGGTGCATCTTACTTATATATAATGGCCAGAAAACATCGTGAAATTATCACCATAAAGCAGCCCTGAACTTCGTGGATGATTGACCCAGATCCGATCGCCCTCATTCAGTTCAAGGATGGCTTGAAGAGATCCCGATGTGAATTGATCATGAGCAGCATGGCCCCTTACAACAACTCTGTTGTTCTTAATCAGATCTAGTTCGAGCCACTCGTGCCTATTACTAGTAATGAAATTCACTGCAAATTCGTACGTGCCTTTTGTTTGAACAGTAAACACTCCGGAGCTTGCGTCATAACCACCTCCGATGTTTGTTTTTACATTATTAAACTTCACTACGTGATTCGTTCTTAAGCTGACCATTTTTGTAGACAATGTTGCAAAAAATGCCGGTTTATCTGAAAATGTAAGATAAAATACTGTGGATTCATTATTATTCGTTGGATACCAATTTTTCGTGGATTTCGTGGGTACAGGTGAACCGCGAATTCAAATGATCAACGAATTATATATTTTCAAACGACTTTGTTTACAGAGATTGGCAAAACCACGAAATCTAACATCCACGAATATGCAAGTTTTCAGCAATCCACGAAAATTGATACCCACGAAAATAAATGAATCCACAGTAATATGTGTCATATGTGAACATTTTAAAACTGTAATCATTTTTGTATATGTCTTTATAAAATAAAATAAAAATGAGTAATTGTTTACAAAATGTATTTACCCACAATAAATATAAATGATTAAAACTCGTTGTACAAACACAACACAGCATACAACACAGAATAATACAATAAAAGTATTTATACCATAAAAAAAATGGTCACAACCATATGTACTAACTGTATAAAGACGGCGATAGAAATAGGATATAAGTACTAGTATAACCCTATGCAATGTGTTTGTTTTATTGTAGAATAAGTAAGTTAAATAATGTGGACCGTATAAACATTCCTTAATTGTCGTTTAATTCGATTTGCGACAAAAACTTGCGCATGATTGTCAAATTTCCATGCTTTTAATCAAGATTTTGTTTATTATTTTTATTTTTATCAAAACTCTTGTTCTTTTGTTAACGTTCTTAAATTGTTTTATCAATCGTACAAACATAGTTTTTTTTGTCAGAAAGCTGATACATTACGGTAATTTCATGGGTAGTGAAACGCTTTTATACTTCCAAAAAGTATTTAGAAGGTGAATATGCCACGATAAATCGATTACCATGTTCCTATACCGACATATTTGTTTTTTGTTCATTTTTTGTTAATAAAATAAAAAAAAAAAGCCGTTAGTTTTCTCGTTTCAATTGTTTTACATTGTCATTTCGAGGCCTTTTATAGCTTACTATGTAGTATGGGTTTTGCTCATTGTTAAATGCTGTACGGTGACCCATAGTTGTTTTATACTGAAAGGGTAAAATATATTTTTGACCAAATACATTTTTTTTAGTTGAACAGTCCTGCCTGGTGCTCTCTGACATTGCCTCTTAATTTCTGTGTCATTTTGGTCTCTTGTGGAATGTTGTCTCATTGGCAATCATACCAACTCTTCTTTTTTTATATGGTTTAATACTTACACGATTGACGCTTCTCCATTTCATATATCAAATCTTCAAGTACACCAGCAGATGCTAAACTCGAAGCCATGCATATTACAAAACAATACAATAGCATCATTTTCAGAGATTGAACCGAATAAAATGGATGACTAGTCATAAAGAATGACAATATTTAAAACGAAAGTTACGTCCAAATTCAATGCTGGATTTCAATCATTGCGTGTGTGTTTAAGTTATTTAATACCATACTATTTTGTAACATATGTAGTTTTTGTGCAACTTTATGGAATCAATACTCAGAGTAAAATAATATTCGTTAAAACGACATATTAATGCCGAATCGCATAAATCAAAACATAAAGAGGAAAACAACTTTAATTGATATTACTTCATAATATAATTTACAAAGAAGAAAGATAACATAAGATGAATCGATCAAACGGAAATCGTAACTTTTGTAATAAAAATTAACCATTCGTTATTCTTATTATATACTGTAAATTGATGGAAGAAGTTTGGCGGGAAATGTTTGAGAAAAATGTGATTTATGTTCAAAATGGAGAATAGAAAATTTTCATTTTTACTTAATAATTTCAGTATAATAACCTTGATGCGAAACAACATTTTGGTCTGATTAATTTCGTGAAATATAATAGTATATCTAATATTAGAGTTTATTACGGTGCGCAAAGTTGTATTGATGCTGGGCTTCCATGAACTCACACAACTATCTTTTTAGCATGTAACCATGTAATTTCTAAACACATTATAGTGTTCCCCTTTAAATAAAATGTTTTAATTTGATACAACAACGGGATATTATTCTTTTAGTACAAAATTTATACTGGACTGATAGGGAAATTTGTTTTTACTTGTAGCAAGAAAACAAGTTCGGTGAAACCATTTTTTATTTCTATTTTCTGAAAACATATTATAAAATTTTCTTCTCATAATTTATTTCAAAATTGTATCTCATAGATTTTCTTTTATGCACAAACATGTGTATTTTTCGTGATCATTTTAAGCAAATTTAGGCAATTTTCGACGATTCATAGCTTAAAAAAGCATTGTGACCCATCCTTTTTGTCATATTTTTGAAAAGAAAATATTAAAATCTTCGTTTTGGCAAAGTATTATAAAATTCTATCTCTGGAAACATATACCTATGATCTACCTTAAGGAAGCTCGAGGGTATAAAAATTTCAAAAAAAATTAAACATTTGTTTTTCCTTACAACTTTTATTTATTACCTTTTGTAGTTGTTACTTTATCATATGGTACAAAAAACATTCAAAACTGTTAATTCGTGTTGGCCCCAGATGACTTTTAAAATGTAAACATCATTGAAAAAGTTCAAAATTATCTCCCTTTGGTCGAAAAATGCCATTTTTTGGCTTTAAAATTTAAATATCTGACCTATATATTTTAATATAATTTCGATATATGCTGTACTTAAACTAAATTATTGTAAAATTTGAGCGATTTCTGTAATAAATTTCTTTTTTTATTTTGATATTACCTTTATTTCTCCTACTAGTCCAACAGAGAAAAAAAAACACTTTTACAAAGATGTATGCTTCTTTCGAAGGCAGATGGTGAGCGCAAATGAACGGTGACCCCATTTTTTTATTTTATTTTTCTATTATCTATAAGATAAAGTTCATTTATAGAAAAATATAGAGAAATCCTATATAAATGATTTAGACCCGCGAACCCCCTTAAATGATCTGTAAATTTATTTCAAAATTTCCCAATGTTAAATTACAAATTGATCTAATAATATTATGCAAACGTGGTATGTGCATTTAAAATGCAATTGAATTTAATTTTTTTTTCATTATTCGTATAATGGATCATATTACATCTAATCACAACTAACAAAAATATTTAACACAAAAAACCGTACTCCAAGGAAAATCCGTAACGGGAAGTCCATTTTAAACTGACAAAAGCAAACGCTATAAAACAATAGAACAAACCGAAAACACCTGCCATTCATCACTTTGACTTAGAACAGGTATTTTCCGGAAAATTGTGAGTTTCAATCTTGTTTGATATTTTGCTTAACTTACTACTTGTATGATAGTTGCTTATAAGAGAGAAAACAAATACACAGCTTCTCTGAATAGAACCTCAATACGTTACCAGCTGTCATCAATCTTGACCAATCCGATGGCTTGAAAATCAAACCTGTAGCCAAGATTTAAATTTTAGGTATTAACATATGTTACCTTCATCTACGTTACATGACCAAGGTAGATACATACATGTATCCGTAGTTAACGGTCACTGTACGTTAATATGTTTGGTACTACTTGGATTTGAAATAAAGTTCAAAGATGTGACCAAAGACAAGATTTTTATACCTTGATAGAATAATTCTCTGCCATCCAGATATGATTTTAGGTAAAGATCATGGTTAGTACTTTGCCGTTAGGCGACAATCAAGCAGCGCCCTAGCATTGATTTTACATATTAAAGTTGTTTCTATCTATTTCAGAATTTGTGTTTCTTTTCCTTTCCCTAATAAAGGGCTGCTACTTACAAGGAAGCTTTTGAAACAGGGGTAACTAGGAAAAAAATAAAAGTCATCTTTACAAAAGTGTTAAGATAGTTGACAGTAGTTTTTCTTCTTCTTTTGTTTATCGATTATCATGTGGTTGGTATCTTCTGTCGCCTTTATATGTACGTTTGAGTGCAATGCAAACGGATAATATTTACATATCACGTGAGATGGAGGAGGAGGTGGTTCAGGATACAAACCACAGCGACCACAGCCTCCATGTGTTGTACAATGAGGAGGACAGCATGGTAGAGGGGAATCAACAGGAAAAGGAGGGCTTAGACAACAACAGACAGCCACAAGAGCCAAAAAGAACACCAGACACAAGTGAGAACATAAGAAGAAAGAAAGTAAAATGGCCCAACAATAAAAGTAAAAGTGAATGGCAACAGTTTGATGAGGATGTGGATGCAATTTTGAACACAACATTGGCAGGTAACATAGACAGGAAGATAGAATCAATGACATCATTTATTTACAACATAGGTATGGACAGATTTGGTGCAGATGAGAAAGAGGTGGTGAGGCGAGAGGGTCAAAAGAACAGAAGAGAATCCAAAATAGCAAAGATGAGGAAAGACCTAAGGCAACTTAAGAAAAGATATAATCAGGCATCAGAGGATGAAAAACCAGCATTATCTGAGCTGAGGGACACCATCAGGAAGAAACTCAAGATCACAAGAAGAGCAGAGAGAACTAGGAAAAGGAGGAAAAAGAGAGAGAAAGCAAGAGCTCAATTTACATCAGATCCTTTCCAATTTACATCAAGATTGTTGGGGAAGAAAGGATCAGGACAACTAAAAGCTAGTAAAGAGGAAGTAGAAGAATATTTAAGAGAAATGCACAGTGATCCAAAAAGGGAAGACGAACTCCCAGATATAGAACAACTTATACGCCCGGAGGATCCAGAGCAGGTTTTTGATGAATCACCACCAAAGTTGAAAGAGGTAGTAGATGTTATCAAGAAAGGAAGGGCAGCATCAGCACCAGGTCCAAATGGAGTACCATATAAGGTATACAAGAACTGTCAGAGAATTACAAGACGTCTATGGAAGTTAATAAGAGTCATCTGGAGAAGAGGTCGACTAGCAGAGAGTTGGCACAAGGCAGAAGGGTGCTTTATACCAAAGGAAGAGAAGTCAGAAACATTAAAACAGTTTAGAACCATCTCACTGTTAAATGTAGAAGGAAAGATATTTCTTGCTATTCTTGCTAAAAGGATGACAAACTACATGCTGAGCAACGAGTACATTGACATTGCAGTACAGAAAGGAGGGATACCAGGTGTATCAGGCTGCATTGAACACACAAGCGTATTATCACAGATAATTCGAGAAGCGAAAGATTCAAAGGGAGAGCTCGCAGTTGTCTGGCTGGATTTAGCGAATGCATATGGGACAGTACCACACAAAGTTAGTTGAGTTGATGCTGGAGAGATACCATGTACCTGACGGTGTAAGAGAGCTGATAAGAGAGTACTTTAACCATCTGCAGCTGAGATTTACCGTTGGGGATTTTACAACATCATGGCAACGTTTAGAAGTGGGAATAGTGACAGGATGCACGATATCTGTCATCCTTTTCTCCGCAGCAATGAATATGATTGTGAAGTCAGTAGAGAAGAAGAGCAGAGGTCCATGGATGAAGTCAGGAGTACGGCAACCACCAGGAAGAGCATTCATGGATGATATGACAATAAGCACAAAGACAGTTATCGAAGCCAGGTGGACACTACAAGAGCTTGATAAGATGATCACCTGGGCAAGAATGAAAGTGAAGCCTAGCAAATCCAGAAGTTTGGTAGTGAAGAATGGTAAAGTCAAGGAGGAAAGGTTTAAAATAGGAGACGAAATAATACCAACAGTGTCAGAGAAGCCAGTTAAGTGTCTCGGAAAATGGTTCAACAACACCTTGTCAGATAAGTTGAATGTGGAAGATACATATAAGCAGTTGGACGACTGGTTAAAGGCAGTAGATAAGAGTGGACTACCAGGAAAGTACAAGGCATGGATTTACCAGCATGGGATATTGCCTCGGCTGCTGTGGCCACTTCTTGTGTATGATGTACCAATGACAACGGTAGAGGGAATGGAAAGAATATCAAACAGTTATTTACGTAGATGGCTTGGAGTACCACGCAGTTTCAGCAGTGTGGGCCTATACAGTTTAGGAACCAAGTTACAGCTACCACTCAAGTCAATCACTGAGGAATTCAAGGTGACCAAGGTTAGACAACATCTGACGTTAAAAAACAGCAGGGATGAGAAAGTACGATCAGCAAAAGTAGAAATAAGAACTGGAAGGAAGTGGTCAACAAAGAAGACGATAGAAGATGCTGAGTCACGATTAAAACACAGTGAGATAGTGGGCAGAGTTGTAGTTGGAAGACAGGGGCTGGATGTTACACCTACAGCAAAATGGAGAACAGCAACAGTGGAAGAAAAAAGACATCTGGTACAGAAAGAGGTACGATCAATGGAAGAAGAAAGTAGAATGGTAAAGGCAGTGAGCATGAAGAAGCAGGGAAGCTGGTTAAACTGGGAGGGAGCAAGACAGCAGAAGTTAGGATGGAATGAGATCTGGAAGATGGAGCCACATAGGTTGCAATTTAAGCTGAAGTCAGTATATGATGTATTGCCAAGCCCAACAAATCTAGCAACATGGGGATTGATAGACGACCCAAAGTGTGTTCTTTGTGGTAAGCCAGCAAACTTGGAGCACATATTATCATCATGCTCGAGTGCTTTGAAAGACGGGAGGTATACATGGCGACACGACAAGGTATTAGGGACACTAGCAGACACCCTAGAGAGAAACATAAGGAAGCCAAGGAAAAACAAGGAAGGACTTACTTTTGTCAATTTTGTTAAGGAAGGAGAGAAAGGTCAGAAGAAGAAGGTGGAAGGAAGTGGTTTATTGGTAACAGCAACTGATTGGCAAATGTTGGTAGATCTTAAACAGAAGTTACAATTCCCTCCACAGATTGCAGTAACAAACCAGAGACCTGACATCGTCATTTGGTCCGCCTCAACAAAACAGGCAATCCTGCTGGAACTAACTGTACCATGGGAAGAAAGAATAGAAGATGCCTACGAAAGAAAGAGACTGAAGTACCAAGATCTACTTGCAGAATGTAGAGACAATGGATGGCGGGTTTGGTTATTTCCAGTGGAAGTGAGAAGCAGAGGGTTTGTTGGACAGTCTATGTGGCGAGCATTGAGAGCACTTGGTATTGTTGGAGGGGAAAGAAGTAAACTGATAGGGAACTTGTGTAAAGAGGCAGAGACAGCATCAATGTGGTTATGGAGGAAAAGGTCAGAACAGTGGAAGCAGTAAAGTGTAGAGGCAGGGATGGATAGCCAAGTGGTTTCGGGCTGGGACTTGATCACCCCAGTCGGCGCACCTCTGGAGGTTGTAGTGGACAGCGCCGAAACAGCCGAGGAAGGAGGATTCACCTGAAGACGGAACCACGCATCTTTCCAACAGGATGTATTAAGGTAATTGACAGTGGTTTGATTGCTATTCATGGATTAAATTATTCGCTGCCTCCATCACACAAAAGACACAAATACAGGATTCAAAAATGCCAATAATTGTGTGAGTTGTATATAATTATTCTGTGTACCCTATAGACAGGTATAAGGTCATCAAAAAGGCGTAATGTTAAACTTAGTATTTATAATTACAAACTATGTATCTTTTGTTAAAACATTACCTAAAAGAAAACAAAGGTTCACAAACCTCATAAATAAATCAGTAATTGTTCAACCATTGACTTATGATCACAAATGGATACCAGGCTATGCTGTGGTTGGCTTAAAGCCATTCAACTTAACTGTAGGGAAAAAAAACCAAGGAAGCATTGACTATTCGGTGCCTTAGATGTTGTTGTGACTAGTTTATGAACTTTAACTATGTTAAAACATGAAAGGACGCTGAAAAGGGTGGACGAACAGATGAAGTGGTAAAATTGATATCACAAATGTATTTAAAAATGATAAAAATCCAATTACATTTCGTATGCAATTTTATTTGGTGCATCTCATTTATATGTAATGGCCCGAAAACATCGTGTAGTGTTCTCCTTGAAGCAACCCGGAACCTCGTGGATGATTGATATAGATCCGGTCGCCTTTCTTCAGTTCAAGAATGGCTTGAAGTGACCCCGATGTGTGTTTATCAAAAGCAGCATGTCCCCTCACAACCATGTTGTTGTTCTTAATCAGGTCTAACTCGAGCCATTCATCTTTATTACTGGTGATGAAATTCACTGCAAATTCGTATGTGCCTTTCCGTGGAGCAGTAAACACTCCAGAACTTGCGTCATATCCATCCCCGATGTTTGTCTTTATAGAATCAAATTTTACTATGTGGTTCTGTCCTAAATTGACACTTTTAGATAACGTTGCCAGAAATGCCGGTTTCTTTGACTGTAGTTCCCCGTTGTCTAAAAATGCAAGACGTATTTATTTGAGTCAAACCCAATCTTATAATTGAACATAATGAATCTTTCAAAGTGTTACTTATGTATATATTTAATGTTAACTCGTCTTGTATTTTCAAATATGAGTCATTGTTAACAAACTTAATGTATCTCCAATACTTTCAAATCATTTTAAGTTAAATGTATAAATAAAAGAAAGCAAAATCAATTGTAAATACATATTTGCTTCTTCTTTTTCTTTTTCTTTGACTTTTGAGCAAACGTGTTTCAAATTTAACATCCTTGCTTCTAATCATAAAAAATCATTTCTTTTTTTCATTATTATTTACAAATATTTATGAACTGCACGAACATTTTTCTCCACGAAGCTGATACGTTTATACTTCAAAATAGTGTATAGGTTTGAATAAAGCAGCGCCTACTTAATAACCATGTTACAAAATGTATATGAAATAATTTTGTTTAATATATACTTGATTGGCCTGACTGACACTTAAGTTTCATCATGACATCCATCAAATCTTCAAAAACATCATTGCCTAAAATATTTTAGTACAAGACACACTGTAGTAGAATTATAAGGTTATTGGAAAATGTTTCAAATCTAATTTGATAACTAGTATGCATATCATCTAAATGCCTACAGGAAATAAATGAAGTTTATTCGAACAGTCGTATAAAATAATATTTGCATCGAATAAGATCATAAACACATTACATCAATTCAAAACAAAAACAAAACAAATCATAATATTCAGCAAAACACTTACCTATTCCAGGACAAGACTTTTCAGCAGACGATGAATATAAAACCATGCACATTAGGATACTGAACAGTAGCATATTTTTAGTGTTTGAAACACAAATGATGGATGAGTAATGATAATGAATGATAATATTTATAACGATGATCGTATCTAATTGAAAAGATGGATATCAGTGATAGCTTTCCTTTTCAAGTAATTCTATATCATTCCATGGTGTAACACTTGTTGTTTTGATGCACCTCTATGGTCTCAAATAACAGGAAGTACTCAAAGCAAAATAGGATTGGACAATACGACTTATTTATGTCAGATCGAAAATATCCAAACTAAAATAAAACAACTAAAAAGCATAAAAACAAGACATACTATAATTGTAAAAAGTAAAATCACAAAAATACTGAACTCTATTGAAAATTCAAAACGCGAAATCAAAAGCTCAAACACATCAAACGAATAGATAACCACTGTCATATTCCTGACTTGAAATAGACATTTTCTTATGTAGAAAATGGTGAATTGATCCTAGTTTTATAGCTAGCTAAACCTCTCATTTGTATGACAGTCGCATTAAATTCCATTATATTGATATTTAAAGTCATCATTTGTTGTGGTGACACTCCTTTCAGGACTGACCACTCAGTTGTCTATTCAAACTCTGTACTGAAATATACGACAAGGAAAGTAAAATGTCAAAAAGGCTTCTAATGTGAACAAAACACACATACACACAGGTAAGCATACAACACACGTGAAAGACTTAATCGGTTGAGTTGTGGTGAATAACCTTTAGGGGTTACGGCATTTACCTTTTTGTTGCTTAAATCGATTATGGCACTTTATCTAGCATACATTTACTATATTTTTATCCTATGATATTGAAACTTTTCAAATTGCTTAATTTTTAATTTTAGAACAACAAAAAAACAAAAACAAAAACAAAGGCAAGTAATACCTGTATGTAAATTGATTGAAATCAAGACAAATGTATACTTTTTCCTTTTGGATATTTTTTTGAAACAAAGGTTTGAACTTCCATTCGCAAAGTAAGATTTTGATTAATTTTGCGCATCTAGTACATCAAAAAAGTAACGTTGATATTATTTCTACCCCTGGGTCAATAGCTCTATTCAATATCACTATAAAACAAACAACTATGTCAACAAATGAAAAACAAAATAGCCTATAGACAATCTATGGTCAATAGACAAACTACATAAGCAATAAATGAAAAACATGAATACAAAATAAGGATCATGGCACAATAGCACAATGGCGTCATATATAGATACAGCCACACCAAAAGGACTAACTAGTAAAGGTAAGAAATATATAAAAATATCAAAAATTTGAAAGTACGATACGTTCTTTGACATTATCCTAGTTCTTCAAATTTTTGCTCAGATGCTGGTGATGTTTTATAAGTTCAAGGAGCAACATTAATCTATTACATGCCAAAGCCGTCGAAAGCTCCGGTATTTTAGGTAAATGGAAAAAAAAATGTTTGTGTTTTAGGAATCGATGTTGTTCTAGATAAAGTAAGATTTTGAATGACTCAAAGCAAGGAATTTCTATCTGTGTTTCCAATTTTTGAAGAAAACGGTCCATTTATCGACACGATGTACTCGATCTTTCATGGAAAATAATAGTGTTAAAAGAAGAAAATCGAAGGTTTTGATATTACTGCAGTTGTTAACTGAAGATCTGAAGAATTTTAAGAATTCACATCTGATTGACACCGCTCGTTGAATAGACCCCATCAAAATGTTTCCGAAGAATATATTTTATAAAGGAGAGAATGATGGTTAAAACATTAAAAAGATTTTAGTCGAAAATCTTCTTTAAATTAATTAACACAAAGACAAGTCGAAAACCTTGACCAAGTCCCTGAAACACAAACTACGCATCAAAACCAGTAAATACTTTCTTATATATTGATTATAATTTTGAGACCATATGAATGTGTGGTTAGAGGATTACAAAACCAATCAACAGATCAAGTAGTTAATAAGTGTTTTGTAATGATATTTTTTTTTATGATAACTGATAATTAATGAACGTCGAATGAATCTAGAGAAATGGTTTGTCAATTTCTAGTTAGGACACGACTTTTGGTCCTTGATTGTTTTAACAATTATACTAATAAAACCAGGTTAAACGGATTTTTTCCCCATTTTTATGTATGTTAGTGTTTGTTTTTGTATACGTAGCAGATCAGTGTTTCTGTTGTTTTGATGATTTCCTCCTATAGTTGATGTGTATTTCTCGGATTTTGTTTGGTTTCTGACCCGGATCTGTGTCAGTTAAATCGATTTTTGACTATTGAACAGCGGTATACTACTGATGTCTTCATAAATGTAAGAAAATAATGATTATCACAAAGATGTGAAACCGGTTGGAGAAAAATGTAGAGAATTAAAGGACTTTAAGAAGAGCATTTTGAAATTTAATTTTATTTATATATATATTAATACCTATTAAGTTTACTGGTTGGTAGATTCTTATAGACTCTATAGATATATATATAAATTTTCTAAATTTACACATAACTTTTATCCATGGCAAGGCGATCATTTGTTTTGTCGAGTGTAAGTCAAATGTTTTTGTAAGTCGAAGTATGTATATTCAAATCATTTTGTTAACAGATATTTATTTAATATGCTTCTTAATATATAATACCACATACACTACTTTTACCTTTCTCTGGTTTTCAAAGATAGCACACGATTGGTTCGGTTAGCTATTTTTGTTGAGATTTATGATTTTTTTTTTTTTTTTAGAATTTTAGAATTTTCTTCAATATTTGATATAAATATCACGTTTTGGTACTTTCCAAATTTTGAACCCTGGAATCAATATCTCTAAATATTTAACTTTGAAGAATTAAACTACTGCAAAGGAAAAGATAAACAGCAAGGTAATAAGACTAAAACTACTGCCAAAGTTTGTGTATGTTGCAATTTCAAATAATAGACAACACGGTTTCATTAAAAACATGTGAAATCTCTGCATTCCTTGTTTTATGATTGTTTTTTTTTCTTCTTGTGTTATTAAAGTAAGTACAGCTTTGAAGGAGCTGATGCAAAACTATTTTTTAAAAATAAATGAAAATCATTTGAAACTTCATCCAAAAAAAATATCTCCAATAAATTTTCAACATTTTTTTTCTGAAACAGAACAACATCTGCTACAATTAATTAAGTGTTATTAATACATAAACATACAAATGTCGTGTACCAGTAGAAATCAATGATATTGTATGACAAATTGTGGCAATGACAAAGATATGACTTATAATATATACACATGTTTTGTTTATTTTTACATCATCCGTATAGATGTATTTTCGATCGATTTTAATACATCTGTATTCTTAATTGAGTATTGCTATTTGTTTTTATTCAAACTCTTGTCGGCAAATATTTCAATTTCATTCTAATTTTCTTGGACAAAATTTACATTAGACCAGAAATCCATTGTATATATTTCATGTTTTGAAAAGGCCTCATTAAAATAGAATAATTGAAACTAGTCAGAAAAATGAACACTGAGAATTCATATTAACCAAGAAACAAGCTTATTCATGAAAGCGTAAACTAATCAATGAAACATGAACATCAAGTTCATGGAACACAGGTCAGACAGACATACACTTAGGAAGACATGTCAACATACTAAATCTTATTGACCAATCATGAAGAATTGAGGAACGCACCTAAATAATAAATTGACAAGAGTAACTGAATTAACTTTTTATTAAAAAAAATCATATAAATTTGTAAAATAAATATAACATATTTAAATAAACATTAAAACTTAAATCAAACAAATAACAAGATCACATTTCAATTAATATATTAAAATAAAAAAAAAATATACTAAAATATGAGTATTTAACATTCAAATTTTCACACCACAAGCAGTGGTATAAAATAGATAAGTATGCTGAAGTTCTTCGAATTTTGTGAATGTTGGATGTATTAAAGAACAATTACAAGCTTTCCTTAATACACCAAAATAATTGTCAGAATCATTTACAAAACTTTTAGATTGTGTTTTTAGACATTATATATTCACTAATCTTTAATTAATGATAATTTTTGCATTGTGAATGATAAACAGTTTTAAATTCATGACTTGAATTGGTAAAAAAAATGTAACTTTTCTTTATTATTGCAAACCAAATGAAAATTTTCCACAGAGTCGTCTGCGCTTGACCAGGGTATTTAACCGTCTATTCTTTAAATTTTTTCTAGCAGAAATTTATCACTCATTAATTTACCTGACCAAAAAATATCTTCTTTTTTATTGAAATACTTTTATTGAAGCTGTATGCAATATTGTATTTGTTCAGTATCAATAATATATTTTCAACCGTTCACTATAAATACTAATTTAATTATAAAACGTTTACTAAATTTTTTAGTATTGTTCCAATGAATTTGCATGTTTTTGTTGATGCTCAGTTATAAAATACATTTATCAAGACCTACATTCAAACACAATAATATTCAAGTTTTTATTTGTCAAACACACAAACAAAAAGCTAATTTTAATAGGTAAAGTATTAAAGTTATGATCAGAAATCAATTTTTAATTTTTATATCAGTTTTTATATTGAAACTATTAAAAATATATTATTGATATTGAATAAATACAACACCCTATGCAATTTTGTGAGTCCTTATTTAGTATTTGTACATGTATTTCCATCATTAACAGTTCAATTTTTTGTTCAGGAAAATTTATCAGTGAGTGATAGATTTCTCTTGGAAGAAATGTAAAGGTCCCATAGAATAAACTACACAGAGAACAATAGCTATTGTATTTATTAGATGGGACAACAGAAGTTACAAAAGTTAATTTGACAGGTAACTTGCAGGTGAATCTGTGGAAAAATATAATTGGGTTCCCAATAACATTGAGTGTGGATGAAAGTTGTGTCCATTTTCAGTAATTTTGCAGACACCTCAACTTACATCAGAAAGTTCTGACTCTTGTTCTGATAATTGAAATCTGTTGGTTCTATTTTTAGATGTAAACGGCTGTGCCTCTATATACAACAAGGTAAATTGCAAATGGGACTGCACTCTTCTTGATTGACTAAAAGTAATCTCTTAAGAGAAATGAAAATAAAAAAATATCTTAATAAACTTTAAAATTAAACAAGACTTACCATATCTACTCTCCAATATCATCTATAAAATATCTTGACATGCTGATTGCTCTCAACAGAAGATGTGATTAAAAATAATTCAAAAATAGTATTATTGATCATATTGACTTAATCAATAAATTAATTCTTATTAGTTTCATGATTTCTTATCCAAAATATAGTTTAAAAATATAGACACAAACACAAAAATCATATAAGAATTAAAAACCAATTGTTCAGAGAACAATTGAAGGTCTTTCCACCATTAAAGATTTATTTTTATATTAAGATATGAAAAATCAGTTTAAAATGTTAGTTCTTATGGCTTTATTATGTATTAATATGAATTTGAAGCAAAGGTCAAAATCTAGAACGTCCAACTAGCCTATGACCTTGACCTAAATTTCAAGGTCACAAACAAAGGACCTTAAATCAAAAGATCCTAGGTCGTTAATATGTATGGTTAATGAGTTATATCACTTTACACGTAATTCTAAATAAAGGATAGGTGAAAATTCCCATTTATTGTCTACGTACCCGTTCAACCAAAATATATAAGTAACGACATGTCGCAACTAACAATTTAGTAAAAATAATTTGTCGATATGTTATACAGTGTTTGAAATTTAGCCAAAATAAGCCAAAATAAAAATTTATAATATGACCTTGACCTTTGACCTTGACCTAATTTTCATTTTTTTGGACCAAGAATTTCAAATCAAAATACCTTCAGTCTCTATCACTTATGGTTTACCTGTTAGAAACACATTTCACTTATATCAAATACATAAGGGGGAATAACTATCATATGGAGTCTCCGGATAGCTTCGGTCAAAATTAAACTCCAAAACCTGAAGACATAACGAGCAATTTGGTAAAATAAATTTGTCGTAATCTTTTATGGTTGCGAAGGAGTAGTGGCTACAAGAAAAACAATGTTTGGGGAGATAACTCTTACAACGTAAAGTATTTGGTTCCGCCTTTGTCAATTTTTAAAGCGTATAAACTATACGATATAATATTCCAAATATCTAAGCGACATCTTTTGAAATATCAACAATACGCAAGAAAAAAATAGGCGGAAGAAAAAAAATCAAAGAGCTGAAGAGCTCTGAGGGAAAAGACGGCCATTGTTTCTATTTTTTTTTTTGGGGGGGGTATCTTTTGATAGTCTACATACAAAGAATGAGCAAAAGAACAGCTAGAACATGTAAAAAGGGTGACAATAATGAAACTAATTGTTGTTTATTGTTATTTCATTTCCTTAGTCCAGAATTTATCATAGAGACAATTTGGACCAATGAGATCTGCACCTTTTAAATCAAAACATTTGATTAAAGTTGGGAGTTAATTATTTAAAATACAATTGAATTTAACAACTACTACGATATATTTTAGAATTTTAATTATGTACCACTGAACGGCAGGCTAAGACCATTCTCAATTTTTTGTGACAGTACTCTCAAAATTTCTTAATTTTTTCTCAAGAAAGTGAGGACTAAAATATCAATTCAGTTTTAATTTTCCATTGATAAAGTTCCCAGTTACAACTCTCATCACAGGGATACATGTACATGTACTTATAAAATCCAATATGATTGATATAAGCTGTGTGAAGTTTGTTCCCAGATCCCACATTTTGATATATCTGTAAAATTCATGAATAAATAGCTTTAAACTACAAAAAGCAACATTAAAAAAAAAAATGAAAAAAATTTACCACTACAATAATTTTGTTGGTACACAAAATTATTTTTTAATTGAAGACTACTTATCACATACTTAATGTCACATTTTTAGTGTTCAGATACATAAACTTTCATTTTAGTGGTTAATTACTCATCAATTGAGGTGCTCCTTAATTGAAGAAAGATTCTAAAAACATAACTTTACAAAAAGAATGATAACTGCAGTTGCTCTCCACAATCTCAATAGGTATAAACTACAAAAAGCAACATTTAATTTTTTTTTTTTAACCATTTCAATAATTATGTTGGTACACAAAATTCAGTTTATATAGAAGACTACTTATCATATACTAAATGTAACATTTTAAGTGTTCAGATACATTTACTTTGCCTGATTTAAGTGAGGTTCTCCTGAATTGGAAGAAGATTCTTAAAACAGAACTTAACAGAAAGAATGAAAACTGTCGTTTCTCTCCCAAATCTCATGTATCCCCATTCACATTGTTTACCGCGAAAGTTGACCTACAAATTATAGCCTCAGATTAAAGAATTGCATGTTGGTGTGTGAATCATCTACACTACAGAAAACATCATTAGGTTTATATTGAACAAATACAGATTTTAAATTAGAATACCAATACTGCGAATGATTTTTATAATGAATAAAGGATAAAGCGTGGCATTCCAACAATGACGTCACTAGGTTAGATTATATTTAGAATATGTCGTAAAACTGATTTTTCCGGACTGTATAAGAAACGTATATAGTGTAAGGGGAAGCTAAATATACGATAATTTCACGAGAAACAGAAGGGGAATGTGTAAAAAAGTGTTTAAAGTCAATCTGTTCTCCTTGTCATCAATTTCAGTATGACATTTTGAGGGGGTTTCCAAATTATTAAAACAAAATGATTGACGTGAGGGCATGAAACTCTGGCCAACAACATTAGGAAATTGACAGCTTGAAGCCGTCTTTCCTAAAAATAAAAATAATAATAATGATAATCAGAACAAAATCAAAAGGTCTTTCCACGGAAAGGTGGAAAGACCTAATTATAATGACTAGTATATTTTAGATTTATTTCTTCAGAGAGTAAAAAGTTGCATATCTAAATATGTATAATTCTTTCTTAAGAGTGGCATTCATTTTATTTTGAAAAATCTTATAGATGACAATCAGATATCAAAGTTTTGCATGTTATCAAAGTGCTTGTAAGCACTAAAGGGTAAATATTGCTTTAATTGATCAATGGGAATAATAGAGGAATTGTTGCATGAATATAGGGATATATTGTCCTGAGTAGAATTTTATATTGCAGGAGCTTGCGAGTGCACTATATGTTCTATGAGGGACAATATTTCCCAATATTCATGCAATAACCCTTTTATTGTATAACAATATAAAATTTGAAAGTAAAAATTGGTTTAAATTAAAATTTTGTTGTTGATGACGTCATTAATTTTGAAGATTTATCGTACTAGTGCAATATTAGAATTTATTCCACACTAACTTTTGGTTGGTTTCTGTGGGAAATATTATATTGCTATGCAATAAAATTAAATATTGCATGTGTAAAGTTAAACATACAGCATTTGTTTTATTTAATTCTGGACAAAGGAAGATACCTTCAATTTTCAAAGATGACTTTCACAATTACATCATTGATATTTTTAAAACAGGAATTGGATTTCTTCCCCAAGCAAAAGTTATGTTATTTTCACAACAAGTATAACCTCATTTTGTGACATGAATATCTTAGTATTTATTTAATTGATAATTTTACTGGAAATGTTCATGGATGGAATGTATAAAATTTTATGATAATTGCACTTTATGGTGTGTATCTCAAAAGTAGTGTTAAAACATGGAAAATTTAGATATCAAGTCAGTAACATAGGACTTTAATTGCATTTCTTGCAATCTTTACCCAAAAACTATAATAACATGGTCCCTAGACATAAGTTTTTATAAATGTTACATGTATAAGTTTGCACTTTCAAATCAATTCGCTTTCTTTGTTTCTAAGGAGACAAATCAGCATCACTAACAACAAATCATCAACAATTACATTAAATAGATTAGTTTCTAAGATGATCGATGTACATGTATCCTTTGTTTCAAAATGTGCCTCATTAATAAAGTATTATAGTCAATAATTTCTCAGCATGCTGAAAAACCTATCACAAGAAGTTCATTTGTTGAAACTTTAAGTACAAGCCTGGGTTGGTTTCAAGGTATCTTTAATTACTGTTCTGGTCATATTCTTATATGAAACGTGCTGGAAAGGTAATAATAAAATGTAAACATGTACGCAGCAGGTTGGACATCAAAATAACATAAAGCATCAATAGTACTTGAGAGAGAATTAAAAGGGCCTCATTCTTATTTCATTAGTCAGGTATATATGCAATAAATGGTCCGGAATCTAACTAAAAAATTATAAATAAATATAACAAAAACTTACAAAGTATCATCATCTGAGTGTTCAACCTTTTAGTACTAACAATGTAATCTGTAAAACATTCCTAAATTTGATGTGTCGAAATATTTGCAATTATTTAAATAATCAAAAAAGACGCGGATGATACTAAATAGGCATTAAAAAGTCGGAGATAAACTGACAAATCCGTGATACTGATATAAAGACGAAGAAAAGACAAACAAGTTTCTCATATGCACGTGTTCAAGTGGTTATAAATCATTTGATTTAAAATTTAATGGTAAGAAGCTTCTTATAATGAAGGTTTATCCAAATAATTAACTTATCAGAACATCACAAAGACACAATATAATAGATGCTTTGTAAATATCATGGTAGTATAATAGAAATTGGCCTGATGACAATCAGGGTAACACTAATGTTGCAACACCAATCATACGTGCCAGGAAGCGTGTGCAGTCTGCCCAACAGATCTGAGCGAAATATCGAACCAAGAAAACGAAACGGAGATTAACTTGCTGTAGTGGATTATGCCTAAACTGATCCTCGAAATACCTTAGGCAATGTAAGGTGTAATTATTGATCTGGAGAATTGGGGTACTGCATTGAATTTTAACAAGATATTTGCCAAGAGATCTAATTGAAGTTGCTAAAGACACATCTTTATAAGAAGCAACGGTTCATGACATTCAACTTTTGCTATGTCAAGCATTAAAAAGGCGTTCAAAAGCTAGCGGTCAGGAGTTTCTTTCATGTAAATGTAAAAGGGGGCGTAACATTTCAAAATGTTAATTTAAAAACAAAAGATTTTGTGCCAATACCAATGCCACAATTCACAAAATCCATACTATATATAACATGTAAATAATTGCACAATGCAAGTTATTGGTGAATTTTGGTAAAATTTTGTACAAATTGTAATTTGAACAAGCACTTTTTGTACAAATTACAATTTGTCCCAAACTCGACTACGTTTACAATTGCATCCTACTTCCTATCAATTGTTATCCTTTCATTTAAATCAATTATCAAGGGGGATAGATCAGGGAATTTAAAATTTGTCTGCTTATAGAATTTAGTTTAATTAGATACCCGTAAACTGTATACACGTCTATTTTATTGTTTATATTCACAATTCAAATCACCCGCGATATTAGAAAATGTAGATTTATCCTAACATTAACATTCTTTAATATTAAAAATACAAATAGGTCTATTTAAAAAAAAAATAAGTACTAGATTAATATAGTATAAAGTAAAATTAAAAAAAATACCGAACTCCGAGGAGAATTCAAAAAGAAAAGTCCCTAATTATATGTCAAAATCAACAGCTCAACAAATCAAACGAACGGATAACAATTGTCATATTCCTGACTTGGTACAGGCATTTTCTTTTGTAGACAATGGTGGATTGAAACTGGTTTTATAGCTTGCTAAAACTATCACTTGTATGCATTAAATTCCATTATGTTGACAACGATGCTTGAACAAAACAAACAGACACAATAGGTAAAAATGTCAAAAATAGAGGTTCAGCGGTCAATATTGTGCTATCATCTCTATCACTATAAAAACAAACAAATGTAACAAAGAAGCATAAAAAGGCATACATCAAATTAAACAACCTCATTTTGCTTTTTTAGTATATGATTTAATTTATATATGTAAAATCCACCCATAAAGGATGTGTAACACTAGACTAGAGCTAGATGGTAATCACTCACAACTAATACGTATACATTGATTTAATTTTAGTTTTCCGTAGATGATTAATGAGTAGCATTCCTGATCTACTACCAAGTATATCAAGAAAGAATCAAAATGATCGATTACCATTGGTTGCATTAGTTATCTTTCAACAAAGTGACTGATTTAACTTGGCATGATGAGACAAAGAAAAACACATTTATCGACACGAGTCGTCATTTCTTTTGTGAACCGTTTCCAATTTTTCTACAAGAAAAAGATTTTTGTTGCTATAAATTGACCAAGAAATTTGAGTGAATAGAATTCTTTAAATACCTAGTTCTTATATAGCAGAACACAGCGTTAACTTAGAGAAACAACGTCGCGTGTCAACGTTACTATTCTACTGATGATTAAGAGAAACAGATCAAATGGGCATTACATCATGGAAAGATATACATAATAATAAAATTGAGAAAGGAAATGGTGAATGTGTCAAAGCGACAACAACCCGACCACAGAGCAGACAACAGCAGAAGGCCACCAATGGGTCTTCAATGTAGCGATAATTCCCGCACCCGTATGTGTCTTTCAGCTGGCCCCTAAAAAAAATGTATACTAGTACAGTGATAATGGACGTCATACTAAACTCGAATTATACACAAGAAACTAAAATTAAAAATCATACAAGACTAACAAAGGCCAGAGGCTCCTGACTTGGGACAGGCGCAAAATTGCGGCGGGGTTAAACATGTTTATGAGATCTCCCCCTATACCTCTAGCCAATGTAGAAAAGTAAACGCATAACAATACGCACATTAAAATTCAGTTCAAGAGAAGTCCGATGTCAAAAGATGTAACAAAAGAAAATAAATGAAATTACAATAATACATAAATAACAACAGACTACTAGCAGTCAACTGACATGTCAGCTCCAGACCTCAATTAAACTGATTGAAAGATTATGTCTTCATCATATGAATATCAGGCACAATCCCTCCCGTTAGAGGTTTAGTATCATACTATCATAAAATATATAAGAAGAACATAACCCGTGTCATGCCAACAACTGTTGCGTAGTTCCGATGCAAAGACAAAGATATTAAGTATAAACATTAATACTACTTTATTCAAATGCACAAAAGAATGTAATTTATTTTTGTTATATTTAAATTAGTTTTAGTATTTGCAAGTATTGATATCATCACAACCGTATGCATTTTTATTTCGTTTTTGTCCATCATTTACGATATATTGTATAGATGGCAAGGTGGTGTAGGTGTTTAAAATATGTTTTCTTTATAGATTTAATGTATGATGAATATAAACTTTTATGTATATATATTTATATATATACAAGTATGACTGTATGTGCAGAAGTTTGTTTGTACAATTATTACTATGAATGTTAATGTGGGTCATTCAGATATATTAGTATATGTAGGTGTGTGTGTGTGTGTCTTTGTCAATGTATAGGTACTTCGACTCTTGTACGCTACATTTGTGTACATTGTTTACAAACTTTGGCAGGTAAAGGTCACGACACGGTACTTATCTGGGTCAAATCAATAACAAATTTAATAAAGATTGAAAGTGCAACTATGAAAAATATTTAAATTTACACTCCAACTTACCTTTTCGCAATATTATTCCAAGCCTTCAAAACCACATCAAAATTAATAATCCAAATTCTCGAAACACTTCAAAAAATATTGTCCAAACACAACAAGGAACAGCAAAGTCGTGTGAGGTCACTTGAGGTGGCACGGTAGTATTTGCATTCCAGAATTTAGGTTGCTCTTTTGTGTACCCTACTTAGGTTAATGTATCTAAACAGTGTGATTGGACAAAAAATACAGTATCAACTGAACATACTTTCCCAAACTGAGGGATGAATCAGGTGTAGAAAAATATGAAATAATTTTACATACAGATGAAAATGAATTTTTGAGAATTTTTTAAAATTTTGTATTCACTGCACCATAAAAGACCTAAAAGTACTAGTGGCCTTAGGTTTTTAAAAATAGCAAAAAAGGTAAACGGTCATGATACATATTCAAATTCATTTCTGAATAGTAAAATGAAAGTACTTCAGTTAACTGTGAATGTAGATTTTTTTGCAGTGTTAGAAAGTGGTGAAAATTCTAAAAAGGCTATCATTATCCTTTATGGGCCAGGAAATACTACCGTGCCACCTTGACCGCAATTCGTTTCTGATTAGATAATAAAAGAATCCCAAAAGTCATTCCGGATGAATGATCAATTTCCGTAAAACAATTAGTGTGTAGATATTTTTTATGAACATATCTGAAAATACTTTTTGTGAAGTAGCAAAGACTATTTGTAACAACTATTATAGTGTAATGTGTGAATTAAACCAATGTAATGTATTAGTTAATTTTACTGAATATTATCCCTGGGTATTCAGTGGTAATTTAACGGGGAGACTTGATGAAATGCTGTACACCAAGTTTAATTGTTAAACAGCAATATGTGCAATAAAGAATCACTTAGAGTGTTAAAAAAAAAAATATGTTTAGGTATACTTTGCTATTCCATTAAAAAAATAATGATTGCCCACCAAAATACATTTTCTTTTGTTTTTACATTACAGCTGCTGTAGAAAATTTTCAAAGGATAGGATTACTGATTATAAACAACAGGATTATATCATCATGACCATTGGAATCTTACAAGGAGAAGTGCAAGTAAATGAAGCAAATCATGTGCAAAAATTATAATATTGTAAACAGGAGAACAGTTTAAATAATACTAACAGTTAAACAGTTATGTGAGACCAAGAGCAAGGCAGAGTAAACATGGAGTGTATATATGATTATATGTCAACCACAAGTACATTTATACCACATAATGCTAATGAAATAAGAACTATGGTACACATTTTGTATGAGTGTGAATATCTGGTCCCCCAAAAATTTAATTGTTAAATAAATATAATTTGAAATAACTAAATTTGTAACGTTTATATGACCATCATATTTTGAGGTCTTTTTGCAAATTCTATCATAGAACCAACAACCAACAATCAATCCATTCAAATCATAATTGCGGTGAACAAAATTTCCAATGACCAACAGAAAAAGATGATGTCTAATCCCTAATACATGTACCTTCTCTTCCTCACATTGGCTTAAGCATAATCTATTCCTTTCATTAGATTATATTCTGAGTGGAACATGAATATAAAAAAAAAAGAAATATTGCGTATACTAGTATATGTCAATAAGACAAGCATAATAACCAAAAGACATCTTTAAGGCAAATAGTCCATTCTAAATGGTAATTGAGTATCTTTCTCCTGAGTTTTTTTTCATGGATTTAGGTTTATGAATTGAATAAAGATCATTTGTATAGGATGCCATAAAATATTGTGCTTCCATTCTAATTGTAAGATAGCACATAGTAAATGTATGCCTTGCCAAAAACAGTTCTGGAAGGGAGGCAATCAAGTTTGAAAAGGACAGACAACACCATCATATTTAAATGTTGTGATTTTGATTTCCAACTAAATACTACAATGATATACTCATTAATTAATATAATACATGAATAAAAGAATCAAAGTGTTAGTGTTTACGTATCTATGGTTTATCCATTACCAATCAGAAAAAAAAACCGCCAAAAAATCATATTTGGATGTTGTGGACAACAAAAAATGTTAAACAGGTGTCAGATGTGTTACCTGATACAAAAAAAAAAAAAAACAACATTCATTAAACTGTTGTAGATGACAAAAAAATCAGAGAACATATATATTATGTAAAAATAGGTGTTGAAGACAATAAAAACTATATGTAAAACAGGTGTTGAGGACCAAAAGAACATACATAAAACGGGTGTTGAGGACCAAAAAACATACGTAAAGCGCATGATTTGATAGAAACTAACAGGCGTTAAACGTGCGTTTACCCGTAAAACAGGTGTTATACGTAATCATTTACATGCGTGGTCCTCAATATGCGTTTTACGTACGTTTTATAACATACCTAAAACGCCTGTATTACGCATGAAAAACGGGTATGCAATTTTTGGTCTGTTTTTCTAATACTGTATGCAATAGGTCAACTATATTTGGTGTATGGAAATATTTTACGATGTACATGTCAGTCTGGCAGGTTTTATTTGACCTTGACCTCATTTTCACGGTTCATTGCTGAATGTTAAGTTTTTGTGTTTTGGTCTGTTTTTCTAATACTGTATGCCGTAGGTCAACTATATTTGGTGTATGGAAGTTTTTTACGATGTACATGTCTGTCTAGCAGGTTTTATTTGACCTTGACCTCATTTTCATGGTTCATTGCTCAATGTTAAGTTTTTGTGTTTTGGTCTGTTTTTCTAATACTGAATGCAGTAGGTCAACTATATTTGGTGTATAAAAATATTTTACGATGTACATGTCAGTCTGGCAGGTTTTATTTGACATTGACCTCATTTTCATGGTTCATCGCTCAATGTTAAGTTTTTGTGTTTTGGTCTGTTTTTCTAATACTGTATGCAAAAGGTCAGGTATCATCTGACCTTCACCACATTTTCATGGTTGATTGATCAATGTTCAGTTTTCCTGCTTAACTTTGTTTCTTAGATATTTTAAGCAATAGGTCAACTATATATGATACATGGAATGATTTTAAGGTGTACTTGTCTGTCTGGCAGGGTTTATCTGACCTTGACTTCATTTTCATGGTTCATTGGTCAGTATAGAATTTCCACGGTTTGGTCTGTTTCTTTTATACTATAAGTAATAGGTCATCTATATTATGTGTATGGAATGATTGTATTAAAGGTGTACATGTATTTCCGGCTTGGTTTATCTAACCTTGACCTCATTTTCTTGGATCATAAATGTTAATGTGATACTTTATATGTAGGACTATCAACATAAAATCAAATTGAATGGTCAGTATAGTAGGCGAGACATTTCAGCGGGTGAACTCTTGTTTTTATACGACCGCAAAAAATTTTGCGGTCGTATATTGGTATCACGTCGTCGTCGTCCGAAGACATTTGGTTTCCGGACAATAACTTTAGTATCAGTAAATAGAAATCTATGAAATTTAAACATAATGTTTATAACCACAAAAGGATGGTTGGGATTGATTTTGGGGGTTATGGTCCCAACAGTTTAGGAATTAGGGGCCAAAAAGGGGCCCAAATAAGCATTTTTCTAGTTTCATGACAATAACTTGTGGAACAGTGTATGGATCTCGCTGAAATTATACCACAAGTTTCCATACCACAAAGGGATGGTTAGGATTGGCTTTGAGGGTTATGGCTCAAACCGTTTAGGAATTAGGGGCAAAAAAGTGAGAAAAACCAAGTGTGTCCTGGTTAATGGACAATTACTTAAGTACAAATTACAGTGTAAGGGAGGTAATTCAAACACACCTTTGAATTACCTCCCTTACATTGCTTTTAAATTATGTATAAACAAATGTTGTATTGTCTTGAGGTGATTAGCTGTCAATTCATTTTTAGAAGTTACTATTTTAATAATTTTAAAAATGCTGATTAAGGTAAATTAACTTTAGCCATGATTATGTATCATGTCATTTTCTATTTGAAGACTTATATGATGTATTTAAATGGGTTATTATGGTTGCAAACTCCATTGGAAATTTAAATTGAGATTATGACCATGTCTTGAGGGAGATTTTTTTTGGAAAAAGTGGGGGGGGGGGGGGGGGTAGTTAGAAAAAAATTGGGGGGGGGTTAAAAAAATGGGGGTGGGGGTGGGGGTTGCAATTTTTTCTCCTCAAGATCGGCTGCATTTTCACCTAAAAATTTACTCTGTGTACAGACAAACTTTCTCTTTTAGAAAATTTAAAACTTAACTGGAAAATTTTGCAGCGCACTTTTTTTTATTCATCCAGACGGTGCCAAAATAAACAAAGTTGGGAAAGAGGTTTGAGAACTTCCCCGCAGGTAATAATTGAAGTTAACTGTATTTAGTCAAGGGTATAACTTTATAGGGTTATCAGAGAAAATGTCATACATGTGTTATTATAGATTCTTTCATGAGTTGTCTACTCTTTATTTTTTAAATTTTCTTAATCTGTAGTAACATATGTTTGTTATTAGTTAAATAAATCATAAATATTTTAATTTTTAGTGGTCACTTGGGAATTCTTGAAACTTTGCACAGTAACTTAATACATAGCCTTGATAACTAATTTTCCAATTAAATTAATACATTTTTTATCAACCATGGTAAATTAATGAGACAAGGCTTTTAAGGGATAAACTTAGCTGTAATAACAAGGCTTAGTTATTACAGGCATGTAACTTATTATATGACACACTTGGGAATTACTTGGAAGCTTGCGTAGAACCTCATTACATGCACTGATCATTATATTTCTTACTATAAATTAAAATACATTGTGAGTAAGCATGATATATGTCTGAGCAAAGGCTTGAAGTGATGTAGAGAAGCTGTAATAACACCCTTTAGTTATCACAGGCATATTTTTATACGAGTTTACAACTTTGAATTACCTCCCTTACACTGCTTTTAAATTATGTATTACAAATGTTTTCTCCAAGATTTTTTTTTGGAGGTGGAGGGGAGGGAGGTCAATTCGCAACAGCATAGTGTATTGCACACAAGCAATAAATTGAATATAAATTCAAATCATATAGCCAATTCTAAGTTCTTTGACTACAGTTATTCTGTGTCAGAAACCTATTATGTGTCAAATATTGAATTACAATCCAAATTCAGACCTGAATCAAGCGCGAATATTGTGTCCATTTTTGCCCCAATTGTTCAGGGTTGGACCTCTTCGGTCGTATCCAGCTGCGCTCGGCAAAGCAATTTATTTTACTTTCTTGAAAGTTTTTCCAGCAGGCACGCAAGATGTGAAGCGCACCTCACTGACCTGCAATTAACTGACTTTATTGAAATTAGACAACAAAACCTTCCATTTAAGTCAAATCTAAGAAACTCAATACTGAAAAAAATAGTGGATTACACGTCAATGAAATAACAACCAAACCACACAAATATCTAAACATCTATTCAAAGGCCAGCGTACTGTCTTCAACACTTGACCGATGTCTATATACCATCTCAAACACAAGTTGTGAAGAAGTCGAGAATATCTATGTGATTATATTTAAATTATTATGAAAAATCTACAATATACCGAATTCTCCACCCCCAAAAAATGTTACGATATATAACATAATTATATACATCTGTACATGGAGAAGATACTTTCAAGGACAATCATCTACCACAAGTTGAAGATAATCTGACAACACCATGGTCAACAAAGAAAATATACGAAAAGACAAACAATAGACAAATTAACTTGACACCGAAAACGAAAGATTTAACAACATGGACCCGACAAACAAACTCGGGATTTAATTATCTGAGCTTTCTCCATTAGTGACACCCGTTGTATTTCTCATGATAAATTCACTTTCGGCAATATGTCGCATTCCGCAACAGACAAGAAAAGTAGTCTAGATAGGATTGTGTCTCCATATTAAACATATACTATAGTACTCGTACCACGACAGTCTTATCGTAGACTATGTTTATCAATGCCGCCTTCCTTCTCATTTTCCACAGGTTAAGATTATCGGCACATAGAAATTCCTTCAACGAAAACGCCACTCATAAATTTAAAGATGTTCCATTCTCCGAGCGCCTGTGATTTAGTCGACGATTTTTCAAAGCCAAATTAAAATTCTAATGAAAAGTGTTTCAACGCACAATCGGAACACGTTAACGACATTAAATTCTTACGTAATATACATGATATAGGTCTTTTAGTATAATGGTAGTATAATGGTAGTAAAAGGTACAGTACTATGCACTTAGAACATGTAACCTTGGTCTATAGTTTTCCACTAAAACTGTTATCAGCATATTCCACGAAGTACGATATTAAACAAATAAAATAT
The DNA here is from genome assembly GCA_019925275.1 of Mytilus edulis. Classification (NCBI taxonomy): domain Eukaryota; kingdom Metazoa; phylum Mollusca; class Bivalvia; order Mytilida; family Mytilidae; genus Mytilus; species Mytilus edulis. The sequence continues at coordinate 68,647,611 of CM034355.1, forward strand.
TGACATCCGATTTTGTTATTTAGCAATTCATTTCTCTTCAAAATGTCTTTTTTTGTTTTATTCAATTTATTTTTAACCAAAGGTACAGTACTATGCACTTAGAACATGTAACCTTTGTCTATATAGTTTTCCACTAAAACGTTATCAGCATATTCCACGAAGTACGATATTAAACAAATAAATATTGACATCCGATTTTGTTATTTAGCAATTCATTTCTCCTCAAAATGTCTTTTTTGTTTTATTCAATTTATTTTTAACCAAAGGTGCATATCAACGTATTAAAAAAGAGTTCAGCCGTTAAAGTATGGTTACCACTGGTCTAGCTATTTCATTTTGACCATCCTGTTATCATACACCATGATATTGATATCCTACGCAACGAAATATCCTAAGCGTAGGGTATAACGTTTTGACCCGTCCGTCAGTCCTGTTATTATCATCGCCACTTCTCTCAAACACACATCAGAATTTCATGGAACTTTGTAGATAACAAGTACATACTATGTAGATGTACATATCGATAGGAAATTATGATTCAATATTTTCGAGTTATATAAAAATAGGGAGATGTGGTATGATTGCCAGTGAGACAACTATCCACCAAAGTTCAAATGAAGTTGATGTAAGCAATAATAGGCAACCGTACGGCCTTATATCGTATAATCGGCTATAAAAGGCCCCGACATGAAAAATATGAACAATTCAATTGAGAAAGCTAACGGCCTAATTTATAACAGAACAATTTACGATAAACACATGACCGACATGAACCAGCGACAACCAGTGAACTACAGGCTCCTGACTGTGGACAGGCACATACAGAATGTGGCGGGGTTAAACATGTTTGTGAGCGCTCAACCCTCACCAAACCTGGGACATTGGTGAAACACCACAACATAAGAAAACAACTATAAAAATCAGTTGAAAAAGGCTTAACTCATCAGATCGATACAAAACAGAAAACCAGCTAACAAAAACACAGACCGGACGTGGCAGGGTATTTATCCATCCCTCATCCCTAACAACAAAATTGACTTAAGTACAGATCTGAGAGTACTCGCAGCTACTGACAGCTAGTTCACAGCCAAAAACAACCTCTTAAAAATATCATGTATCTAAGACTAGAATATCAATCAGTACACATCTAACATCCAATGGATTTAATATAAGACGTAATTAACAGTCAGAGAAAAACATGACCTTGTGCAATGTCAGAATATAGGTATCGACAGATTGTAGTACCGTGAAAGAACATATGCTTAAATGACAATAATATTTAGTGTGGATTTAATTTACTGATAACAAAATCAATATGTATACCAATAAAAACATATTCAAAGTTTTGATTACAGAAAAATTTCACTCAATGTTTTGGCTTTACTGTTATTCACGAAACTTGTATGCACCTTTGAGCTTAGAATTTTGGCCTTAGCATACTACTGCAACAGTTGTCATCACAACTCCTCTGAAAAAAATGTGAAAACACACCAAATAATTTCATGAAACTTTGTAGATAATAGGACATACTACTGGCGCATATCAACAGGAAATTATAATTCAATTGTTTTAAGGAGATATGCCAATTTGAACTTAGAATTTTGACCTTAATATATTACTGCAATAGCTATTCAGCTTAACTTCTTTGAAACCACACAACAGAATTTCACGAAACGTTGTAGTTAATGAGGGCACAATATGTTGATGTCCATATCCACAAGAAATTTTTATCAGTTGACTTTCGTTGAAAATAGGAATCTGGTGAGATTTTGTTTGCTCAGTGACAATGTTGGACCGTCGGTTATGTGCGCGTGCTACAAAGGTTCTTTCATTTTTATTGTCTTGCCTTGACGGAGTCAAAAAGCGAAACATATGTATGCTGTTTCCGGCGTCGGCGGGGGCGTCAACAATGTATTAGTTTGTAATTAGGTCTAGTTTATGGTGAACTACAAGTGGTAGGCCAATGATATTTGGTATGCAGTTGTACAGAATTACCATTGGGACATCTAATTTCCATGGAGATTAATTGGCCCTGCCCCCTTAGTCATGGTCATGACCTTAATATATTACCGCAACAGCTTGTCAGCTTAACTTCTTTGAAACCACACAACAGAATTTTACGAAACTTTGTAGTTAGCTGGGACTATTGTACTAACGGGACTGGAAACTGATCGATCTGTTGAGTTTTCATTGCTCCGATAGCGGATTATTGATTTTATGTTTTGATTGACAGCTTATCGTGTCACGTAGTAAATTAGCATTCGGTACATGTTAACAATAGATTTCGGCAAACAAGTCAGCATATAAAGAAAAACAGTTAAAAATTGGTGGATTTGAAATAAAGAATTATTATAGTTATTGAACCAATTAGTTTAAATGCAAAAAATAGATATTGTTTACGAAAAAATATTAATAAGTTAGTAGTCAATATATTAGTGTTGAAAATAAACCAGATATAGTCGAAATGCCGGCACTTTACTTGACCACTAAGAAAACAACGTGTCAAAGGTTAACAGATCATAAATAATCCTGATGAAAACAATAAATGTGCAATAAAAACAATAGTGACAATTTCAATTCCTAATTAATTCATATAACAAAAGTTACCCTGGTCTCGTGAAAATATAGCCACATTGTTTTGAACTTTTGTAAACTTCGTATTTAAAACAACATTTCAATATTGTGTTAAACATACACAATTAAACGTACTGTCTTTGTTTAATATTTGTTTACGCATACGCACTATTATTAGTGTATTATAATTGTATACTAATTTCTCTGTAACATCATGTTTATGAGAATAAAATATTCGTATATATTCGTTGTAGAAAGATAGAATTTGCTTTAAAATATAACAATGCATGATAACTTAAGGTGGTACCCAACACTTTCCTTAAAACTAATTTGGCTCGTTTAATTTTCATAAAATTTTGCCAAAGTATTTACTTTGACCCTTTAACAAAAATATTAAAATATAAAAAAATTTAAACCAACCGTTTTGTCAGAAAAATTACACTGGTTATATAGCAATTTGACAAACACCAATTTTGATCATTGAGAAGCTTAATAATCCTTTTACAACACAACGTAATTAAAACGTTTAACTGACTTTACAGAGTTATCTCCCTGTAGTGTTAGGTACCACCTTAATTTAACGTTTCAGTTGTAAATTTAAAAAATGTTGCAAATAAAATCCCTCAACCGGAGGCGGGCTTCACCTGGGCCCTAAACAAAAATGTGTACTTGTTCAGTGAAAATGGACGACACGTCACTCCAAAACATATAAATGAACTAAAACTAAAAAAAACATACAAGACTAACAAAGACCAGAGGCTCCTGACTTGGGACAGGCGCAAAAAATGCGGCGGGGTTAAACATGTTTTGTGAGATCTCAACCCTCCCCTATACCTCTAGTCACTGTAGAATAAACAAACACACAGCAATACACACAAAACAACTCAGTTTAAAAGAAATATGAGTCCGATGTCAGAATAGGTAACAAAAGAAACTAAGAAAAATGACAATGATACATAAATTAACAAAGGACTACTAGCAGTTACTGAAATGACAGCTCCAGACCTCAATTAAACTGATTGAAAGATTATGTCTTCATCATATGAAAATCAAGCGCAATCCCTCCCGTTAGGGGTTTAGTATCATACATCACAAAACCTATCATGACTGTTTATAAGTACATGTATTCGGGTAACCTTTAAACAAATTAACTTTCCAAGAAAGTCATGCACTGAGGCCAACTATGGTTTTCTCTGAACTCTTTTTTAAATCTTAACTACATAAATATTCGTACCATATATTTAATTTAATCTTTTAGTTTAGCCATGTGACCATCGTTTAATGTATAAAAGGAGAATGTGCTTTTTATTTAATCGCCTCATTCCAAAGTATGCGCACGTACTTCATCTATAGTAAATCCTAGGTAAGCCTATTTAGTACTTTCTTTTTTATTTCAATACCATTTTCAGAAACATGACCATTTACAGAAACATGGTATATGAAAGGTAGAAAATAATTATTCTCATACTATTTTCTTATTTGGTAGTCATTATTTTTTTACATTAATTAAAAGAAACAAATTAATTCTAAAGTTTCAAATTAAAATTTTAAAGACGTACACGCAATTTTCTTCTTTTTATTTTCGATTTTATGAGCACTTAGACTGAAGGGTTTGGAGTCTGATTTAATTGTTAAATTTAATTGCGTAATTAACCCAGCCTGTTTCACTTGATAAAAATCATAAATAATGAAAACAAATCGGTTTGATTTTAAGCGACGCTTAACTTTTTGCGCCAATTCGCATTTTATTTGCCCCATAATTATTTTTGATAATTAATTAAATTAAGAATTAAACCGTTGGCAGCATGACCGTAATGATAACCATACAATCTTTGTGCCCCAAAATACTTTGTAAACTTTGTGTTTGCTCACAATTTAGCACTTGAACTTTGTTCTGATGCAAAATCTGTTAATGCGTTTTTCGAAATCGTCTTTCCCAGGGGAAATCATAGAGAGGGGAGCCTAACTCGCTTTCAGATGATATTCAGACAATGGCGGCTTTTTTTTCGGAAATATCTAGATTTTACATACCAAATAAGAATACAGTCCGAACATACCGATAAATTATCCTGCTAGTTCGATTGGCTTAAAGTTTTTTGTGTTTTTATTTTTGATAAGTGTATGATACTAAACTCCAAATTATACACAAGAAACTAAAATTAAAAATCATACAAGACTAACACAGGCCAGAGGCTCCTGACTATGACTATGGATAGGCGCAAAAATGCGGCTGGGTTAAACGTATTGAAGTCTTTAAAATCACTTTGATAGTCTCTGACTGTATCTTGCATTAATTTGCAGGATCATTTGCTATAGATATTTCAGCTGATATGTAACAATTACATCTTCCTGTCTCATATATCATGTACTGTATTACGACGCTAGATAAAAACTGACGAGGAAAGGTTATACCTGGCCACCGAAAGCTTTAGGGTGCAATCAACAGTTTTTTTCTATGACGTCACATTTGGAGGGACCATGCATAAGTGACCCTTAGTGGTGGACTGATTAATAAAGATACTTGTATAAAACTAGATATCACTGGAATCAGAATGTTCTCTAGTTTATAATGAATTATAAAAATAATGTGTACTTTTAATATATTAAAAATATTCGATCCAATGAACATGGGGGAAAAAAGGTCTAATTTGAACATAAAAAACTTGAAACCAGGTCATGTGCACACCATGAAGACATGATCCATGCACATTTTACATAATCAAAACTGTATGAAATTTGTAGGTTTTTACCTGGACTTTCAAAACAATCTTGTTTCAGGGTACGGTCTCATGCTCCGAAAAGAGCTACAGTGGCTGCAAATAAGTTTTCAATTTTCACTGCCAAAAAAACAGGATGTTTACAGTGTTGTCTCCCCGAAAAACATGTAAAGTTAATATAATTTTTAAAATCATTTCAATCATTCAACCTGTTTTAATTGAAAGCTAATTAACTAATTTTTACAATCAAATACAAAAAACATGATATTTTTTCACCAATTGAGTAAATAAACAGGGGTTTCCCTCCATGGTTATTTTTAGTTGGGGAATAACCCCTAGTGTTTTATACGAAACTGTTTCACCCTTATTATTGTGAGACCAATGTGGTCGAGTTGTCTAGGGCTTCGGATACAGTGCAGGCGATTTGGTGTCACGATATCTCATTAGCATGAGTTCGAATCCCGGCAAGGAGAGAAAAAACAATTAGCGAAAGCAAATTTACAGATCTAAAATTGTTGGGTTGATGTTTAGACGAGTAATTTGTTTTGTCAGCCTACTATAGTCACAGGTTATCGGATGGATAATTACAATTATCTTACCTCCTATAGATTTATGGGGATATGATATGATTGGTTAACGGACTACACGTGGTGACTTTATATATTACGTATGGGGTTCTCTAAAAAAATACATGGTTAGTTACCATATAGGGTAAGCAACCATATGGGGTTAGTAAGGAGTTACCTCCCTTTAAAAACAATTAAAAGCCATAACCATTTTAAAAAAGAACACGGAGTTGAGGAAAATCTGAAAGGATTAAACAGACGAAGAAATTGATGATGAAAGGTTGAAATAAGTTCATAAATTGAAGTTAAGAAGTTGTTATTGTATAACGGGGGGACTTCCCTTCCCCCCCCCCCCCAAAAAAAAAAGAAATCTGAAGGATTCTAAAGACAAAGCAATTGATAAATGCAATGTACGATTGAAATAAATTCATAAAACAATTTAAAGGTAAAAATTGCTACTGTTGGCATCTGTTTTCTGTATAGAAAAATGGAAGTAGGGCCATAGTACGAAGTATTGAAAACGTGATCACTTTGATAGGCCGCTAGTCAAAATACCACACGTGAAGATGTTCGGTAAGATAAATTCGTTACACGGTGTGCTAGTGACTTAATATGAGATAAATTGGGTCAGTAAATTCCATATGGGGACTCGAGTTCCATCTCACCCAATCTGGAATTTAATGACCCCATATATTTCGTATAAGATCACTAACACACCATGAAACTAATAAGATATCACATTTTTAGACGTATATTGTAAATAACAAATTTATCTGGACATATTATTAGTAACATTATCATAAACAGACATACCACTGCTGATCTGAAAGGTACATGTACTGTGTTACAACCATCGACGTTGTAAAAATCACAAAAATACTGAACTCCGAGGAAAATTCAAAAAGGAAAGTTCCCAATCAAATGGCAATTTCAAAAGTTCAAACACATCAAACAAATGGATAACAACTGTCATATTCCTGACTTGGTACAGGCATTTTCTTATGTAGAAAATGGTGGATTGAACCTAGTTTTATAGCTAGCTAATACCTCTCACTTCATTAATAATTATGAACAAGAATTTAAAGAGAGGAGGATTAAATGATAAGTATTGCACAGAAAAAATTACGAAGATGTTTGCCTGCACTTGTTATTACGTTTAAATCAAATAAAGTATTCTGACGATATTTACAAGTAGACTATAACAAGATAAAACACTCCCCGGTTATTCAAGTTATCTTAATGCTGTAAATAATTTTACTATTTAAAGTTAACAATTAAAAAGTCGATGATAAGCTAACATTTTCCTTAACACAATGTAACATACTGCAACATAAATTAATGTCAAGATCTCAGAGGTGAATAGACATGTGACATTATGATTTACCTTATATAACTTCCAAGAAATGTTCAAAAGGATATGATTTATTATGTGTTGTAAAGATAATTAAGTTAGTAAAGGAATCCCATAGCAATCGCAATTTACAATAGACCAATGAATGCCTGCTGATTGCCTGTCCTTTATATATATATTCCTTTTTTAATGCATTTATTCAAAGAATTATTCTTGGAGACCAGAATATACGACAGTTGTAATTAAATTTATACTATAAATCAAAGTATCGTAACAGCTGGTATGACAAATGAACGGGAGGGTAGAAGTCATGAAATGCATTTACATTTATTATATAAAATAAGGTTGTTTTCATATATATATTTGTTAGTGGTTTTTATTGAAATTTAATTAATCTTCGTAATCTGTGATATAGATATATAATTCAATTTTGGATGTAACTCCGTCTTCTGATTAGTCATGTGACCGTGACGTCATCAACGTTTTTTCCATGTTTTCTACGGTTTAAAATGGAATTTAGAATTTAAATACACCTTATATAAGAATGCCAGCTTTAATTTGATTGGCTGATAGCCAGTGTATTTTTCGCATATTCTAACATTTCTTCCTCATTTCAAACGAATCTGACTGTTTTTCACCACTGCCGGTGAATATGCCTCAAATACCATGGTATTTGCCATTTTGGATATTCCTTTTTTACCCTCGCGAGCATTTTCCCGCCATTTTTTTCGGATATGACGTTACAAAAGACAGCGCGAACGCGTATAAGTACATGTATAGTTCCCGCGGTATATTTTATGATAGTACTTGTCCTCAAATAAATATTTCCTTTTCCTAGTACAGAGAGTTTAAATTAAAATTCATTCGGTGTAATTAAACAGATATATCATGTTATGGAGGGATATTTGAAAAAAATACAAGTCTTGGGACAAAATTTCCCTTGCCTAGCGGCTCGGGAAATTTAAGTCCCTCGACTTGTATTTTTCGCAAATACCCCTCCATAACATGATATATCTGTTCAAAATTATAAGAAATGACTGTAATATTTTTTCTGTCTATTCGAAATAACATAAAAAATGTGGTGCACACTGTTAAATAACCCGCTACGCGCGTTATTCAGTGTGCACCACATTTTTTATGTTATTTCTTCATAGACAGAAAAAATATTACAGTCATTCCTTAAATATATTAACATTATACAAGTGTGGACACAGATCAATGTGGATAATATGTTTGAATGTTTGACGGTGTTTTCTGATAAAAAAAAAATCTGTTTTTCCCCCCCATAGTGTTCCACAGTGACAGCCATCTTCAATATTAGACCAGTACCAAACACTAAAAATGTGTAGTGTTGGTTTTTTCAATATTTGGGTTTTATGTTCAAGATTATCTTGGAGGAGACACTTTTTGTACACAATATATGGATTACCAAATGATTCTGTTAAAATGAGATCCACTTCTTTGCTTTTGGATGAAAAAAATACTAAAAATTAGTAGAGGAACACATAAGCTGCATTTCTACATTATATGTAATTTTGATATGCAAGATGGTTGATAAGAACCTGTATGTATGTTCTTCTCGTATGGTTCTAATTATGTCCATTGTGGTGGGCATTTCTTACTTGGAACACTGTAGTCAAGGATCATCCCAGTATAATTAATGAAAGATTCCCTTTACATGTTCGACATTGTTTCTTAGATGTCTAATAGTTCAAAGTGATTATAATACCTGGCATGCACATGGGGCTAGATGAGCAAGAAAGTACACTTCTGTTGTATCACACATATATTTCAATTCTTTCTTTGAAATTGTCTTTATCTCAGATTCTCCATGGCCCGATTGAAGTTATATAAACATGATAAAAGACAAATTTACCAGAATGAAATAATTTCAATAACATGGTATATCCAATTTGTTTGTTTATGATTCTTAATTTCTCTAAATAGATTATTACAAATAGTGTAGACTATAAAAAATATGAATAAGGTTTTGCAGAATTATTCTTGTTTCAATGTTTTTGTTATGTGAATAGAAATATAAATGAAACTTGTAGGATGCAGTTTTGTTTAGGCCATGGTATAAAAATAAACGGTGCTGTAATCCGTCAATTAACATCAACACAAATTAAAGAACCTTAGTGAGCGCGCTCACATACCCGACGCCCCCACATTGTCACTGGACAAATAAAATAACTCTAAGAAAAAAAAATTCCTGTCGATAAGCACATCTACATAGTATGTCCTTATTATCGACAAAGTTTCATGAAATTCTGTTGTGTGGTTTCAGAGGAGTTGCGATGACAAACTGTTGCAGTAGTATATTGGGGCAAATAAGTTCAAAGGGGCGTAACTCCTAGAAAAAAATTGAATAATAATTTCCTGTCAATATGCACATCTACATAGTATGTCCTTATTATCTAAAAACTCCTCTGAAACCATACAAAGTCAGAAATATTTGTTATATGACGTATAAATGTAATGTTTTGTACTTCCTAAATTTGTTTTTGAAACAATCTTTTTTCCACAGAAAATGCCAATTTTTGAGAAAATATCCAAATTCGGAGACCGTTATCGATCCGTGTCTTATACGCTTTCGCATGCTCAGTTGACGTACTGCCCGCAGAATTTAACTTTATATATAAATAATATAGGACAATGGTGTAGATTAAAAATTACACCATTTCAGGCCCTTTTGTTTTCATTATAATTAATATTACCAATAATTTAAAAGTTGCGGGTCGAATCCGATACCGATTCCAATAGTATATTTCACAAAATTACCTGATCCCTGTTACATAATCTGTACATTTCGCCTCTGTCAGACGCACAACCAAACGGTGTATTGAGGATTTGCTATAAACACGGGTAATAATCACACCTGAACTTCGTCATTATACAGGGAATATCTGTGCACCTTATAATCAGCGTGACTTCACCAAATGACAATACGAATTCTAAAATCCAGGCTAAAACTAAGGGGTAGGTTCTTTAATTCAGTCAAGGACCCGCGACATGTCGCGGGTATGGTCTAGTTAGCCTTATGCGTTTCGTCCATATGTATGAATGAATAACCAGTTGCACTCAGGACTCTTCAGTAGATAGTGCAAATGGTTAAAAAGGTGACAAAACCACCTAGCATCATATTCCAGGTAGCAATGTTTGGTATATATTTTCAATGTACTTTTTTTTATTTGGCTATCTGGATGCAAAGTATTTGTTTCAAATGCATCTAAAATAATTTAATCTATCTTAAACTATTCATGCTCAGTGGATGCTGCTTCAATAATTCATGGTGATGACAATTTCAACGATCTTACCTTAGTTGTTTATATCAGAAAGAATGCATTGGCATAACAATGAACTGAGCTTAATGCAAAACACTTTAATAATACACTTAGACAGAGAGCTCAATCCAGTGATATACTTCTTGAACACCAAAAACAAACATGCCTAACTGCACGGATCGGAGGTCCTGAAAATAGACATGTAAATTAATTATAGTTTAGTTTTAGTTTAAACATATTTTATTTGCTGAATTAAAGCAAAATGGATTAGACACAAGTAAATCAAACTTATGAAGTCTTCTCCATAATACAATATAAAGTTACAATAATAGTATAATATAATGGACATGCATATAAAACAAACAATTTATACAATATAATACTAGCTTTCATAGGTGAACAAAGAGGATAGAAAGTAAAAAGAGAAAAAGAAAGTTTGAAAAGTCGTATAATTCTGTGACGATACTTGTGAATTGATGACAATGATGAAGTTCCGTGTCAGTAATAATAACGCTCTATCAAGGCATAAGAAATCTGTTTGACCTTTTTATGAAATTTTGAACATGTTTGAAAATTTGAATATTTTGTTCGTTCGAAAGTTCATATTATAAAAAATTATGTAATTTTCTTCTCCTTCTTCTTTCAAAAAGAGATTCCCAGCCAACCTCAGAATATAAAGTTTCAGTTTTTGTAAATATTGGTAGACCTGTTACTATTCTTGCGGCCTCTGATTGCAAATTTTCTAATTAATGTGAGTAGCCTATTCCACAATTATCCCACACTTCCGTGGCATATTCAAAAATAGGTCGAATAAAAACTAAGTATAGTTTTTCTAAATTATTTCGAGATAATCGGTATTTCAGTTTATGTAGAACATTTAAGTGTTTCTTTACACTTGTAATTATACTTTCAATATGATTGTTCCATTTTGCGTCACTACTGAAATTAACTCCCAGGTGCTTATGAGATGTACTTAAAGGTATATTTTTACCATTTAAGGAAAAGCTAAGGTCTGGAGTCTCAATATTTGAAAATATCATAATTTCGGTTTTATCTGGGTTAAATGACATAAGCCATTTAGAAGACCAAACATCCAGCTCTTTCAAGTCGCGATCGATTACAGATGTAATCTGTTCTCCGTCGTTACCAGAATAATTGAATGATGTGTCGTCAGCAAATAGCCGACACAGTGAAGTAAGCTTATCAGCAATATCATTAATATATAAGACAAAGAGAAGAGGGCCCATAACTGATCCCTGGGGAACACCAGCTGAGACATTACAGAAGGAAGAAGACGAGTTATTTAATACTACTCTCTGTTGTCTGTCGTGTAGATAATCCTGAAACCAATTCAATACGTTTCCGTCAACACCATACGCTTTCATTTTACATATAAGACCCCTATGCCAAACTTTGTCGAAAGCTTTAGAGAAGTCACAGAATACAAAACAGTTTATATCTTTTTTTTCCAAGGAGTTTAATATTCTATTTTAGTTTTATTTAATTATATAATATGTAAATAAAATGTCTATGTACATGTATATAAAACTCAAATACAAATATATAAAAATACAAATTTCTGATAAAAATAGTTAGTAAAAAGCAAGTAGATGTCACTTCATGCACAAATAAATACATTCTGAGTGCCTTTCTCTTGAAATAAGAACAAACTTCCACCTTATCTTGGTAAACAGGTGAAGAAAATTAACATTAAAAACTAAAAAGTTTTCAGTGTCTATTACCATCACCACTGAATCAATACATTTGTATTAGTACATGTACATGTATGTGCATCAGTGTAAAAATGTGCTAAAAAGTGGTAAATTTTTTACTAAAATAAATGTATAATTTACGCTTGTGTATGGCTGTATGTAATTGTTTCGCGCCTACATCAATATTCATAGCAGTGAAAAAGTTTTTCTGTGGATAAATATATATATATATACATGATATACACAAGGCTGGTGTGGACGAATGGACTACATCTAGACATAAGGTCTATGCAATTTTGATAAATATATACATGTATATACACGAGGCTGGTGTGGACACACTTGCATGGATGCACGAAAAAATCTAGATACATGAAGATAGAGAGAGAGAGGTATTGATGATTTTATACAGAGTTTTATGTATTTTACTTTTGAAAAAAAGACATTCCAATGAAATGGGTGTATCAGACATGTCAGATGCAGAAGCTAGTCTCCCAGTCATCCATTATGGAGTCAAAGTCTCGTGACAGTACTCATGTACAACTAAAACTATGCCTAGTAACTCATCTGATTCAACAAATGCAAGTACTGTGAAATGTTTCAAAACAGCCTATTAATTGTGAAGTAATTGCAGGTCTCCCCATTTATGTAAGGTACATAACAAACTGACAAATAATTAGATGACCATTAGTCCAAAGCAAGGTGTTACAGAAAAAAAAAGCTAACAAATTGAAAAATAATTAGATAACCGTTAGTCCAAAGAAACGTGTCACAGGAAAAAATAAAATAGCCTTTCAACATGGTCAAGACGTCATAATTATTTGCTTAGATGACCATTTGATAATTTGGGGGGCAAGAAGTAATATTTTCCAAATTGAATATTCATTTTCATCTGTTATGCTTATTTTATTCAGTGGACATGTGGATATGATATTCATTTTCAAAATCATCCTCCCCAAAAAATCAAAGAATAATCCCCTTTCCTTTCAACTTTATACCTATATGTACTACCTCTGTACTCAGATCTAATCCTCTTGCAAACTGTTTTTGTTGCTCTCAAGAATATATATATCTATATTAAGTTTAGCTTCTACAGACCCTTTATCTGGGATCTGGGAAATGTCCTACTATAGTGAGAATTTCTTCTTACAATCGATAGGGATTTTTGTTTGGGGGTCAAAGTTTTGAAGCTATGTGTTTAGGGGAGGGGGTCATTATGTGGTGAAAAATTTGAACATACCCTTCAGCTGATAAGCAATGACCGTTCCCTAAGTTTAGCTTCTAGATACCCCTCTACTTAGTGAGAATTTCTCCTCGCGTAAGGTTCCAGTTCTCATTATTAAATCCGACTGAAAACATATGAAAAAGCATTCCGACCTGGGAGTCCTTACCTTCACATGTTAAATCTGACAGTCAAGAGACAGGTTAGTCCACGTGCACTGGTCCACTAAAAACAAATTTCACTGACGCATACCTGTCAACCTGTGACGATGAAAATGCAGGTCATGACCTGCATTGAAGAATCAAATCTCAGGTCATAACGCGTACGAACTTTTTCGAGCGGAATTTCAGTATTTATGGTACATTTTCTTATAATGTATATCAAAGATACCAAAACATCAATGCATGTTCACTTTGTTAAGTCATTTTAAATCTTATTAAATATTATTTCATTGCACTTTTAAAGATTTTTATAAATTTGTGTAACTCAGTCTTATGTGCTTTACTTTTTGAGAAATAATACTACAATCATCAAACACTAGTATTTAATGTAATTCTTAAATGTTTGAGACTATTGACTATGTAGCCTTTAACCATAAAATTTTTCATTGAACAAGGAAAATTAAAATATAGTTATAAAGATATATGTTATAAAGTTAAAGGATAGTATTTTTTCAATATGTATTTGAATTTTATATTTTATGATTTAATCTTTTTCGCCCATAAAACGTAAATATAAGGATGACAAATAAGGGGAAGTAACTCTAGTTCAGTTTGTAAACCAATGGTGCAATTTATTTACGACCTAAAGCTAAGGTAATTGGTGTTAATTAACAGTGTGTTTGACACCAAAGCTGTCAAGTGAAGCCATGCACTTAATGGGTCACTTAATTTGACAGTTTACAAAGCTAGATGAACTTCCTGTTCATGGAATAATAACGAATTTGCCGGTATTTCAAAGGAATATTACTTATGAAATCAATCTCAAGGCTAAGAAATACGGGTGAAATCGGGTCATTTGCGGAATTCCCGGGATATTTCAATGACCCAGCGGTGTGTTCCGGGTGATCCCTCAGAATTGTGAAAATCTCGGGTCACATCTACAGAATACGGGTCAGTTGACAGGTATGCTGACGGCAATCGATAGGGATTTTTGTTTGGGGGTCAAAGTTTTGAAGCTATGTGGTAAGGGGAGGGGGATCATGTGGTTCATAATGTTTTTTTTTTTGGGGGGGTCAATAAATTTGAACATACCCCTCAGCTGATAAACAATGACCGTTCCCTAAGTTTAGCTTCTACAGACCCCTCTACTATAGTGAGAATTTCTCCTCGCGTAAGGTTCCAGTTCTCATTATTTAAATCCAACTGAAAACATATGAAAAAGCATTCCGACCTGGGAGTCCTTGCCTTCACATGTTAAATCTGACAGTCAAGAGACAGATTATACCACTGGTCCACTGAGAACAAATGTCACTGACGGCTAGAAATGTTTGCATATATACTAATGCTTACCTTTTCTTTGATGCAAAATATCCAAGAAAAATGATAAATTCAGCTGGCGATATACGATGACCTAATTTTGGGAGAAAATATAAAATAGAGAACTCTACCAAAATTTCACGGAACTGAATTTCCGGATTATATAAATCGAACGTTTTGGAAAATCTCTTAGGTTTCCCACACAAAACAAAGGTGTCAAGTTAAGAATTTTGAAACAAAAAGATCATTTCAGCGATACAGGCCTAATTTATATGTATGTTTATGTGTTTCGTGTCAACCCCATAACAAATTAAAAGTTTTCAAATAATGCACTTCCGCCCGCCATGATCCAGTAAATATATATTTTGTTATAAGTGTAGTTAATAATATACCTATAATTCACTCGCATCAAACTACCAGTCAAAAAAAAAACCACTTTGATTTTAAATAGATCTTTATTTCTGAATCAGTCCATTTTCTTAAGTTTCATCTTTTAATTAATTAAAGTTGCAACAATTGACACACTTATTCAATCTGCCATAACGTATTTCATATTTTTACTTACTGAATGCATCTCTTGTGCAAGAGCATAATAAATAAATAAAAAATAAAAAAAGAGAGAAAAAATGCAGTGCTTCTGTTGTAAAATCTATTTATACAAATGATAGAAGCCACGATTATCAATTTTTTTTTCATTTTAATACTTTTTTTCAGAATAATTGAATTATTACGATATGCATTACCTTGAACTTACGACATGAACAAATATATATCAAGGGAGTCTTCAACTTAGTTTCAACACATTTGTTTCGTTTTGTTCAACTTGAAAAACATCAACTTTACCTTAAATCATAATAGGATATTTTTCTAGGTCTGCTCATTGATGAAAGGAAGGAATTATCCATTATACATATTAATATGTGATCTAGGATTGATTTGAAACTACTACTATGTTAATCTGAACAATTTGATACAATATATTGTACTTTGCATAATATAGTAGATAGTAAATAAATATTGAAGATACAAATATAATGATTATTGTAAACAAGATACAAGATATTGTACTTTGCATAATATAGTAGATAGTAAATAAATATTGAAGATACAAACATAATAATTATTGTAAACAAGACGCGAGTTTCGTTTACATAAGAATCGAAACAGCTAAAACGCCGCATCATATACAAGGAGCATTAAAAAAACAAACATTCTAAACAAAAATGTATGGGTATCAATGATTTTTTTTTAAGTCACGAGAACAATGCTGACTACTTTCTGGTTATACAATCTCGGTCACAAATCACCATCAGGTTGGTGGACCAAGTGAATCTTATCAAATGTACCTGGTGTTTTTTTGTACTTCAGATGCATAAAAAAGCTGGTAATGACAAGCATTGCAACATCTACACCCATACAAAAAAACGAATATCGGAACTATCAATTGAACCCTTCGGGATCCTAACCAATTAACAGTATTTCTTTCCATAAATATAACTACTAAAATATAACAGATAAAAATACAACAAAACAAGATGTACAAATATTAATCATGACGGATATTTTCCATTTATCATAGTTTGATGGAGATTATGCTTTTATAGGACCATTTATACTTATTTATTATCATTCCTTTAATCGTTATATCTTTATTCATTTATCTTAAACAAAGATTGAATAGTTCTTCGTATACCTTGATTGTAATTGGACAATTTTGTTAACAACAGTTAACAAACCTTTCAACTTAAATGAAAATAAATAAAATGAAATCGACAAAAGATGGAGCTTGAGCCGTTTTAAAATTGCAGTGAGGTGATTTTTATTTTGCTCCGTGTGGAGGCCTCGCTCTGAATTTGAGATGAAAAACAGCAATAGAAGCGCTGTTCCTTTGACTTGTTTTTGTTTTGATTGAGCATGTACTGATTTTCTGTTATTGATGGATACCCCCTATCCTTTGCTTTTCTATAAACATAATTAGTTTAACGCTAGCCATCATAAATTGGTCACCAAATACGGTTTGAATGTAACTGAACTTACCACAGACATCGTGGTCTTAGATCTTAATTTACAAGAAAAGTTAATTAATCGATTGTTTAAATTTTCAAATTAACATGTTATCTCAGTTTGGATTTGCATGATGGGTGATTAATTGAATGCAGAAGACGTTTACTCAGGCAAGGTAAGCAATCTTGGTCCTGTTTGGTCTTATTCTTCATAATTTTTGTCATAAATATGTGTTTGTTTTCTATCAATGTGCAGTTTAATACATACATATTTGTTTATTGGAAATAATACGATTTTTCAGTATATGGATATGGACAGGAAATACGAAAAATGATAAGATAATGCAACAGAAACGTTTTCCTTGTTGACGTACCCTATCCCGATCCTGAAAGAGTTGATGCAATTGTCCCATTTTTTGCTTCTTTTTATAATCACAATGATTCATACGCACCTTCTTAAAAAAAAAATTTTGAATACAGGTAACGACTTGTTGGTGTGTGTGTGGGTAGTTTTATTTTGTGTTCATTGATTTTAATTCTTAATATTGACCCAGAACAACTCATGTTACTAACAACAATGATATGTGTAGTATTTTTTTTACCATTTCCTGTAACTGAATTCTTTAAAT
>CM034355.1:68665246-68854418 GCA_019925275.1 Mytilus edulis
AATATAGGTAACGTCTTTATAGTCTTTCTCGCAATCCATGCCTAAACTAATAACTAATAACCTAGGAGAATATGTTTCAATTAAAAACAAAAATAAAAAAGATAATAGATATAAAGGAGAAACAGTTTGATTGAAAACTAAACAACTATCCACCAAAGTTAAACTAAAGTGGACTGAAGAAATGATAGACCACCATTCGTCTTTCAATAATGAGAAAACCCATTACCGTATAGTAGACTATATCAAAAAGCCTCGACATGAAAATGTGATTTATTTCAAACTGGAAACTTATGCCTAAATAATATTATACTCATGTTAAGCATACTGTTGAGTGCTCAACAACCCCTAAGAAGAGTGGTTTAACAGCAAAAAGTACAAAATGAAAAATAATCAGTAGCAATTGGCTTATCTCAAAAGATCAGTACGAGGTACAAACACAAAACAAGATTTTACAGAGAAAAATTATTTCGAGTTCAAATCTTCCATTTCCAATATTTTGGATCTGTTACACTTATATGCGGCCAAGCTTAGCGAAAGGTAGTGCGACGTAATCAGTCAAATTTTTTTTACTAGATTAACTCGTAAAGGAACGATCGTTTTCATTGCCCAATTCAAACCTTCGCTCTCACACCTGCGAAAATAGAACACGCGTACTATAAGTTTAATGGACTGATCAGTATTCACGTAGCTGGTCAAAGTTGTTATAACCTCCATCGTAGTATTAACGTACATTATTGTGTTCTTGATTATCCCATAGCAATTCTAACTTTTCAATGATACATGCATGTGCATGTAAAATTCATTGAATTTATAATTTTGTGCACTAGTAAAATTTTAAACTTTAAAATCTTAAGGTTTCACATCTAAATATTTAATTCAACTGTCTCCTCTCACTTGTTTCTGGATTAAGAGATCTACCATTTTATTTTGATGGGAGGGTGGACTTTGATGAAACAGTTAGTTCTTTTTTCTAAGTTGTATTCTCTGTCCTGTCTTTTTTATTTTTAGTCTATTTGGTCCTGCCGTTTCAGTTTTTATTAGTTTGTCTGGTTTTTTTTTTTTTTTTTTTTTTTACATAAATCGTAATTCGGCCTTTTTGCCAAGTTGCTCATCCTGCCTTTTTATATCTTTCACAAGTTTTAGGTAAACGAATAAGAATAATGTGATTTTTTTTGTAATTCAGTTTACTTAATTTTGAGAAAAAAACCCGAAATTCTAAGTAAATTCAGAACATGCAACCATACTTTGTTTAGAGAAAAAATATACTTTATAAACTCCAGCGATATACTTAATGAATTTTATACTTAACTGTTTTGCTTTTCTCGGTTGAAATTCGAACGTAGATTGTATATTTGTAAATATCTTAATAGTTACAGAGAAAAACGATCAGTTTTTAAAAGCGTGTTTATTCTTTAAATGTATTGATAAAAAGGTTGACCCCTTCTAGTACATGCATTCAGTCATACTTATTAATAATTTCTTAATATTTCGTTTATCAGTTTATCTTACATGTATGATTTTGTATTTCATTTTAAATACGCATGCATACTTCACGTCACTTTGGCGGATAGTTCAACAATGTTATGCATATCACTTTCTTATGGTATTAAATTAAAGGAGAGGTTTTTAACCAATTTAAATCGAAAACAGTACATTTATATTGTTCCTTATAAACTACGATAAGTTATTTTATAAGTTTTTTTTAGTTCCACACATACAAAAGAAAAAATCTTCGCCGATGTAACATTTCAATTCTTTTTACACCAAAATGCCTTCACTGAATTCATTTGAATTTCGTGGTGATCATGATAGTACATTGCATACTACGTCTTCATTCACGTGCACAAGTGATACAATTATTGGTTTTTTTCTATATTTCGGGGACAATTTGCTCCGTTTATGGTACGTAAATTCTTAAACCAAACGCTTAGCTCCTGTGTAACTTTCTGTATCTTCGTTTTATAGCATGAAAACACTAAAAGAGGAATATGCAACCCATCATAACTTTTTGTAATTATTATAATGGATCAGCATTATAAGATCCTTATCAAGTTATAAGTAACTACGACATTGAAAGAAATTAAAAGTGGTTACTTAATCATGTATAATAGCGGCACATGTATTTTATTTTATCCTTACATGTTTCATAATGCGGTACATAATGTACACGATAATTATGTTGCTGCAGTATAATATTTCTAACCAACAATTTGAAATACACAAAACATTTATTTAATTCTTCGACCAAAGATTTGTAAACTATACATTATCAAATCCTTGTTTTTTTACGTTCGTAGTAACATAGTACATTCCATAGTCAGTCACCTGTGTCAATTCACGTGCAAACTACAAATGTTGTTGTATTTGAATTTTTCGGCCAATGAAATGAGACGTTACAAGTTGTTTGTTTGTGATACGCCAGAATGTTATCAATGAACTATCAAACGCTAAAGTTGACTGCATTTCAGTGTAACGACATTTAAGTTGAAGATGTTATGTGAAATATGGTCCAATAATATTAAAAAAGAACCAATGTGTAAACAGAAAGAAAAAACCTTTCAGTTAGTGCAATGTTCATGCGATATGATGCAAAAGCTAGGACACCTCATTCGTGAAACAATGTTAAAGAAAAGCTTGTAACATTGAAGATGTTACTAAAATCGTTTATGTTGTCCCATGTTTTAGTTTCGTACATTGCATTTTGTTTCAACACAGCTATGACAAAATTATCGTATTTATTAATTCGGGTTCAATTTGAGAACTTTACTCAGCCTTTTAAATGACTTTGTGATCATCGATTGTAATTGCATCATGATATTATTGTTGAAATGTCAATTAAATCACTCACTTACTCTTTTTGATCAATAAATTACCACTCAATACTAATTATGCTTTGTCATCAGAAGAGAAAAACGTTTATGAAAGCTCAAAGGATGAACAGAAAGCAGTTTATTAAAGCTCTTGTGCAACACACCATGTTATATTAATTGTTTTATATACCGTCAAAGAGTTTTACTAAAAAGTGCAGCACAAAAGCTTTAATAAACAGTTTTGTTTTTTTTAAAGCCCAAAAGCTGTTTTCTGTTTATCACAATCTATATTGAGTTTCATCAACTTATTTTTCTCAATTGATGACACGAATAATTAGGAAAACATGTGCTTTGTACATGAATTACTGATACGAGAAACAAAATAAAAGACTCCAAATAAGAAAATGTTTTCAAGTTTTAATATTTTGAAGAATAAAAATGTGTTTGTCGTTCCTCCTGATAAATATTAAACGGTCCCTTATTAATAAGCTTCTTCAACTGGATTGGAAGGATATTTTCTACGTCGTTGGAAGTGATAATCAATCGAGTGATTTAAATATGATCTTGGAAGCAAATAAGGAGGTTTTCAAAGATGAACTTGGAACTGTAAAAGACATGAAAGCCAAGATTTATGTTGATGAGAGTGCCGTACCGAAATATTTCAATGCTCGCCCTTTGACGTATGCGTTGAAGGATAAAGTGGACATGGAACTTGAACGTCTTGAGAAGGAGGATTAGATTCAACAAGTGGAATTTTCCGACTGGGCCGCTCCGATAGTACTTGTAGTTAAGGAGAACGGATCTATTATAATTTGTGGTGACTACAAGCTTAAGGTAACCGTTAATGCCGTTTCAAAGTTGGATAATTATCCGATTCCTAAAACAGAGGATTTATACGCAACGCTTGGAGGAGGACAAGAATATACAAAATTGGATTTAAACCAAGCATATCAACAGATTGATTGAACTTGATGAGGACAGTAAGAGGTATGTGACTATAAACACACATAAGGGTTTATTCAGATACAATAGACTTCCGTATGGTGTAGCATCCAGCCCAGGTATTTTCTAGAGAACACTTGAAAATGTTGTTCAAGGTATCGCCAATGTTTTGGTTCGAGTAGATGATATACTGATAACAGGTAAAACAAGGGAGGAACATCTAAATACTCTTTTTGTCTAGATTTAAGAGAATCGGAATTCGGTTAAAGAAACAGAAGTGTGTGTTCATGGCCGAAGAAGTTGGCGATCGATAAAGCACCAAGTCCGACAAACGTGACAGAACTGAAAGCTTATCTTGGAATGCTGAACTATTACAATAGATTCTTACCAAATTTGTCTCACTTGTTAAAGCCGCTTCATATACTTCTACAGAAAGACACAAATTGGAATGGGAAAAAGAACAGGAAAAAGCGTTCATAGAGTCAAAACAGCTGTTGAAATCCTCATCAGTGCTTGTACATTTCGATCCGAAAAAGACATTAATCTTAGCATGTGATGCATCTCCGTATGGATTAGGCGCCGTACTTTCGCATAAAATGGACGACGGCAGTGATAAACCAATAGCTTATACATCTCGAACACTTACATCAGCAGAGAAGAATTATTCCGTTCTTGAGAAGGAGAGTCTGGCCATAATTTGGTATCAAGAAATTTCATCAATATTTGTATGGACACCCCGTTACAATCATAACCGATCACAAGCCGCTCATAGGTTTATTTCGAGAAGATAAACCTATACCTACAATGGCTGCATCTCGAATTCAAAGGTGGGCACTGACGTTAGCTGCATGTGAGTACACGATTGTATACAAAGAAGGGAGTCTGAATGGTAATGCGCATGGACTAAGTAGACTACCGCTGAAAACAAACATTGAAAAGACACCAACGCCAGGTGATACTATATTATTAATGGAACATTTAGCCACTACGCCAGTTGATGCTAAACAAATTCAAAAGTGGACACGCAAGGACACAATACTGTCTATGGTGCTTAGATACATTTTGAATGGATGGCCGTCAAAATGTCCCAGTGAAGACATAAGACCGTATTATAGCAAAGTTACCTGACCATATCGGGAAATAGGTTTTAGTCGGATCTTAACACGTACTTGTGATTTGTTTAAAACCGGTTTTGATAAAAATAAACGAAGAAATGTCGAAATGTTCAGGACTTAATTAAATCCGAATTTCGGGAAGATGGTGCAAGCATACGATTTGTATTGCGTCTTACACTTTGAGAAGCGAATAATCTTTAACTACTTTATTCAAATATTGTGTAAAAACGTTAATTATGAGCTATGAAAGTCAAGTGACTCGAGCATTTTTCTGAGGAAGTTTTAAAAATTGCAAAGAAATATTTTTACGGTGGGTTAGCTTTCATTAGTCTTCACTATCTATAGATTAACAACTTTTGGTTATATTTATAATTTAGAATCATCATTGAAGGTGGAGCACGATTGCACAGTTAATTAATTATATTGATGTGCCATTTGTATGCAAGAGTGACATTCCGTTGTATTATGTGCCAATTCGAAACAGTTATGAGAGTATTGTCTCCCTTTAACAGGTTCATTATTTTATAATTAAGTTTAGGTTTCTGATATAATTTTGAATAATTACAAAATGTATCAATTCAATATATTTCAGTTTTTGTTATTGGTGTATCAAAACATTGATGTACCAATATAATTTCATAAATTTGAAACGTTTAAAATGATTACATACCAATATAAAGAACCGTTCATCAGTTTTGAAAAAGACTATGTATGAAAATCGAATTATTTATCTTCCCTTGATGATAGATTGATTGGGAAATGAACCAGAGTTATCTAATGGTAATCACAGAGAGGGACTAGCCAGCGATTTTTAATTGTAGCTTATTCAACGTTAAAACAATTTTCCACTATAAACGAATGTTACTTTATACAAATATAAGGACTTTGTTAGCTAAATCTACAAATTTTATAGATATTATGATTTGTTATTGCAATAGATGAATATGCTACGTATTATAGTAGAAAAAATTAACTCTATAGTCAGGACGGATGCATATTGTGGGGAGGAAGAGTAATTATACCACAGCCAGGACGTGAAGCCATGTTAAATGAATTACACCAAGGACATCCAGGGATTACTAGAATGAAAAGTCTAGCAAGAAGCTATATATGGTGGCCGGGAATGGACAATGACTTGGAATTAACTGTAGTTAATTGTTACAGTTGTCAGGAAAACCGCAAATTACCAGCAGAAGCATCGTTACATCCGTGGGAATATCCGCGCCATCCGTGGTCAAGATTACATATAGACTTTGCAGGACCATTCATGAACAAATCATTTCTTATTATGGTTGATGCGTATTCAAAATGGATAGACATACACGTCATGAATTCTACAACATCCGAAGCTACGATTGCAAAACTTCAACAAACGTTTGCAACACATGGATTATGTGATCTCATTATTAGTGATAATGGAGCCGCATTTACTAGTAAGGAATTCACAGATTATGTAAAATCAAATGGAATTGAACATCGCACTTCCGCGCCGTGGCATCCAGCTAGTAATGGATGTGCTGAACGAGCAGTTCAGAGTTTCAAAGGAGGCATGAAGAAAATCAAAGAATGAACTGTCCAGGAAAAGTTGAACCGTTTTCTTTTCAATTACCGTATCACACCACAAACAACGACAGGATTGGCACCATCAGAATTGCTAATGAAAAGGAAACTCAAGTCGCGTCTAGATTTAGTTTTTCCAAATATCGAGAAGCGAGTTCAGGAGAGACAACAAAAACAAAAACAAAAAAGAAATCTGTGAACAGACAAATTAATGTAGGACAGGGAGTATTTGCCCGAAATTTCACAATTGTTTCAAAGATTAAATGGATTCCAGGAGAAGTTATAAAACAATCAGGACCACTTTCATTTCATATTAAATTGCAAGATGGACGTGTCATTCGGAGACATATTGACCACATTCGAGTACGAAACTTCGATTGCACAAACAACGAAAATGAAGAATATTGTGACAATGACAGTGATTTGTTTGAGCCAGAAATAACTATACCGATAAATACTCCTGAGACCGAACAACCGCAAACCGAGAAACCGTCAAATATAACTGAAAAAATTGAACCACGCTATCCGAAGAGAATAAGAAAAGAACCGTCGCATTTAAAGGATTTTGTGTTGAAATAATTGAGTTAATTTGCTTTTAATGTGTTTTTATATAAGGCCGGAGAAGTGTTATAAAGTTCACCTCACTTTATTACCGTATCATCTGTTACAGTAATTATAATTGACAGATCAGCAACTCTCACATGTCTGCACGTTCTTAAATAAACATAATTAAATAGATCAATTGAAGTTCTTATACACATGTTGTCATTCTGTAGTCTGATCATCAAACGATGTACTTGTTAAAAAATTAGTTATAGAAACTGGATTGTATTATTACATAGCAAATATATTACAGTAATTTTCAAGTTCAAAGTGAAAAAGAGACGGATGTTTTTCTGCCTTACAAATAAAGCAAGCAGTAGTATACCGCTGATCAAAAGTCATAAATCGATTAAGAGACCACAAATCCGGGTAACAAACTGAAACCGAGGGAAACACATCAACTGTTATAAGAGAAAAACAACGAAACAACATAACACTGATGTGCAACAAAAAACAAACGACAATACAACATACATAAAAAAGAACTATTAGATAACAACTGCCATATTCAAACATCGATATCAATGCAACAATTTTGAAATGATCAATGTCCCCAACCTCATTAGCAATATACCAACTTTACCTGCATATGGGATATATACCTATCCCAACTTAATCGGTATTCAAAGGCATTTACTGTGCTTATCCAATAACCTTTGTGGTATTGAAATACGTATTGCCTGACCAGAATACACAAAATTGGTTATTTTAAATAAAGATATTTATTGTAAATTTATTTATTTTGCTAACAATCTTAAATAAATCATTGCTGTTAAATCCCACTTTCAAAATGAAGAATAAAGCACTGAAATTTCTATTCACTAATCCATTTGCACTTTTTTTGATATATCGAAAATAAATTTTTAACAGTAATTCTATTTGAAGTAGATCCTGAATATTAAATGAAACTTAGCATCACTATTATTCCATTTAAGGAATCGTAATATAACATGAAAATATATCCCAGTAGAAAACACCAAGCCACCCATAATTCATCTTGTAGAATTATTCACTATTAGATGGGCTATCCAAACAATCCATTATCATTTTAATTTTATATCAGGAATCATAAACTTAAAATATATCTCACATTACAAACACCATGAAGCAAACATTATATCTACTTTTTTTATAAACTAAATTCACTGATTGAAATTTCCATCTTGACTGTTTAGAGACACAAAACGAAGGGGCTTAAAATGTCCCATGTCTACATAGAATAGTCTATTCAGGACATTGGTAATGATACATGAGGAAAGCAAGCTAGCTATCAGTCATTTAAATTTTAACTTTTAGTAGGTCATAAAAGAGGGACGGAAGTTACCAAAGGGATAGTCAAACTCATAAATCTAAAACAAACTGACAACGCCATGGCTAAAAATGAAAAGGACAAACAGAAAAACAATAGTACACATGACACAACATAGAAAACTAAAGAATAAACAACACGAACCCCTCCAAAAACTAGGGGTGATCTCAGGTGCTCCGGAAGGGTAAGCAGAAACTGCTCCACATGTGGCACCCGTCGTGTTGCTTATGTGATTACAAATCCGGTAAATAGTCTAATTCGGTAGGTCACATTCATGAAAGGGAAGGGGATTGTAGTTACGACGTAAGGAACATATCCGATATCATTTGTGAAATGGTTATTCCATAACGGTCAACCAACTCGTGATGGCGTCCGTAAAATTTACGAAGGGATGATTTCAACTTCACCATTTGGAACTCTTGGTTTAATAGCTTCCTTGTAAGCAGCAACCCTCTATCAAGAAAATCATGATAGGAAATGCAAGCACGGGAATATCGTCTCAATTGGGAGATATATACCCCGTATGCAGGTGCTGCTGGAATGTTGCTACTTAGAAATGGAAAGTTCACAATTGGAAAGCTGAAATCATCTCTTTTGTCGTAAAGTTTTGTTTTCAACCGACCCTCATTGTCAATTTCTAGATGTAAGTCAAGATATGAAGCCGACTTAACTGTATCTGTAGTATCCTTTATCTCTAGTTCGATGGGATAGATTCGTTCCACATAGTCACCAAATTTTTAATTGTTTAGTGAAAGAACATCATCTATATACCGGAAAGTAGAGTTAAAGGATATTGCTAACTTCTTATCTTTCTTCCTAAGAAGTTCCTGCATGAAGTCAGCCTCATAATAATAAAGAAACAAGTCGGCAAGTAGAGGGGCACAGTTTGTTCCCATTGGAATGCCGACAGTCTGTTGAAAAACACGTCCTCCGAACGTAACAAACATGTTGTCAATCAAGAAATCAAGCATCTTGATAATATCAGTTTCAGAGAATTTTTTGTTTGAATCAGAGTGATTCTTTACAAAGTAGGATTTATCCCTCCCTAAGACAAGATACTTGTATCTACGTTGGCCATTCTTTTTTATGAAGCAAAGTAATACCAACTCTTTCAATTTGTCTTTTAGTTTGGAATGTGGAATACTTGTGTAAAGAGTGGAAAAGTCAAATGTTTGAATACTGTTACAAGATGAAAAAGAGTTAGATTGTATATACTCTAAAAGATCTTTGGAATTTTTAAGTATCCACATCTGATTCACGACACCTCTAGAATAGGCAGTTTCACAATAACTTTGAAGCCCGTCTTTGATTGCTGATAAAATAGATGTTAATAATTTAGAAAGAGGTTTCGTGGAGCACTTGGAAGACCCAGCAATATACCGTTGTTTGTAAGGACACTTATGTAGTTTAGGTATCCAATACAGTGATGGAAGATCCAGTTCTTCATCTTTGGTTGAAATTCCAAAGGAACATAGAACAGACCTATGATTATCCAGGATTTCCTCTTTGGTAAGTGTCGTGAGGGTATATGTTGAGTTTCCAAGTGAATTGTCAATACCTAATTCGTTTATCAAGCAGTTGATGTAATGACTTTTACACACAAAAACGATGTTATTTGGGGCTTTATCAGCGGGGACAACAACATATTTGTCATGGAGGTCGGATAGGTCTTTTGCAACATTTGGGTCTTTAAAGATTGACGTAGCATGGGCATTGATGGACCCATTTAGTTTCTTAATTCTGATTTGTATCAACGACCTCACTGCCTTAATCCATTCGGAAAGAGTGTCTACGTCTTCCTTCTCGCGCTTAGCCCATTGCCTGGCATAATCCTCGACTGAATCCATCAAAATTTTAAAGTTGTATTTCCAATTGATGGATTTAGGCTCACGATATTTCGGACCTTTCGAGAACACATTTCGTAGAGAAGTGTTATTAACAATGTTAAGGTCACCGGTAATAACGTGGCCAGCAGGATTATATGTGAATTGGGAACTAGCACAAGTGCAATCAGGAGGTTTAGACTTGAAGTCGTCAATATCGAGATCCTGCAAAACACGTTTGTAATTGAAAATTTTAGTTGCAATAGGTTTGGTATAGGTATAAGAAATTATTGGTACAGACTGGTCTTTGAAATAAGGAGGTATTTTCGATTGAACTAATTTATGATGAAGGATATTGCCTAGGTTGACGCCATCGAGACCTTTGTTGGCAAAGGAAAGACTTAGAAAAGATCTTTTCTCTTTTTCATCTTTTCCAATGCGAACTGGCTTGAAAAGTCTGTGACTTGCAATATCCGAAATTATAGCTTGTAGTTTGTATTGGTTTGAATGAGGGTTTGTAACAGTGGATTCCAAACATAAATTGAACAGAGAATGAAGTTTTGAAAGAGGTAATGAATAAAGTTTCGTGCGAATGTGATGAATACCTAACGGCTTTTGTATGAATGGCAGCAAGTCATTAGTAGAGACTTCATGCAGAGAAGGTGATGTATAATGACGATGACCATGACTGCGTCTACGTCGAGGAGTCGAGTTGAAAATATTCATCACATTCACCGAGTTACACGAAGGACTAGATAGAATACCTATACCATCAATTTTGTCATTGCAGCCATAAGGTGTTGCAGTTCCCAATTGTCTAATCCAGTAGTCTTCTTTTTGTCTACGGAGAGTCGTTGAAAGATTAGGATTGTTAGAGCTATGGTATATCTTTTCGATAATACGAACTGTCATAGAAACGATGGAATGATCGGGCTGATTGAAATGCTGGTATAGAATGTCGTTAGCATTGAGGTTAATGTCTGATCTATGACCGCACATACGTTTGTTTAGCCTTCCTTTCGTTTCACCGACGTATACCAATCCGCAAAGGTTGCACTCTAATCCGTACACGACATTTATCGATTTACAATTCAGATCATCGTAACTTCTGGTAAAATATGACTTCTTGGTCAAATTGCTAGTGAATTCAGCATCTGTAATTAAAATAGCACAAGTTTTGCAGCCTTGAGTCTCACATTTTGAAATGCGACAGTGTTGTACTGTGTCATCAAAATTCAAAATGTCTTTAAGGAGAACTGAACATGGCTGTATATGTGTAATATTGCTATTGTCACTAGGACGATGATCTGAATGAGTCGTGTTTGAGATATTAGTCATGGCTGGTGATGAGGGGACACCTGCCATATCAGACGACACCGTGTCATAAACTGTGAAGATGTTTTACTGGGTAGTTAAATGATCACCTATCTCTCACAATACCTATTGTACAATTCAAATGGACAAATTGTGTCGACATTTTTTTATACTGGTCACACCATAGGTATTTGAATAGCACAGAGGTGGCTGGATGGAGACAGCAACAACTGCTCAGACATTTGTAAAATGTTACAAGTGTCTGAGCAAAAAGTTGAAACAGGGGTATGTCAAAGGACGTCTCGTCTTTTTTCTAAAAAAAAATTCATCGGAAGGTATCAATCCCTTGTTGATATATATTCAGTATCAACTTCACAAACAATACAAGATGGTCTTGAAGTATAGATTCTGGGTACAGACGTTGTTAATCATCTAAATAACGTGTAATAGTATTCTTTTATTTGTTTTTATGAATAATTATGTTTAGTTTTGGTGGTATCCATTCGACGTGATTCTCGATGTACTTATACATCCCGTTATTGTGTGAACAGCGGTATACTGCTGTTGCCTTTATTTATTGTTCTATGATAGTTTTTGCATTCTTGTATTCATTTTTTGTTAATATGCTTTTGCTATATGTCTTTTTGTGTTTCTTTCTTACATATGACGTGGCTTTGTAGTTATGTATTTTGTCATTGTTTAATTGTTCTATTATAATTACGTTATTCTTATCATTCATTTTTTTCTAAAATAATTTTGTCTATATGCCTTTTTGTGTGTCTTTCTTACATATATCGTGGCTCTGTACATAAACATCCCGGCATTGTGTTATCTAGCCACGATTAATGTTTGTTAATATATCTGTTTTGTTTTAGAGTGATTTAGATAATGACATAATTTTTACTCCTATACCTCAGTTATTGACATTTTTTTCCAGTTATGTCTTTGTTTTGTTCACACATTGATGTCAATATAATGAATTTGTATGCGACTGTCATACAAGTGAGAATTTAGCTAGCTATAAAACCAGATTTATTCCACCGTTTTCTACATAAAAAATGCCTGTACCAAGTCAAGAATATGACAGTTCATTCATTCATTTGTTTGATGTGCGAAAGCTTGCGCTTTGGATTTTGATTAGAGACGTTCCTTTTTGAATTTTCCCACGGAGTTCAGTATTTTTGTGATTTTACTTTTTACGGAAAAATTGTTAAAAATTGATTATAAAGGACAATAACTGATTGAGGTGTAAATTGACAATTTTTGTCTTAATAAAACCTTTTTTAGATCCTACTTTGCTGATCTTTATTGCTGTTTATCTATGATAATATTGATGATAATCAAAACTGCAAAATTTCCGTAAATAACCAATTCAGGAGCAGCAAACCAACAACATGAACAACGGGTTGTCCGATTCGTCTGGTAATTTCAGGACAGATAGATCTTAACATGATGAACCTTTTATCTTTGTCAGATTTGCTTAAATGCTTTAGTTTCAGAGATATAAACTGGAGACAATATATTAAACATTTTACATGGAAGGGATGCGAAAGCTTCCAACTGAACATTCTTTTTTATATAGATTAGACCGTTGGTTTTCCCGTTTGAATGGTTTTACACTAGTAATTTGTTCGGCCCTTTATAGCTTGCTGTTCGGTGTGAGCAAGGGGCCGTGTTGAAGGCCGAATCTTGACCTATAATGGTTTACTTTTTATAAATTGTTACTTTGATGGCGAGTTGTCTCATTGGCACTCATACCACATCTTCTTATATCTATTCAAACTTGTAAGGCGAAAATAAACTGTCAACGCCAAGGCAAAAAAAAACAAAAGTCGAACATCAGTACACATATGCACAAAAATAAACTACTGTAAAGAAAAATCAGCATGGTTGTATCACAAAAATAATGTCAAGTTTTTGTTTGACCAAATTTTAAATATGAGTAACACTTTGTTTCATTAATACAAAGTATAATATATGTTCTCCTTGCCTTAAGATTTTTATTTTGCTTGTGACAGCATTTAAGCAATTTTTTTCACAAAACTAAATGCTATCGGGAAATTCCCTTGATACTTTATTTGAGAAAAATATTGGCAAATAAATTGTCAACATTATTGATATGAAACAGGAAAACATCTGCTATTTATGTATCAAATGTTATTTATATGTTCATAAAATGTCGCCAGCATGGCAACAGCTAGCTAGGTATCATATGACCAAAAAATGTAAACAAATTCTAGACAAACCGTCAATTTATCAATTTTCGCTTGAAGTGTGGTAAACATTAATATCTGACTTAAATGTATACAGATGGTTTTTTTATACCTTTATAGCATTGTCCAAAATCAGTTTGTAAAATGCAGCTTATTTACGATCCATCTGAAAAAATTTCAATCACAAAAATACTGAATTCCAAGGAAATTCAAAAATGAAAGTCCCCAATCAAATGAATAAATCAAAAGGCTCATACACCAAACGAAAGGATAACAACTGTCATATTCCTGACTTGGTACAGGCATTTTCTTATGTAAAAATGGTGGATTGAACCTGGTTTTATAGCTAGCTAAACTATGACAAGCTAAATGTTCTGAATCTATTGAATTCATATATCTTACAAATCTTTTATTGTTTGTTTTTCTATATTCAACCTGTTCGATTATTTGTCCTGTGTAGCCTATGCTTCAATTTCCTAAAGTTTGGCATTGTATAAAAATTCATATTGGATTTTCAAATCTATTTACTCTGTCTTCATCAGTAAAAAATGTAGCTAAAATAAATAGAATAAAAGGGAAAAAAACTAAAAATACAATTTCGTGCATTTGCAAATATCACAATAAGATGTAATATGATTGCAAATGAGATGACTGTCCATAAGAGACCAAATGATGTAGCTATAGACAACTAAATGTCGCCATACAGTCTTCATTAAAAGAAAAGAAAGCTATACAATAATTATGTAAGGTATGAAAATGCAAATGTGAAACATGAAATGAGAAAAAATGAAAAGCTTGATTTATGAACAAAGCAATAATCTAAAAACAAATTTGAGTATCAATTACAACAAATGATAATCACTGTACTTAAGGCCCCTGGCTGAGGACAGGCACATGCAGAATGTGGCAGCTTTAAACATGTGTGTTGACCACACCCACTCCATCTTACCTTTGATAGTGGTGTAAGAGCAAACCAATAGAACAAACTATAGCAATCAGTCGATAGCGGCTTAACTCGTAATATCAGTACAAAGCACAAAGAACCTGACAAAAACAGTAAAGACCACAATGTAGTCAGTTTAGTTTCTCTGTATCTTCTTTAGTTTTAGCTCAAAACCCTTAAGAGGATAAAAGAAGTCATCATTTAAGGGCAATTGCTCTTATTACATGTAAGAGTGTCAGTCTACTAATTATATTGGCTAAATTTGACTTGTGAGAAGAATTTGTCTTACTGATCCTAATAAGTAATAATAATAGTAAGGAGTCGACTAATGATTTCAACAATACAAAAAAATATCTATAGATCTTGTCTTGGTGATAATTTTCTCATTTTACCGTTTCTCTCTATCTGATATAGTTGTCATAAATGGTTAAATTTGTCATCAGTAATCAGTGTAAACACTTTTCATTAATATTTACAGATGAACAGACTTAATCATGAAAAAAATTAGCAATGGACATGAAATATCAAGTTTATGTCTTCATGAAGCAAAGCTTAGATATGCATACACTTAGGAAGCTATGTCATGAGAGGTCAAGGTCATAAAACACAGATAAGACGCATTAAGAAAACATACTAATTCTTAATGACCTATCTTCAAAAATTGAGAAAAAAATCATAATAAAGAGATAAACAAAAGTAACTGAATCAACTTTTTATTGAAAACAAATTATAAAAATTTGTAATAAAAAAAATTAACATAATATTCAAATAAACATTAAAACTCAATTTGAACAAATAGCAAAATCACATTTTTATTAAAGTATTAAAAAATCAATAAACAACTTTTCTTTTAAGAAATACGATAAAATATAATAAAAAAATACATGAAAATATGAGTATTAAACATGAACATTTTTCACATAACAATTGACTAGATATATGATACTCTGTGAATTTTTTACCTGTTCAAAGAACAATTATAAATTATCATTAATGAACCATTCCAACTGCTACAAACTTTTTCATATATTGTTTGTATTTTGAAAGATTGTTTATTCGCTTTTAACATTATTTTTTTTATTATTGTTTACATTGTAAATAATGCTACAAAAAAACTCCACTAGTATATCTCCATTGTATACAATAATAATTACATTAGATGTATGTTTCATTATAATACGTTATTCTGATTGGCTAACTGCACATGACATGTTATTCCGTAAGCATTTGCATTAGACAATAACATTTATCATTCATGATGACACGAGGTCCCACAATAAAGTGCACAGGTGAATTAAATAAAACTTGTTAAAAATTGTGTTTTCAGGATCCTAGCTAAAAATGTAATTATAAGTATTGAATGCTTCTTTTTGTAACTTTATAGGGTTGTAAAAGCGTTGACCGTGTGTACATTTTTAGAATGAAGCGCTTCCACGCTTCATACAAAATGTACTTCGGTCAACGCTTTTACACCCCAATAAATTTACAAAAAGAAGCATTCAATTCTTAAATAAAATTATACTGTTTCTTGAGACAGAAAAAGTTGCATATACATTTAGTAATTTTTTCTAAAGAATATCATTCTGTTAAAATTCTTCCAGATGACAATCAGATACCAAATTTTTCATAATCTTTTCAAATACATGTTATCACAAACTATAGGAACATGCTACCTAGTCATCAGTTTAATGGAAAACTTACAAGTATAAGTTTTCACTTTCAAATCCATCTACTTTCTTTGTTTATAAGGAAACAAACTAAAATCACTCACAACAAAATCATCAACAAATAAATTAAATAAATTAGATTTGTTTTCTTAGATGATTGATGTAGATGTATCCTTTGTATTAAAATGTGCCTCATTAATAAAGTATCATAGTCAATAATTACTCATGCTGAAAAATCTATCACAAGAAGTTCCTTTGTTGAAACTTTTAGTACAAAATTAGCTTGCTGTCAAGGAATCTTCAATTACTGTTCTGGTCATATTCTTATATGAAATGTGCTGGAAAGATAATGATAAAATGTAAACATTAAAGCAGCAGGTTGCACATCAAAATAACATTTTAATTGAAAATAAGTATAATAAACACTGACAAATAAAAGTTTAATTGTACTAAGAAAGTGACCACAAAATTTGTACCCCTCCACCAACATTCATTCTGTACCAACAAAGAAGAATGTACCTTGTTGTATACTGGTAGTTGTTGGTTCCTGTATTTTAAAATTGCTGTTTATTCATAATTTTACATTTAATAAGAAATAAAATTTCTGTTTTGGATTGTTTCAGATTTTTGTTTCCCTGTTTAATACACAGTTTGGGTTGTGCTCATTGTTGAAGGCTAAACAGTCCTCTACAGTTGTTCAGAAGATTTCTTTACCTTTGGTTGATTTTTCTCTCATTCTCAATTAGACCAAATCTCCTTACTTTTATATTCTATAGAAATGAATCCTGTTTAACATAAAAGACAAAGTTTTTTTTATTTGAAAATAATCTTCTGTACCAAATGGTGAGTTTTAAGGACCTTGAATTCACATAAGAGTCTTGCATGGTTGGCCCTGGATTGTAACTTTTTGGGCATTTAAATAATTTATGTTTACCTGATGGTCATTGATATAATACAAAAATCACTGCAAGTAGCTTAAACCATACACATGGCTAAGTTAAATCCCATTAGTTGAGATGATTTTCATTATACATTTCTTATCAATTTTCCGTCTTTGAAATTAATCCAGAAATTAATCCAGATTCAAATAAATCCCTTTTTAAATAAGAATCCATAAAATTAAGCTGTTTACCATAATAATTTCAGCCATCATAACTGCTGAAATTAGATTTTTAAAATATCAGCCTTTTTGTTGCTTCTCTCAAATACTTACTTTAGAAAGTCTGGAGATCTAGATATAACATGTTCAAACTCTATGTATGATAACATTCCATCATCATCAAGATCCGTCTCCTCTAATACCTGAAACATTCACAATATTCTAATTTTATAACATTTTGATTTTATTGCCAACAATTAGGAGATAACTGTATTGTATTTTAAGCTCTGACGGCATCAATTGGGGATTTGAAGGTCGCAAATTTAGTTTACTGGCGACACTTTAGCAGAGACAGTAAACAGGTATTTGCGACCATCAAATCCCCAATTGATGACGTCGAAGCTTAAAATACAATATTGTTATCTCCATTCTAATGAAACTGACAGAAAACCACGTTAAAACATGTAATAATAATTTTATAACATTTTGATTTTATTGCCAACAATTAGGAGATAACTGTATTGTATTTTAAGCTCTGACGGCATCAATTGGGGATTTGAAGGTCGCAAATTTAGTTTACTGGCGACACTTTAGCAGAGACAATAAACAGGTATTTGCGACCATCAAATCTCCAATTGATGACGTCGAAGCTTAAAATACAATATTGTTATCTCCATTCTAATGAAACTGACAGAAAACCACGTTAAAACATGTAATAACAAGAATGTGTCCTCAGTACACGAATGCCCCACTCGCACTATCATTTTCCATGTTCAGTGGACCGTGAAATTGGACTTCAACTTCATCAAAAACTACCTTGACCAAAAACTTTAACCTGGAGCGGGACAGACGGACGAACGGACAGACAGACGGACGGACGGACGAACGGACGGACGAACGGACGCACATACTAGAAAACATAATGCCCCTCTACTATCGTAGGTGGGGCATAAAAATCTTTCAAATGCCGTCTGCCTTTGCGCGTACGTCCCATAGCATGCCATGTAAAAAAGTTACGTTATCCAATCAAAATGAACGTTACAAACGTTGTTGCATTAGAATTCAGATTTACATCTATAAATTTACTATTCTAACAAACAGTCTTCAGGTCTTTTTTTTGCTACTTGCTTTGAGTTTAATTTTGATAATACATGATCTTATAACTCTAGGAAATTTCTGAGTTCATGTCATATAAGGGTTATTGCCCATTGAGGAGAATGAAGGTCAGAATGCCAGGCTACTAAATTAGATTGATAACAGCAGAAATCACCCTGCTACACTGTAACACATGACACATTCAAACATAATTACAATTAAACTGTCCCAAGTCAGGACATGTACATCAATGGTTGTATTTTGTTGCTGTTTATCATAACATTGTTTGTTCATTTATTGTTTAGTAC
Organism: Mytilus edulis; assembly: GCA_019925275.1. Lineage (NCBI taxonomy): Eukaryota > Metazoa > Mollusca > Bivalvia > Mytilida > Mytilidae > Mytilus > Mytilus edulis. Next base: position 68,684,048 of record CM034355.1, read on the forward strand.
ACAAATCAAGCCATTAGTTTTCTTATTTAAATTGTTCTGTATTTTTCATTTCTGACCCTTTTATAGCCTGGAATGTAGTAACCTATAGTTTTTAACTTCTACATCATTTTGTCTCTTGTGGAGATTTGTCTTATTGCCAATCCTACCACATCTTCTTATCTGCATACTGTATACATGTACACATAGGCTTCATACTTTATCAACTATAAACTGTTTCTCGTCATCAGACAGTTCATTTTTAGTGAGACAGGTCAAGGTCCTCTCTAAGTCATCTCTTCCTATGAAGTTATCACAGTCAAAATCTAAAATGAAATGAAAAATAAAAACATTGAAGTCTTATACGAAAAAGAATAGTGGGTAATATGGAGCAAAATATTTTACCCTGTGTTGTAGAAAACAAACTCCGCGAGTCCAAGCACCTGACTAAAATTTCCTTTTGTTTGTGTGTTTTGTAGTTGCTGTCTCAGACAAATAACACCTCCTTTTTTTCATTTAAAAAATTCAAATTTACTAATATAAATGCATTACCAAAAAAATACAGATTTCCTATGTTCTTGCTGTATTTAGGTCAGGAAGATGTGTGTTTTTGGTCGATCACGATGATCTACATTCATAATATTTTTCTTCTCACAAAAAAATGCATCCATCTCTAAACTAATTGGTTTACAGTGTTAATTTTTGTAACAAAGTGTAAGCTATTTGACTGACTGATACTTATTTGATGGAAATTATTCCTCTCAATTGTGCCTTACCATAAATTTTAAAGGCATATGTAGTTTTAATATCTCTGGGAGCTGCTTCAGAAAACACAAAAAACATGTCCAAGAAATCATCAAATGACATGTCTTCAGATCCATCTTCTGAAAACACTTTATTTTCTATACAGGAAGCTGACAAATTTAATTGCTAAAAATTACTTTGACAGGCTGTTTAGCTAAGTACTGTAAATTCATAAATTATTGAGTGCAAATACTTTTGCTATTTTGTCATTTTGGACTAAAATGCGATTTTAATTTTTGCGTTATTGTGAAAAAAACCTGTTTAACTCATATAAATAACTTCAAAATGAGAGTTTAAATTATTGCGATTATAACCCTGTCGCATTTTTTCCGTAATAATAAAAAAATTGCAATAATTTCAGAATTTACAGTATGCTTACTTCTTATCTGAATCATGACATATAATATTGGGGCATCATATCAAAATATATCAATTAAAAATCCAACAAAAATGTTAAATTCCTTCTACCCAATTTTCTGGTAAATAAAATATTCATGATACTGAGCCTCTATATGAGAGTTATTTCCCTTTTTGTATTTGACATGTTTATTATATATTAATGTAACACATGTTATTGATCTAGATACCTAGCTAGAGTATCTTTATTTGAGGTCCTTGGTTCCCTAATACACGTATATGTAACAGTAATAAGAATTCAGCTTAATACCCAAAAGTATAAATTTGTCAATACTTCTTGTAAAAATATACTTTTTAATAAATCACTGTATGTAACACATACCTTGATCTCAGTCATTTTCTCTACCTCAGGTAAAGGAATTCTAAATGAGTTAGTCTTTCCATCTCTCATATCTACAGGGACATTTCCTGGTGATAACATGCGATAACGGTTAAATATTCTAAAAGTAGATGACAAAAAAAGATAACTTCTAATGCAACAGCAATAGTGTTCAAATCGATAAATAGTTATCAAAAGTACCAGGATTATAATTTTATACGCCAGACGCGCGTTTCGTCTACCTAAGACTCATCAGTGACGCTCAGACCAAAATAGTTAAAAAGCCAAATAAATACAAAGTTGAAGAGCATTGAGGATAAAAAAATTCCTAAAATTTGTGCCAAATATGGCTAAGGTAATCTACTCCTGGGGTAAGTATTGCTTATATATTATTTACAAGTTAAGTTTTCAAAATACTAAAAAATAATATAAATTTAAAACAAACAGATTGTGAACCTTCCAGTTTCAACTCTACATTTAATTAACATGTATTAAAAGCAGATCATGGGTACTACTGGTACAAGTATAATGAAGTATTCCTTATTTAATTGAAGAAGTAAATAATAGAATAACATATAATATACAAGTAAATCTTATTATGCTCATTTTTGCTCAAATAATTTGATATTCTCCCTTAATTTTTTCAAACCAGGTGCTCACCAGGGCAAAGCTTTATATGACCGCAGAGGTCAAATTCTGAACAGTTTGGGGCAAGTATGGACAAAACATTCAAGCTTGATTCAGCTCTGAATTTGGATTGTGATCAATTTTTGACATAATATGGGTTTCTGACACAAAACAAATGTCAAGATCTTACAAATCTATTGTGCAATTAAAGATTTCTTCTTCAAACTTTTCAAAAATTTGGAATTTAAGACATTTGGAGAGAAAAAAATGAAAACTACTACTACCCCCGCCCCCCTGACATTTCTTTATGCATAATTTACAAGTAGTGTAAGGGAGGTAAATCCAAACATACCCGACATTGTATGTTAAATGTTTTTGAATTACCTCCCTTACACTGCTTTTAAATTGTCTCAATTGTCCATTGACCAGAAAAACCTAGTATTTCCCCTATTTTGCCCCTAATTCCAATACATTTTGAGCCATAACCCTCCAAAGTCAATACTAACCATCCCTTCATGGTATAGAAACTTGTGGTATAATTTCAGAGAGATTCATACACTTAAACACAAGTTATTGTTTGAAAACTACAAAAATGCTTATTTTGGGACCCTTTTTTGGCCCCTAATTCCTAAACTATTGGGACCATAACCTCCAAAATCAATCCCAACCTTCCATTCAGTTGTATTGAACCTTCTGGTAAAAAATTAAAGAGATCCATACACTAAAACTAAAGTTATTGTCCGGAAACTAAATGCATCTTCGGACGACGATGCAGACGACATGAAAGCAGTATACGACGCAAAAATTTTTTGCGGTTGTATAAAAATCAATTGTATAAGTAAATTTTTTTTACAATCTTTCTAATTCTTTTCATAATTTTTAATGTTTCATCTCATTATTTCAACAAAGAAACTAAATAATGTAATCGTGGAAACTAGTAAAGATCTGAAGTTAAATTGCACAGACCTAACAAAAAATGCCTCAGCACTCTTGAGGGGGAGGGCTTGTAAATGAGCAGTGTTCTGAAGATAACAGACAATTGAGATTTTTATTGTACATAAATTTCTCTTAAATGATTAGTAAAGACTCACTCTAAGGACAGACAATAAAGAATTCTATAAATAGAGCAAAGAAGTCCCAAGAAATTCAAGAAATGAAAATAGTGACTGACTCTTAATTGTACAGCATGTACAGTGTATTAATAAATTAATCTGAATGTCTAAGAGACATATTTAAGCCAGTAAACTAATTGAATTGAACCTATACAAGTAAATAAAATACATTCATATATTAAAAAAATCTTTCAAATTCGCTTATATAATCATAATAATTATATTAATATGTACTTCTCCAAGTAAACAAAAATATTTTGTACAAGTAGTACACATGCAGAAAAAAACTTACCTCAAAATTTCCTTTCTTGTGAAAAATGTGCAATCCTATAAAAAAAATTAATCAAATATACATTTATAAAAATCATATCCACAGGCATTAGGATACCAATTTTTTGTGTCTTAAACTTGCATTTGCATAGAAAAAAAATGTAGTAAAGTTCTGTTCTCAACCGACCAAGTATGTTGCTATTAGTGAAGTTTGAATGACAGATTCTGAAATGATATTTTTCACAATAACGAATGAGCTCCCTAGGGATCGACATCTATCCAGAGGTCATCAGCCCTGGTGCTGCATACTGTATACTAGAATATTATATGGTTGTACAATTAAGCTTAAGGCTATTTTGCTATTTCGCCTTTAATATTCTATCGGCGGAAAACAAGGTCGAAAACACACCTAAAACGAGAGATGCGATGTTGAAAATATGAAATAAAGAAGAGAAAATTGCTTTCCTCGACACCACCACATTTGTAAAAAACGGGGTCATGACAACTGATCTCAACACAAAGAAAACTTATCAACACCAGTTCCTTTCTCCAAAAAGTTGTCACCCGAAACACTGCTCCAGGAGTATACCTTACAGTCAAGCAATCAGACTAAAGCGTATTTGCTCCTCAGAGTCCAAACTAAACTATCGTTTGGGACAACTAAAAACACAACTGAAATCAAGAGGATACAAGACCAAAAACATCACAGACGCTTTTGATAAAGCCCAAGAAAAAGATCAAGATAGCCTCATGGAATACAAAGATAAGACGACCCGTGCAGATAGAATTCCGTTTGTTGTCACCTTCAATCCCGATTTGACAATTTCATCTACTATCCGCAAGCACTGGCGTCTTATCGAAAATGACTCTTCCTTAAAAGAAATTTTTCCATCATCTCCTGTTATTGCCTATCGCAGACCCAAAAATCTCAAAGAGATACTTGTTACATCAAAAGTAAAGAAACAAGAAACTTCTAAATTTGGATGTTACAAACAATGCGGTAGAAGCAATTGTAAGTGCTGTAAAGCCGCCAACACTGAACACTCTTTCAGTAGCACAGTAACAAAGCAGCGATACAACATCTATGTTACATCTAATTGCAAAACGGAAAATAGTATTTATATTCTTAATTGTGGAACTTGCAAGCTACAGTATGTTGGTGAAACAAAAACTAAATTCAACATCAGACTTAACAATCACATGTCGTTTTATACAAAAGGAAGAAACTGTCCAATTACGAGACACCTCTTAAGAACAGGACATACTTTTGATAATATCACCTTTCAAATAATTGAGGTAAACCAAAATTGGGACTCCGAAAGGAGAAAACAGCGAGAAAGGTTTTGGATGCATCAGCTACGTAATCTTGAATCTGATGGACTTAATGAGAGGGATGAAAAACAGTTCTACCAAAAACCAAAGGAATAAATCCTAAATTTCATTTATTTAACTGAAAGAACTATTTGTTTAGATTTAAGAATTGTTATGTACAATAAACGGCAAAAATATATTTTATATAGACCATCAATAAACTTTTACAAAAATTGTGTGTAGCTCAAGCTACAAAGATATTTTTTTGTCATGCATCCGATTTCACCTAGATAGATGCACACGCCCGATGAAGCTAATTTGTTTAGCGAAATATTGCGTGAATAATATATAAAATAAAACAACTAATTTTATAACACTAATTAGTGTGTTGAAGATACATTCTTAGACACGTATATAATTTAATTTAGTAACTGCATCAGTCTATTTACAAACTGATCCACACCTAGATAGATTGAATGTTGATTGTTGCTATTTTAAAACACTATATAATATATATCTATCTTCTTCTATACTATTAAACGAGAAGACCCCATTTTGGGTGTCGCTTCTCTTCTTTCCACAATAAATTAATCAACACGCCTCTGTGTCCTATAGGTACAGTGCATAGTCTCATTTGGCATCCATTTATATGATTATACAGATTGAGTTATTTTGGGAGAAAAACGAGAAAAAAGGCATCCGGATATGGTCCCGTCATTGGACAAAATTTTAAGTCAGATTAGACTTCCGGTTTGCGTTTTTCTGTATACTTTGAACATGCATATACTACAAATAAAGCGTATTTCAATTCTATCTGCTATCATTTTCAAGTTTACTATCCACTGTGGTCACAGAGTTTATTAAATGGAGAGGGTCTGTATACTATATCAATTGACCATGGATCGATTAGTAAACTTGGAATTGAAAGTAAATACACTTTATTTATATAGAAATGAATGTTCATAATATACAGATAAGCTCTAAAATTATTCATGTGAACTTTTAATACCTTTACTGAAATTCTCCAGTCATTAAATCTTTTACAAAATTCATTTATTACAACAACAAAAAAGATGTGGTATGATTGCCGGTACCATGATTGCCATGTTGAGACAACTGTCCACAAGAGACCAAAATGACACAGAAATTAACAACTGTAGGTCACCGTACGGCCTTCAACAACGAGCAAAGCCCATACCGCATTCTCAGCTTTAAAAGGCCCCGAAATGACGATGTAAAATAATTCAAACGAGAAAACTAGATCCCATATTTATGTACAAAAAATGAACGAAAAACAAATATGTTACACATAAACAAACGAAAACCACTGAATTAAAGGTTCCTTACTTAAATGTTCATAACATACTAAATGTATGTTCATATTGAAATTGATAGAAAACCAAAAATTGGGAATTTTAGAAATGAAGGAGGAGGGATAAAAAAAAAACATTTTCCTATCACCAATAACCTATGACTTATGATACATTTGCTGAAATTCTCCAGTCATTCAATATTTTACAAAATTCTTCCAACAACACTTTACATACTTTAAACAACGCTCTGAATGCCCGCGATTTCGCGGGTGTGTTCTAGTATATATATATAATAACTCGTCCAAACATCAACCCAACAATGTTAGATCTGTAAATTTGATTTCGCAAATTTTTGTTTTTCCCTCGCCGGGATTCGAACCCATGCTACTGTGATATCGTGACACCAAATCGCCTGCACTGCAGCCGTCCCGCTAGACCACACGACCACCTGGGCTCTACAATAATAAAGCTTTCAGTGGCCGTGTGTTACCTTTCCTCGTCAGTTTTAATCTAACGGTGACTGTACTACAGTACATGATATTTAAGGCATGGAGATGTTATTGTTACAGGTCAGCTCAATTATCTATAGTAAAGGATCCTACAAATTAATGTAAGATACAGTCACAGAAAATAATTATATTTATAAGTACGTCTGAGTCAGTGACAACTCTACAACAGATTTATCCATCGGATCGCCATCAATGATGGTGATACATGGCTGTGTACATTATGTATAACTCGTCTAAACATCAACCCAACAATGTTAGATCTGTAAATTTGCTTTCGCAAATTTTTGTTCTTCCCTCGCCGGGATTCGAACCCATGTATATATATATATACAACCAGTCTAAACATCAACCCAACAATGTTAGATCTGTAATTTCTAACCCATGCATCTGAGATATTGTGACACCAAAGCGCCTGCACTGTAACCGGCGCGCTAGACCACACGACCACCTGGGCTCTACAATAATAAAGCTTTCAGTGGCCGTGTGTTACCTTTCCTCGTCAGTTTTAATCTAACGGTGTACTACAGTACATGATATATAAGGCATGGAGATGTTATTGTTACAGGTCAGCTCAATTATCTATAGTAAAGGATCCTACAAATTAATGTAAGATACAGTCACAGAAAATAATTATATTTATAAGTACGTCTGAGTCAGTGACAACTCTACAACAGATTTATCCATCGGATCGCCATCAATGATGGTGATACATGGCTGTGTACATTATGTATAACTCGTCTAAACATCAACCCAACAATGTTAGATCTGTAAATTTGCTTTCGCAAATTTTTGTTCTTCCCTCGCCGGGATTCGAACCCATGTATATATATATATATAACCAGTCTAAACATCAACCCAACAATGTTAGATCTGTAATTTCTAACCCATGCATCTGAGATATTGTGACACCAAAGCGCCTGCACTGTAACCGGCGCGCTAGACCACACGACCACCTGGGCTTCATAACTAGAGGCTCTCAAGAGCCTGTGTAGCTCACCTTGGTCTATGTGCATATTAAACAATGGACACAGATAAATTCATGACAAAATTGTGTTTTGGTGATCATGATGTGTTTGTAGATCTTACTTTACTGGACATTCTTCTTGCTACAATTATCTCTATCTATAATGAACTTGGCCCAGTAATTACAGCGGAAAATATTTTCTAAAAATTTACAAAAATTTATGAAAATCGTTAACTCTTAACTGTTAAAATTGTTAAAAATGAAAACTCCTTAAGGGATAAACTTACAATTTTGGTCATGTTGACTTATTTGTAGATCTTACTTTGCTGAACATTATTGCTGTTGACAGTTTATTTCTATCTATAATAATATTCAAGATAATAACCAAAAACTGCAAAATTTCCTTAAAATTAATAATTCTGGGGCAGCAACCCAACAACAGGTTGTCTGTTTTGTCTGAAAATTTCAGGGCAGATAGATCTTGACCTGATAAACATTTTATCCCTGTCAGATTTGCTCTAAATGCTTTGGTTTCAAAGATATAAGCCAAAATCTACATTTTGCCCCTATGTACTATTTTTAGCCATGGCAGCTATCTTGGTTGGTTGGCAGGGTCACGCCACTCTTTTTGAAAACTTGATACCCAAATGAGGATTGTGGCCTAGTTTGGTTAAATTTGACCCAGTAGTTTCAGAGTAGAAGATTTTTTAAAAGAATACTAAAATTACTAATTCAGGGGCAGCAACCCAACAACGGGTTGTCTGATTTGTCTGAAAATTTTTGAGCAGATAGATCTGGACCTAATAGACACTTTTACCTCTTGTCAGATTTGCTCTAAATGCTTTGGTTTTAGAGTAATAAGCCAAAATCTACATTTCACCCCTATGTTCTATTTTTAGCCATGGCCATAGGCCACACATTTTTAAAACTAGATACTCCAATGATGATGGTGGCCAAGTTTGGTTAAATTTGGTCCAGTAGTTTCAGAGGAGAAAATTTTTGTAAAAGTTTACAGACGACGGACGCAGGACGACGGACGCCAAGTGATGAGAAAAGCTCACTTGACCTTTCAGGTCAGGTGAGCTAAAAATGAAGCTTTCGGTGGCAGGGTGTTACCTTTCCACGTCAGTTTTAATCTAGCGTCATACTACAGTACATGATGTCTAAGGCATGAAGACGTTAATATTTTTACAGATCAGCTAAATTATCTATAGTAAAGGATCCTACAAATTAATGTAAGATACAGTCACAGAAATAATTATATTTTTAAGTATAAAGTGCCTAGAAAATCAACCTAACAATGTACATTTGTAAGAGTAGATCTGATTCTTAACTTCTCTCAAGAGAGATCTATACACTAACACACAAGTTATTGTCCAGAAACTACAAAAATGCTAGTTTTTGGCCCCATTTTGGCCCATAATACCTAAACTGTTGACACCATACATGTTACCCCAAAAATGAATCTAAACCTTCTTCTTGTTGTATATAACATTGTGGTACAATTTCAGAGCAATTGAAATACTTATACACAAGTTACTATCCTGAAAGTAGAAAAATGCTTCTTTTTGGTCCCTTTTAGGCTTCTAATTCCAAAACGGCTGGGACCATCATCCCTAACCTTCCTTTTGTGGTATTAAACCTTCTTATTAAATTTCGTAGAGATTCACTTAAACAATGTTATTGTCTGGACACCGAATGTGTCTTCGGACGACACCATACTATTAAACGATCCAAAAAAATTGTTTGAGGTGGTATAAAAATGACTGTTTGTTGTAGCAGGTCGGGAATAACCCCTCAAATGATGGATAACCCCTCAATATACATTGTAATGACTAACCCTTTTATGAGGGGTACATTTCAAGTGATATTAAAAAAAGTCTTTTATAAAGGATAATTTGGGACTAGTACTTACTATTAGTATAATAGTCCCAGGTTACAGGTTTGATTGAGCAAATACTTATTTTAATTGAAGAAACTTTTCCCAAAGAACTTTACATGTATCTGGTATTATACATGTAGGGTCAAAATATGTCCAAGAATTTTGATACTAGATGAGCCTTTGTACCAAATTTCATGCTTGTAGCAGGATGTGCACAATTTTTCACGAAGCCGCCGTACTATGGTGACTTTTGTTTGTCAAAGATATGCACCTAGCTCAGGCACCGTGTTTTAGCCACAAAGTGGGCTTAATTCTTTGAGAACCCACTATCATATGAAAACATGTAATGTAGTATATTGCCAGTGAGATAACTCTCTACAAGAGACCATATAGCATCGGTCACACCTTACCGGATAGCTCGAACGGACGACTAACGGATAACTTTTTTTTTCAATCCGTTCATGTCCGTTAGACGTCCGTTCTTATTCGTTAGACGTCCGTCCATATCCGTTGCATGTCCGTTAAGCGTATGTTTTATCCGTCGACGTCCGTTCTGTCCGGTGGAAAATTTTGAGCATGTTCAAAACTTTGAACGGACGTCCAACGGATAAAATGTCCGTTGAACGTCCGTTAGGCGTCCGTTTTGTACGGTACTCGTCCGTTTCGTTTCCGTTTTGTATCCGTTACGTGTCCGTTATACATCCGTTGGAAGTCTGGAAGATAAATTCACCAACGGACTTCTACCGGACGTCTAACGGATAAAACGGATGTTGAACGGATGAGAAACGGACTTCTACCGGACGTATAACGGATTAAACGGATGATGAACGGATCTGATACGGATAAATGCCAATTGAAAATTTCGCGTCAGAAATGCCAATTATTGGTATGTCACTCAGATTTCTTAAGGTTCATGAATTCTTATTATTCATAATCGTATAGGCACGTCTTCACAATCAAGCAGTTCTTATTCAGGCCAGACACTGCCCTTTGACGGAATTTTGAAGAACAAACCAAAACCAGTTACACAGAAACATTTTGAATATTTATGCGATTTACATGTATTATTATTGTCGCTTTTGATTTTTCCGTATATCTTGTTCATCCGTTTTATCCGGTATGCTTCCGTTAGGTGTCCGTTTTATGCGGTACTCGTCCGTTGGATGTACGTTCGACATCCGTTCTGTCCGGTACGTGTCCGTTTCTCGTACGTTGCATATCCGGTTTGTGTCCGTTATGCATCCGTTACACGTCAGTTTTATTCGGTCAGTACATCAACGGACTCCCAACGGATAACAATTTTGTCAACGGACAACTTTTATTTTCATCTGTTAGTCGTCCGTTCGTGCTATCCGGAAAGGTGTAACCGAGGCTTTACACGTAGAAGGTTAACCGCTACACTTTTGTATAGATCAGAGCAAATTATAAAAGTCTCAGAAATGACCAATGTAAGACAAATCAAACGAGAAAACTATTTGATGTGTGTACAAAATAGTAAACGAAGCACAAATATGATAAACTGTAACAAGACAGATGAAATATACTAAAGCGACATTCAAAAAGCGCAAACCACTGAATTATGGGTTCCTTACATTAAACATGTTGCATACTATTTATTCTATTATTTATATGCAAAACAAATGCGTGTGTGTATGTGTGTGTTTGTGTCAACGTAATTTATGACATAAAAATTTCACGAACCGCGGCAATACTATAGCGAAATTAGGCATAAATTTCAATGTTTAATGCACCCCTTACGTACGGTATAGCAATATACAGTAACTCATTAAAAGATTTGCGTATGTATCCCATCTTTGTCCTGGTGTTACATATATGAACATTAATACCATTTTCAATAATCAATAAATGTCGAATTGAAGACTTTTTTTAAATTGAAGAAAATTTATTCACCTTTGATTAGGGACTTTCTATTTTAAAATTTCCTCGGAGTTCAGTATTTTTAAGATTTTACTTTTTATGTTATGAACAAAAATTTAAAAAAAATGTAAAAATATGTGAAAACCTCTTGAACAGATTTATGTTTGAATTGTCAGCGCTCATAACCTTTTTGATACGTATTCAGTATAAATTTATGTCACAAGAAATTTGAGTTTTTGAGTTAATATAGCACAAAAATGTCAGTAATCACCTCAGAAACAAACAAAACCTTTAAATAGACTTATTAAGAAGGGATATAGTTACGATACTGTTGTCAGGTCATTAAAGATTGCATATTTTGGTGTTAATTTTGATTCACTTATAGGGTCTTTGCATCGGAACTTAACACATTTATTTAAAAACATGTTGTTGGCATGACACGGGTTATGTTCTTCTCATATATGTTATGACGGTATAATACTAAACCCCTAACGGGAAGGATTGTGCCTGATATTCATATGATAAAGACATAATCTTAGTTTAGTATGGCGTGCATTATCACTGAACTAGTATATATATTTGTTTAGGGACCAACTTAAGGACGCCGCTGGGTGCGGCATTTAAGACCTGTTGGTGACCTTCTGCTGTTGTCTGCTCTATGGTCGGGTTGTTGTCTCTTTGACAATTCGCCATTTCCATTCTTAATTTTATTTGACTGATTTTTGTGGTACTTCTGGCCTTAGGACACACACAAAAAAATTATGGTATTCGCACGTTTTTTTCTGTAATGCATAAATCAAATGGTAACATAATTTGTTGTTTTATCTTCATAAATTGATAAACATATCACATGAAGTGTGAGATATTGGTGGTGTTGTGTTCTGGAAATTCGGTTTTTGCACATGGTACGGTCCTTGGAAATATTACCTGAAATTTACAGTAAAAACTATCGGCTGAAGGGAAACGAAAATAAATGTAATTTAACTGAAACTCACATTCACTGGTATATGATCATTTAAGTTACTAGTACATAATTATATGTTTAATTTTGCTACCTTATTACTTCTAAATGCTAAATGTAATACACATTTATTGAAATGTCGTACAAGTCAGGTACAAAACAAAGGTAACACAAATCAGGCCGGAAACAACCTGCTGTATAGTTTTTCTGCACTTGAAGTCAAGTCAAGGCATGCGAAGATCAGTTCAGGGGTTCATTCATTAAATAAATATACGTCATCAGGGACCGCCCATGTAGGGGAGAGCTTTCTGTATAACACTGAAGTCATATGCTCTTCTGATTGGTAGATAATGTTTGTAATAAATATTTTTTGGCAGATGGATCAAAACTAGAGTTGAAAAAAAATAAAAAATAAATGCTGAATGTACTATTTTTTTTTGTACAGGGTTGAAAAGTAATGGGGGTCAGTATAGGAATTCAATGCGAATCTACATTGTTTGTAAACAAGGCCATGTGAATGCCCAAAAATGCCTCATGACCCTATGTTTTTAATTGTTGCAAAAGATAGGGCTACATTTGTACTTTCATGAATGTTATATGAAAGTTTCCAATTTCTAAAGGTAAATCAGGTATAAATTTAATTCCATACATAGATTAGCATTAAAGTCAATAGGAGATTTTTTACTGAATTTAACCCTTCAACGGAAGTATCATGTAACACGTGTCCTGTGTGTTGAGAATTATTGCAATTTTAAAAGGATTGTTTTATGTTTTACATTTTTGTATATATTTACTAAAAAAAAATTCAGAAATGAAACTTTACTGTGTGTAGCTACAACTTTTTTATGCTTTAAGATTGTCAAAGGAAGACCATCATTTAGATTTTGATAATTATGACAAAATGTGGAATTGATGTTCATTTATAAAATAATTTAAAAAATGCAACTTGCGTTTTATGATGTTGACACGTAATTGTCATAAAAACACACAGTCGTGGTAATGTATTTCAGAAGATGATTGGATTTTCCAGAACTAATAGACACATCAATCAAAGCGCAATAACTCTGTCTGTTTGATGCCAATCACAGGATGCTGATATGATCGTCACTGGCGAGTCTTTTTTTTTTAGACGAAACGCGCGTCTGAGGTACTAAAGTATAATCTCCATTTATTTTAAATGCAGTTGTTCAAAAGCACCTATAGCTAGTAAGTGAAAATACATGTGAATGGACTGATGTTATACGGAATGATCCATACGTCGACAACATAATTTCAAGTTTTCAAACTGAGAGCCAATTGCTACAATATTTTGACACATCTCGTAGCTTATTTGTAAAAGAGGGATTTAGTTTACGCTCTTGTCACCGAGATTATTTATCAACAAACACAAACAATCCAGCGACAAGTATAGGTATGGAGCGTACCAGAAACTGTAAAAATGAGAAAAAACATAGTGGGAATTTGAATGTAGAAGAAATTCAGATAGCATCCGTTGCTTGGATTCAGGAGTCACAGCTTCGTAATTACCCGGATGTGTTTCAAAGTATACAACAGAAAACGGTCAAAAAAGAATATTGTAAAGCAGTTGAAATTGTACCTGGACGAGAAAAAAAAAAGTTGTACGTTGTGGCGAACGTTTAATAAGGATGTTCGCTACTCTGTTTAAAAATAACAAGCTATTTAAAAGACTGTTATAAATTGAAAGTATATAAATAAAGAAACTAAAAAAGCAGAAAAAATGGAGGGTCCGTGTGTTTGTTTTCGAGATATAAGACGTTGAAAATTTGGAGGGAAATAATTCTCTCTAGTGTTTTCTTTCACTTAACATTGGCACCTTTTTTGTTTAAAAAACTATGAAAAAATAACAAGGATTTCATAAGATTTTGAAATATGGCTTTTTAAATAATATTTAATAAAAAATGAAAAGAAAAGTAGGGGTAAGTGGGCAAATTTTTAAAATGTTAATACGTTGGTAAAACCAGAGGATTCCGAAAATCTGGCAAAAATTCAAAAAGTAGAGGAGCAAACATCCTTAAACAACGCAACTATAGCCCTTTCAGCGAAGTTCCCGATATTATTGCCAAATTAGGATACATTGTTAACTCCAATTATATGAGATGCCCACACTAGACTACTTCACTCTGGATTAGAAAGTACTGTCACTTTTTTAGACAGTTTTACTGGATCCCTGCAATCTGACAATATGTGAAAACAATTATTGACAAATGTGTTACTTACCGAAAGGTTACGGGGAGGCCGTATGCTACTCCGGACCCGCCGCCTCTACCAGTAGACAGACTAAAAGATTCGCCACCGTTAACTGTAACAGGCGCTGACTTTACAGGTGCATTGAGCATCAAAACTAAAAATGGAGTTTGAGAAAAAGCGTACATTTGCCTATTTAATTGTGCGAATACAAGAGCCGTACACCTAGAAATTGTAGAAGATCTCACAGAAGATACATTTGTTTAAGCGTTTCGCAGATTTACTAGCATGAAGTCGTTACCAAAAATCATGAGTTCGGATAACGCTACAACCGATGTAGCTTCGGCAGGCAAAGAAAAAATGATCGAGTTTCTGAACAAGTCGCCGTCTTTAAAAAAAACAATTTAATTCGTATGGAACAATATGGAAGTTTATACCGAAACGCGCACCATGGTACGGTTGTTGGTTGAAAAGATTAATAGGTTTGACTAAAAACTTTATAAAAAAGGCATTTGCGAGTTTATGTGTACTTGAAACTATCGTCACATCAGATAAGCTATTCTTAATGATCGTCCGTTGACGTACCTATCATCGGATCCAACGGATAATGAACCATTGACACCCTCACATTTACTCTATGGAAGAAGAATTACGACTTTACCGTACACTGGAACTTTAGATGGAAAACATTCTTTTCTACCATAAACATGTTATGTGTAACCAGCTCACCACAGTCTATATGTATTTGCCTGTTCCAAGGCAGGAGCCTGTTATTCAGTGGTTGTCGTTTGTTACAGGGATACATGTCTTTTTTTCGTAATTTGTTTTGTACATAAATTAGGCCGTAAGTTTTCTCGTTTGAATTGTTTTACATTTGTCATTTCGGGGCCTTTTGTAGCTGACTATGCGGTATGGGCTTTGTCCATTGTTGAAGGCCGTACGGTAAACTACAATTGTTAATCTCTTTGGTCATTTGGTCTCTTGTGAAGAGTTGTCTCATTGGCAATCATACCACATCTTTCTTTTTATATATGAGGTTATCACCTGTTCAGTTCAGTTTCTTGTATATTCCTCCATTAATTGTGGAGCACTACCCAAAGGGTATAGTTTGAGCAACTATGTACACCTTAAATCATAAGGAAACAATTAATTGTATACAGATGACTGAATTAGGTTATAATAATCACTAAATAATAAATATCATAATTAATTCATAGGATTGTCATCATAAAGTTTTAAAAGATATATAATAATTCATATGTGCTGGGTTGTAAGAAAATGTTAAGAAACAACTGCATATATTTACAAATAAGAATTAAAATGGTCTCAAATTAAAATTACTTATAATTATTTAACTTAGTTAAGAGTGCTATCAATACATACATCGGGCCTAGTAGTCAGCACTTCTGTGTTGACATAATTTATCATTGATATGGTAATATTAATACATTATATGTTTACAAAACTTAAAATTGTCAGAAATATTAAGAATTTTCTACCCAAAGAACATATACCCTCAGTTGTATTAGGCAAAGCCTTGGCCATGGGGGAATTTATGGTCCACATTGCTCTTAAACTTCGTACTTTATTTTGCCTCTTTACTTTATTTTGCCTCATAAATTTTAACTATATTATTCGGGCGTCACTAATGAGTCTTAAAAACTATGCACCAAGTTAAAAATTGCTAGAAAAAGGTGCTTTAAAGTATAATGTACTACAAGGTCAGACAGGCCAAGTTTTCTAGAGCACTCTTTTTACGCTTCCAATAATGACGGTGCAATAAGACCCATTCTTGATTTAAAACCCTTACATGCTCATCTACAAAAACAATTTTTCAAGATGGAAACATTACGCTCAATAATACAAACACTATAACTATGAGACTGAGTAGCATTTACATCAACATGCCTTCATTCCTCATAGGAAGTAGATACGGTTTTGTAAGCAGGGTCGTCACTATAAATTTCGACTATACAATTCGGTTTTGCATCAACACCATTTTTTTTTTTACAAAAGTAATGGCTGCAGTAGCACGAGTAGTAGGTGTAACACCACTAATGCAGGCCCGGCCAGAAAGCACATACTAGAAAGTAGTATATATTTAACACAAAATAGTCCCTACGCATGAGTGTAACTTTCAAAATATGTAGAATATTTAGGTATTTTTGGTATCAAATGAAAGCTGAAGGACTGGTGATCATTGTAAAACACTTTTGGACTTTTAATTTTGAATATTAAAAAAACTGCACCAAATTTTAAAAAGAGGGTACATTTTGTCTGTTTGTCATATCTTAAGTACCTGTTTTAGTACATCTGAAGTTCCGGGAACCAGTTCTTTCTTATATGCCATTAAAGGTATGTTAATTTTTTCAGTACCAGACACCATAACGTGTTGCTTTGAAATGCAATGATTGCCACTTTATTTGAACTTAAAACAAAAGTTATGTGCCTATTTGAAACGGAGGAATTTAACATAGAAAGCAATGGGACCATGCATTAGTGGTGCACTTCCAGTAGGCCATTTAAAACGTTAAAAGGGTCACATATTTATGTCCCTGGACGATTGCCTACTGAAAATAAAATATTTAAATATTGTGATGCAAATCAGTTTTCAAACGGTAATTTTCTCCGTAGATTCTGGTCTAGTGATCAAACTGGATAAATCACAGTTCAGCCACACCCAAGAAATCGTGTATCTAGTAGCAATGTTTTATTTAGGAGGAAGTATAGTTTCTCTTTCGAAGGACAGAATTGGGTCAATTCAAAAGGGAACAATGGCGATTGTCGACAAACAGTAGGTTTATGCCTTAATGGTACTTTGTTTTCTTGGTCGTATGACATCTAGTATAAATATTGTTCCCTTTTGAAAATGAGTATCATGATCTGGTATGAGCTAAACATAAATAACCTTCCATAACTCAGGATGAAAATGAATATTTGGGCGGATAAATACGCATGCGTAACAACAGATGAAAATGAATAGTACACTTCAGTTGTACCTCCCGTGTTTTGGTGGCCACAGGGATGGCCTGAAATTTGTAATCACTGCATATCAAACTCTCCTAATGTGCTTGCAACAAACACACGATATTTTGAAGGGAGATCCCCTATAATAAATTTCTCATTCTCTCAGGTTGTTATTGACAGATGGTTCTCAGTCGGGACGGGAAGGATTTAAGATCAGTTTCATGTGTTGGGTCAGTTGACAAAGCAGTTCAAACTTCTTTACTATTTTACATTTAAACTAGAGGGTCTAAAGAGCCTATGTCGATCACCTTGTTCTATGTGCATATTCAACATAGGACTCTCTCAACATTGTAGACGCAAACAGAATTCATGACAAAAATCTCTGTATTGATCTTGTATTGCTGATCATTTAGTCTGTTGAGTTTCTCTCTATTTTTGCTCAAAACATAAAAGAGCGTAAAAAAATCCTTATTTGAATGCCATCAATCCTATAAAGAGTGACAGTCTTCTAACTATATCGGCAACATTTTTGTGATTAAAGTATCTATTTATCTATTATAACTTTTTACAAAAAATAGAAATCATCATCAAAAGACAATAATTCTAATAATGAGTCGTTTAAGGAGTCGTTGAATGATTTCCTACATATTGTCTTAATTATAGATCTTGTCTTGCTGATCATTTCTGCTATATAAAATTTCTCTCTATCTTTAATAGTTTTCAAGATATAGGCAAAAATGCACTCCTATAAGAAGTTTTCAGATTAATCTCAAAACAGATAACTAGGATTGAAATTTTGTATTTGCGTCTGGCATTTCGTCTACAAAAGACTCATGAGTGACGCTCGAATCAAAAAAAGTAAAGGCCATACAAAGTACGAAATGGAAGAGGATTGAGGACTAGAAATTCCTAAATGTTTTGCCAAATACAGCCAAGGTACTAGTTATCTATTCCTAAGGTAGAACAAGAGTGCACACGCTTAAATGTCTCGCCTTCTATACTAATCATTGATATTATGTTGATAGTCTTAAGTATAAAGCTAAGCTTTATTACAACTGTCATATAAACTTAACATTAATCAAGATAACTAAACAAAGACCAATAAACCTTGAAAATGAGGTCAAGGTCAGATGAACCATGCCAGGCAGACATGTACAGCTAACAATGCTTCTATACAACATATATAGTTGACCCATTACTTATAGTTTAAGAAAAATAGACCAAAACACAAAAACTTAACACTGTGCAATGAACCGTGAAAATGAGGTCACGGTCAAATAAAACCTGCGCGACTGACATAAAGATCAAAAAATATTTCCAAACACCAAATATAGTTGACCTATGACATATAGTATTAGATAAAAAGACCAAAACTCAAAAACTTAACTTTGACCACTGAACCATGAAAATGAGGTCAAGGTCACATGACATCTGCCCGCTAGACATGTACACCTTACAATCATTCCATACAACAAATATAGTAGACCTATTGCATATAGTATGATAAAAACAGACCAAAACACAAAAATTTAACTATAACCACTGAACCATGAAAATGAGGTCAAGGTCAGATGACACCTGCCAGTTGGACATGTACACCTTACAGTCCTTCCATACACCGAATATATTAGCCCTATTGCTTATAGTATCTGAGATATGGACTTGACCACCAAAACTTAACCTTTTTCACTGATCAATGAAATGAGGTCGAGGTCAAGTGAAAACTGTCTGACAGACATGAGGACCTTGCAAGGTACGCACATATCAAATATAGTTATCCTATTACTTATAATAAGAGAGAATTCAACATTACAAAAAATTTGAACTTTTTTTTCAAGTGGTCACTGAACCATGAAAATGAGGTCAAGGGCATTGGACGTGTGACTGACGGTAACTTCGTAACATGAAGCATCTATATACAAAGTATGAAGCATCCAGGTCTTCCACCTTCTAAAATATAAAGCTTTTAAGAAGTGAGCAAACGCCGCCGCCGCCGCTGGATCACTATTCCTATGTCGAGCTTTCTGCAACAAAAGTTGCAGGCTCGACAAAAACCTTAAGTTAGTATTTCAAAAATTCAAAGTTTTGTAAACAATTAATTTATAATTATGACCATATCAATGATAGTTCATGTCAACCCATAGGTGCTTACTGGGCTGGTGATACTCTCGGGGATTAAAAACTCCACCAGCAGTGTCATCACTTCAGTGGTTGTAAATAAACTAAACATAGATACCAGGATTTAAATTTGGTATTTGCGCCAGACGCTGATAGTTTTGACGTATCTGAACAATTGGTAGAGCTCATCATTCTAAAAGTCTTTGTCCTCGTCAGATTCTCTCTATCTATAACGGTTTTCAAACTAATAGACAAACCTTGCATTGTATCCTTATTGTAGCGAGCAGGGGCTTGAAACGCTTTGACCCAAAAGTTTTTACTCAAATTTTATGAGTAGTTTGTAAATAACAAAGTCAGTGACAAGATATGAGCTGGTCAGTATAATATAGGCATTTGCTAAAAGTCACGTAAATAAGTTTCTATATTTTATTCACTTCAAGAATCATATATTTTCATTTGTATTCAAGATATGACAAGAATCTATTCAGTATAAAAAATGTAGTAATTTATCTCTACACTCAAGAGATATTTTCTTATTTATCTCTACACTCAAAGAGATATTTATTAATTTATCTCTTCACTCAAGAGATAATATGTTGGTGTGTCAGAAAAATACATAAAAAGGCTGAGTCCTGCTATCTTAATAAGAAAATAAATTACCATAAGAGAAAATCCTAACTTCCAGTAAATTTAATCAGAATACCTCTTCCTGACATGTTTGTATATAGTTGTAACTGATACAGCCCGTAACAAAGAAGTGATCGAATTGATGTTTATCTACCGTCAAAATTAGATACGTTATGGACAAACTTAATTGAGTAGTGACCGAACTATTGGTACTTTAACGTTAAAAAGATTGACAATGCTGACAAACTTTCATGTGTCGATAATCAAGTTTAATACCGATAATATTGAAAATAATTCTAATAATATAAAACAAAATATGTCCATGCACCATTTCGATTGGGCGAAAAGTAGTCATTTCTTCAAAGTCAGAACAGTAAAAAAAAGATTTATGGAAGTCTTGATAGTATTATTTCCTTAACGTGAAAAAGCCCGCCGGAACTTTGGTTTTTAAATCTTTTTGTTCCATGTAGAACGGTGTGAATTATTCAGCTTGAAGCAAGAAAACTCTTCGATCAAACGAAGGAATCTCTGGTGTTAATTTACCAATTTTTGTCGAAATACACATACATTTCTGCTTAACCGCGTTAATTGAACAACTTAGTACTAACACACATCTGCTAAGGCATGAAACATTTGATTTTCAGGAGGGGAAAAGGGGGGGGGGGTATATAGTTATATATCTCAGAATATTTTAGTAACCGCTTCGCTGGTCAGATTTTTATGCCCCCGCCTTTAGACGACGGGGCATTAAGATTTACCCTTGTCTGTACATCTGTACGTCCGGTCTATAAAATTTTTGTCAAATATATATCGGCTTGTGTATGTCGGATTGGTTTGATATTTGGTCTGAAGCTTTATCAAGGTGAATTGTACCGTGTCTCCCCTTTTCAGGTCTGTCATTCGTCTACTTCCTGTTTGGTGGGGCATCTGTGTCTCATAGACACATTTTCTCTGTTTTTTATTACAGTTTATACAGGAAAATTTTGGTTTCCGGAATTTGACAAAATATTGAGGCAGCAGATTTTTTAAGTCAAAATCAGGGTCAGAATATTGTTTTCTAAAAACTACCAGGCCCTTCCTCTATGAAAATTAAATGGTCCGTGGCAAAAATCAAAATCTCCCACATGTTCAACTTCAAAATTTGACCAGATTCTATTCTTAACTGTCGGATAATATACTAGGATAACATAGAAAATGTCCTGTATGGGACGATTCTGTACTCATACTTCACGCGTAGTTGAGTAGATGTGTCCTCGTAGTGAACGCACCCGACGACGCGTGCAGTAAAAAGTGTACTCTTACATCGGATACCGGGCGGTTTCTTTGTTATATCTGTACTTTATCAAATATATGTACATGTTAATATTTACTTAATATTAAATAGGTAAAAATTATTGCTGAAAGCCTGTTCAGGGTTTCTTTCGTGTGTATGATTATATACAATTTTTCACATGCCTGAACTCATTGACGATAATGTAAGGTGCTCTATTAGAAAAGAAAATGGATTTCTAGTTCGGGTTTGAAAAAGAAATTTCGCCTTTTCTTGAGCCTGTTTTGTACATTTAGTTTAACAGATATGATCCAATGGAAATTTGCACATGGAACCTTCGGTAAATAGGAAAATGAAAAGATATGGGGTAATTTACAGAGAGACCACATTCCATTCATGAGAAAAACGGAGGGAATTTAAAAATCTAGAGATCTCCACTAGGCTTTCAACAAGGGTGGAATCTCACTCCTTCTGAGAAGCTCTAAATCGCCCCAACGTGTACATACGTTTGGTGATCAAGAGATTCTGGTTTCTCTTTTTGTGTGTCATAAACATTCAATTGAATTACAACATTTCCGTACATAAAATCTTAGGACGGTCAGAGCATTTTAAGGACGCAACAGATCGAAGTACAATTTTAAGTAGTACATAGATGTGCAATAATTCAGCTTCCTGTACATGTTCATGAAGTTTTAAATTTTGAATGTTGATTTCTTTAAAAAAACACCATTTTTTACAATAAAAAATCTCAAAATGTCCGTTAACAATGAAAAAGTTTGACCATGAAAAATCACATATCTAAGAAAAGCAGTCGTTTAATTGATTATAAGAAAGTTTCAGTATATCATGTCCAATTTCTTAAATTTGAGAGTTTTCCTTTAGTTACAAATGTAGCTTGATGTCTGATGGTAAAATAAAAATGAATGTCTCAGTAAGTGGTGAATTAGTTTCCATAAATGACAGATGAATCGGGCCAAGCTTAGTAACTTACAGTAAACAGACTACTGTAACATTGACGCACTCGTCGAACTGTTTAAAAGATTTGTGTTTATGACCAAAAATTTATATCCAACTTCATTTATAAATTAATCTGAATTTCATAGCGCGTCGTCACAATAATGAAAGTTATAAAAAAAATCTATAACCAGCAGATCTATACTTCTATAAAGAAAGTATTCTTGTAAAAAAGGGTATTTATTATAAAATGGTCCTAACTATAGAATAGATAGTTTACCACAGAAATCTTAAACGGAAGTTTCGACAATTTTAAACAGAAGAGATTTGAAAATAAATTTAACTTTAAATAAACACTGAAATAGTTTTAATACCTCGAAGGTGTAAAGAATAAACCAACACTCTCAATCTTTAAAAGTGTCTTCATTGCACTAACCGACGAGTTCATGTTTACAGTAGACACAGTGGATGTGACTCCAATAAATTCATTATCATTGTAGTCATGAATATTTATCGCTTATATATTAAATTGATAAAGATTTTATCGAGGTCGCACCAACTGTTTCTACAGCTAAGATCAGTTACATGTCTCGTCGATTCCCACGACGAAGCCATTGTTTATGACAGAACACACATTCTAGATTATGTATTTTTGTTTCCGTCAGTTCGAAAGTATTTGATCATTTCAACTCCTTTGCATTTCATAATATGTGTCATGAACAAAGACATATGTTCGATTGAATAATGATTTCCTCGTAACAAATGATAGAAATTTCGGAGATCCCGTATTTGATCCTTTACCGTTAAAATGAAAATGCCAAACAGAGGTTGATTATAAAAAATGTTTTTCTGTGTTAAAACAACTTCGACTTAAACAATGAAAACTTACACGTTGGACATGAAATATTTTGTCGATGAAGAAAATTAAATTATGTCACTTCTGAAATAAGTTTGTCGATAACGTAACTTATTCTGACGGTAAAGAAACGCGAATTCGATCACTACTCTGTTACGGGCTGTATACCTCACCAGTTACATAAAAAAATGTTTATTATTATTAGTTATATTCAGAACCTTTCCTGAATAACAGCTAACAATGGACTACAGTTTATAACCTTAAATAAACTGTTTTGTTTATTATAATTTCCATACCTTTAGAAAATTATCCCTTAATTGCCTAATATTTCCCTGTTTAATTCTATTTATTAGAAAAAGACAAAAGTTAACAGTAAACATGAACTTCAATTAGCACTTTTAATAATCCTAACTTTCAAAGATAAACTAGAAATAAAGCTTTGCCAGCAATAATACGATAATTAACTCAAAAGATATACTAAACAATTTTAAAGAACTTTCCTAAATTTACCAAAAGAATAAAATACTTTAAGCAAATGATCAAAATTTAGGAGTCCGACTCCAAAGAGTCCGCTAGAATGAAATATTCCTTTTTAACTTTGAAAACGCTAACTTTACTATTTTCCTTCACAATTTAACCTTTAAAAAAAATGAAGTTTCTAAGAAAAGTTAACCATTTTGACTAAAATAAATAACGAGCAAATAAAATACTAACTGTAATAACCAAATGTTTAAGCAGAACTGACGAACAGGCGTCGAAATTACGTCAATGTTGGATTTTTGGCAAAGTTTGAAAATTGTTGGATCGCGCGCTTGTTGTCCAACGAAATATTTGATTACAAAAATCACAAAAATATACAATTTTAGTAACCTTTATATAATAAACAAATTTCGCATGGCACTAAACAAATTTCTATGGTAACTTAAAATACAACAATATATACAGCGCCACCGGAAGTCACAATACGTCAACAACATTAGCAAAAAGTATGTGTGTCACCGGTGGATCAAAATGTTAAATATCAAGGATAATGAACATAAACATCTACAAAATATTGGAGACGTTGACTACAAATACTAAAAGGAATTACAAGGAGTATGTGAGAACAGTTGCCAACACGTAAAAATAGTGTTTTTATTGAACAATCTTCCCAAGTGACACATGGGTTCTACTGCGCATGTCAATACATATCATTCATAAATTCAAGCAAGGTTCGTGGAATTTACTACGATTTACTTCGATCTACTACAGTTGCTACAATTGGATCATCACAAAAATACAAGGCATACAGTAGGATTTTTCAGTGGATTATTACTATGAACTGGTAAATTATTACATGAACTTCAACTGGTTGATCAAATATACAAATGACAGTAATACAAGACTACAAGCATTACAAGTAGTATAATACAAGTTATTTCACACAGTTACTGTTTCCTACATACATGACATAATACTTTCATGAAAATTACAGAATATTAAACAATATGCTTTATCAATTTACCAATTTAAAACATACATCAAAAATATCTTACATGTCTATGTAATAGACATACATGTCAATAACACTTCACAATAAAATACATGTACCCTAGTCTTCATACTCTACCTTTTGTTCTATTTCTAGCCATGTCGGCCATCTTGGTTTGCAGTGGGGGTCATCGGAAACATTGTTTTAAACTAGATTCCTCAATGATGATTGTGGGCAAGTTTTGTTAAATTTGGGCCAGTAGTTTCAGAAGATTTTTGTAAAAAGTAACGACGACGACGAAGGACGTTAAGTGATGAGAATATCTCACTTGGTCTTTTAAGCCAGGTAAGAAAAAAAAGGTTGGTTTTTGAATTTCAAAGATTAAATTTTTTTTCGTTATTGCTAATGAATTTGCATTTAAATTGTATTCATTTTTAGATAAGAGCCATCTAAATATATTAATATATGATGGACATCACTAAAAACACTTAAAACTATGCTATTTACTTATTCACTACATTTAGTGACTTGTGGTTTAAACGCATTATTTGAGTTTCTCTGTCATAATTGTTGTTCTGCAGCATTTTTTGTCCCTTTTTATTACTATTTGCTGTTTTCTGTGATCCGATTCTTTTTTTGTTTTTATCGTGTTTATTGTTATGGTCCCTATTCTATCTTTCAATCAATTTTTTTTTAAAGTTATTGAAAACAAATACAATGTTTTAAGACTGAAGGCTGAAAATGTAGAGAGTAAAAAAAAAGCTTATAACAATTTTAATGAAGCATAATTAAATAACCATTGTTATTCTTATAGTTATTTCTATTTCTTACAGATATGTTGTTATTATTCATTGAAGCACAGATAATTGTATATTATTTTTAACTATTGCAACACAAACTAAAGTATTTTCCTTTGCAGCCTCAATTTTACAAATTTTAACAATGGCGCAAAACATCAGCAATCCAAGTATCTCCCTTTGATTCACGAATCTCGAGAGCAGTCTGTCCATTACTGTCTTTGATATTCACATCACAGTTTTTTTCAACCAGAGCTTTCACAATGTCTGCAGATTCATATCCGTTCTGTTCACTAGCAATACGGAATGGTGACCTGTTCGAATTATCACGCATATTTATGTCACAACCACTGTCTAATAACAGTTTAACGATATCTGTCATACATCTATGTGATGTACAATTATCGCATGCTACATGCAAAGGCATCTGACCAAAGGTATCTTGTTGATTTGCATCACATTTATTTTGAAGTAGGAGGACAACAACTTCTTTATGATAATGTTCCTGTCGGCGATGTCGCGAATTACAACTTAAGATATTTAGATTTGCATATTCTACCTTCTGCATGCATGCATAATGCAAAGCATTTCGTCCATTGATGTCGCAAGCATTTATATCGCAACCGTTTTCAATCAATAATTCAACTATATCGTTGTATCCTTCTGTGGCTGCCAAATGTAAAGGTGTTAGTTTTAAGTCATCAGCTTGATTGATGTTAGAGTGATTTTGTAATAATAATTGTGTCAATTCTGGATGCCCTAACCAGCAAGAAATGTGTAAAACAATTTGTCCATCTTTATTAGGAATATTTACTTCACACTTATTCTGTATCAATAAATTGACAACATCTTTGTTACCATATGTACCATGAAGACATGCATAAAACAGTGGTGTGTTGTTCCAATTATCAGTCTGGTTGATATTAATTCCATTTTTCAGCAAAATACTAACTATGTCAGCATGGCCATTTAAACTGGATCTGTGTAAAGCATTGCAGCCTCTAGTATTGATTTTATTAACATCACAGTGATATGTTATTAACATATCTACAACCTTACTGTTTGATCCCTCACAGGCCATAAATAAAGGTGTTTCATCCTGATTGTCAGCATGGTTAACGTCACATCCTCTCTTTAGGAAAAATTCCACAATTTTCTCATTCGCTCCCCTACATGCTGCATGCAGAATACTCTTTCCTGAAGCAAATATTACATTCATTTTACAACCAATGTTATTTAAGAATTCAGCCATTTCGAAAGAACCCCGTTCACTAGCACAATATAAAGCATTTTGACCATGTGAATCTAGAACATTGATGTTGCAGTTATGTTGTACAAACACATTTATAACACTTTTACTACTTGAGGCAAAAAGGGGTGGTATAACTGTTTTGTTCAGATCAATTGGTTTATCTTCATTTACCAATGCCATTTTATTTATTTCAAGCAACTTCTTCAACAAAACGTCCACTACTGTTGGATAACCATTTTCAGCTGCTATATGAAGTGCAGTATAATCAAAACAATCAGTAATACATGGGTTTACCTTATTGTGCAACAATATTTCTACAATTTCTTTCCGAAACGTTTCAGTGCTGTTGAAAGGTAATATATCCTCAATTACATTTATGTCATTTTCAACTGTAGGTTCTTCACACTGAATGTCATCTTCTTCACTCTCACTAGACCAAGTATCCTCCTCCTCATCTAGAAGATATCTAAAGTATCTAGTGCAAGCCTCGTGCAGTGCTGTTCTGCCTAACTCATTTATGACATTGACATCACATTTATTTCTTATCAGCACTTTCACTATATCTTTATGACCATTTTTACAAGCAATGTGTAGAGGACTTTCACTTAAAATGTTACATATAGTGATATCACAGTTGTATTTCAGAAGAGTGCTCACAACATCAAGGTTACCCCATGTGCAAGCAATAAACAAGGGAGTTTCTTTTTTGAATCCTTGTTTGTTGATGTTAAAGCCTTTTCCTAACAGTATTGAAACAATGTCTTTGTTATTCTTCATACAAGCACCATGAAGGGCTGTTTGGCCATTATGATCTTCCAAATCCACCTTACAGTTACATGCAAGGAGATACTGCACGATGTCCGTATGACCACAGTAACATGCAGCATACAAGGGGAAAAGAAGTCCCGGTTTGACACAATCAATATCATATCCATATTTGACAAGAGTTTGAACTATCTGTAAATTACCCTCTGTACATGCTACTACTAAGGGTGCATTAATATGCTTAATTTGACGTCT
This sequence comes from Mytilus edulis, assembly GCA_019925275.1. Classification (NCBI taxonomy): domain Eukaryota; kingdom Metazoa; phylum Mollusca; class Bivalvia; order Mytilida; family Mytilidae; genus Mytilus; species Mytilus edulis. The sequence continues at coordinate 68,711,928 of CM034355.1, forward strand.
ATTTAAGTCAGTACAATCATCTTCAGTGTCATCGTCAATAATTGATATTTCGAAGCTGCTTTCATCAGAACTATCTTGAAGTAAATTTGATGGGGTGTTTTTGTGTTGCTCCAACAAAAACTGTACAAAAATACCACATCCATACATAGATGAAAGATAAAGAGGCCATCTATTGTGAAGTAATTTTTCCATAATATCTTTCTTCTCGGAGAAAAAATCAATGAATTGCTCTTGATACAATTCAAAATGGGATTGCGTGTTTCCAAATACATCATAAAAATTATTTCTCATTATCTCGGCTTCCATGCGATCAAAGTACAAATGTTCCAAGCATGGAGGTATCATAATTGTATATTCATCATGCACTTCTTCTAAAGATTCAAACTGGATTCTATCTGAAATAAAATCTGGTGTAGCATATTTCACTAGAGTTTTTGTCATTTTCTTCCCAAAATATAAAGAGAGTAAATCAAAAACTCTGGCATGTTTGCTAGTTATTATTGATTCATTGTTTTCAATATAACTTGTAATATAAGTATCAATTAAGGTCTTTAATTGTTTAAGGACATACAATTTAGAAGGACGGTTTGACAGTCCTAAACATTCAAAGACTTCTTTTAAGATCTTCTTGAATCCTGTGTCTATACTCTCATCTATGAAGACATTTGTCTTTATTGTGTTATTATAAATAACTAGCAACGCCAATCCCAGGAAACACTCTTCATTTTGATACTGCATATGATCAAACTGTTCTTTAAAATATTGAATAGGGAATTCAAACATTTTCATATCTTTTTTTTCGGATCTACCAAACATATCACAAAGAAATGGAAACATGTCCAGGCCACTTATGGTCACTCTGCTAAGTTGATGCACGTGTTCTAGATCCATATGACAAGAGGCAATTTTCAGTTGTTCATCATTTGTGTAAGCCAAATCTTTTGATAGCAAATTGCATGATTTCATATTTAATTTGTCTGATAATTTTTCAAACTTTGAATTTTTTGTTATCTGTAATCTACAAGTAACGAGGATTCGAAAATGTTTTTGTTCCTTAGAAAACGTCAGTATCTGACTAGAAACTTTGTCCCAAGAATTAATTAAATGCTGATCAACACTAAAAACTCCACACATATCATCAAAAACAAATATTTGTGCAAGCCCCTTTATATAATATTTCTCAATGTCCATTGGGTCAGTAATTGGCAAGATCTGATAGCCTTCATGTTGTTGTAAATGTAATGAAATATGATGTGACGTGGCTGTTTTACCCATTCCGGAATTACCAGATATGACTGTGACAGTATTATGTTTTACAACACCTAGTATCTTCCTGGTGGCTGCAGTTTTAAAGAATTTTTCGTCATCTTTCACCCAACATTTTATTCTATTTTCAAACAAATCTGTAATGAAGAATACTTTCATATAATACACCTTTATCAACTCTTTAACTGTGTATAGAGCAAGCTAGGAAAACAACCTTACTTCCAACTTTTATTGATTCTCAAAATCTACTTTACTAAATATATTGTTCAGTAATGATGTGCAAAGGAAAAAGAGAAAAAAAACAAAGTTAAAAGATAAACAAACAATACCAAGGTAAAAAAACCAACCAAAGTGCTTGTAAGCACTGAATGGCAAAGAATGCTTCAATCTATCAGTTGGAATTCAAATTAAATATTGCATTGGTTGTAGTTGATGTAACAGCAATTCTTGACAAAGGAAGACAACTCCAATTCTTTTAAGATGACTTTAACAATGGCATCATTTATATTTTTAGAACAGATATTAAATTCCTGCAACTTGCAGGTTATGTAATTTTCTTGACAAGTGTAACATCATTTTGTGCCATGAATATTTGCGCATATATAACATCGTTAAATTTCCTGAAATGTTCATGGATAGGATCAATAGAATGTTATGATAATTGCACTTTATTTTGTGTATCAAAAAGGTAGTGATTAGCCTTAAGATATCAAGTCAGTTCCATTAGGTTATGCACTCGTTACAAAACCAAGAGTACACACGCTGAAATGTCTCGCCTTCTTTACTTATCATTGATATTATGCTGATAGTCCTAAATATAAAGCTTTATTACAACTGTCACATAAACTCAACATTAACCAAGAAAACTATACATTGACCAAGGAACCATGAAAATGAGGTCAAGGTCAGATTCAGATGAACCGTGCCAGACAGACATGTACAGCTAACAATTCTTCCGTTCAACAAATAAAGTTGACCTATTGCTTATAAATTAAGAAAAAACAGACCAAAACAAAAATACTTATCACTTAGCAATGAACCGTGAACATGAGGTCAAGGTTAAATAAAACCTGCGCGACTGACTTATAGATCATAAAATATTTCCATACACCAAATATAGTTGATCTATTGCATAACGTATTAGAAAAATAGACCAAAACTCAAAAACATAACTTTAACCACTGAACCATGAAAATGAAGTCAAGGTCAGATGACACCCGTCAGCTAGACATATGAGACAATATCTGAAAAAGTCTAATTTCCATGTCCCGTCTTTCACCAGAAATTATTTGTTTTTCAGGCATCTTTTAGGATAATTTTAAATTTCAGTATTAACTAGAGTATATAATACACCAACTGCACCCAATTAAACATTCTTTTTAATATTTCTTCTAATAAAATATTATAATTTAAATGGTCACCCCCAAAAATAAAATCATGTCCCCTGTTATTTTTTTGAAAATTAAATCATTCAAATTATATCTTTATTAAGTAAACAGCCTTCCGATTTTCAAAAATCTGATAGATTATATAACAGAAACTTCTCCATTACTGGTCTGATTTCGTTATAACTAAAGCATGTATGAAAATTTTGCATTTTTACGGGTCTTTTAAATGTTGTCCCTAGGGGTAATTTCCTTCCTGTTACCGCTGTTTTTTTTCCACCTGTGGACACATTTGAAAGACCAAAGAGAAAAATAATTTTGTTATTCTCTCCTGTTATGTGTCATACCACCAATTAAAAGTCCCTATCTGTTCAACCAAATTTTGCAATTTTTACAGCTTTCTAAATAGTTTACCTTAAGTTTAACTTCATAGAAACTAGGTATATCCTGAATCCTACAGGTGTCACCTTTCTGCATGCCAATTTTCAACATACATTCAAAATCATATAAGAAAGAAGAGAGCTTCCGAAAGGAGGTACCACTAAAAATAACCCCTGGTTTTCTGGAAATCTTAAATAAAAATACTATGGAGCGCATTAATCCTCAATTTCTAATGCAAACTCATAGACAGGTAAATTTTGGCTTAAATGGTTTTAATATATTTCTCTTTCAACAAAACTTTCATTTCTGCAAATTTGTTGGTTAGTTTAGGTGAACAATGACATCAAATGCACTATTTTTTGTCCGAGTAGGCCTACTTTCACATACGTTCTAAATTTGAGGGAGTAATTGGTGGTATGACACCTGTTACAGCCTTTTTGTGTACCTTCTGAGAAGATTTCATTGTCAGCACTATAACAGTACATGTGTTTTTATAGTATCTTATCAAATTGATATGTAGATGGAAGTAAACTTCTACACAATTCGAGTAAATGAACAAAAAGTACTGCCTAATTCCTTTCTGTTGCGTTCTGTCATGTTACTTTATAAAAACAGCAAAAATATAATCAGTAACAGGAAGGATGTTCAAGACAATGTCACTGATGAATTAAAACGTTAATCTACTATATGCCAACCATTTCATTTAATATAAGTTATTATCACCATATTAAATTAATTTCAAAATAATATACAGTATATTGAATGAAAAATGAAAAAAAGGTTTTTTGCTTTTGATAACTGCAGAAACATTGTGCAATTCTTGTATAGTAGATAGTAACAGAAAGGAATTTATTTTAGAATTTTTCATTACCTAGACAGATTTTTCACCTTGCAAATACAGTTTCAAATGACAAATGACATTGTTTGCTATTATCTTCCAATTGTTACCAATCTTAAACGATGTTTTTTTTCTTAAACTATAAAATAAAGCATTTTTGAGAAAAAAATCCCTTCTGTTACCAACTGTCCTGTTACCGTTGTCCTGTTACTCAAGATTCTTTCATGTTACCGACATATCTAACTATATTTAAGTATATTTCTAAACCTTTTGTATTGCAAATTCTAAAATCAATAATTGGCATTTGTTTAACTATTGCAGGATATATTAGTAAACCACAAATAGTGTCTTAAACTTATTCCTTATTCCCATTACATGCTTAGAAACTTTTAAAAATTGATTCACTTTGGTAACAGGAAAGAACAAGAATTTTGTTTGTACCATTTTTAAAATTGCCATTGTTATACATTTAACAATTGTTTGAAATAGACAACAGTTCCTATATCCTCAATGTGTGTTCTTCGATTAGTGCTATAAAAATACTGGGTCTAAAGACATTTTTTTGTTTTTTTCTTATGCCAAAAATTAAACTTTTTCAGATATTGTCTCATGTACAGTTTACAATAATTCCATTCACCAAATATAGTAGACCTATTGCATATAGTATAAGAAAAACAGACCAAAACACAAAATATTACTATAACCACTGAACCATGAAAATGAGGTCAAGGTCAGATGACACCTGCCAGTTGTACATGAACACATTACAGTCCTTCCATACACCGAATACACTAGACCTATTGCTTATAGTATCTAAGAAATGGACTTGACCCCCAAAACTTAACCTTTTTCACTGATTCATGAAATGAGGTCGAAGTCAAGTGAAAACTGTCTGACGGACATTAGGACCTTGCAAGGTACATACATAGACAATAATAGTGCATTGACTTGACATATCAACGATATAAGGATGAGGCTTAGAAACGGGGAAATGCGAGGCTGTGCCGAGCATTTTCCCCGTTTCGGGCCGAATCCTTATATCGTTGATATGTCAAGTCAATGCACTATTATTGTCGTTATACTGCAATCTAAAAAAAAAACATTTTCAATTGTTGTTTATTGTGTTAATGTTATTTTTTTTATTTAAATATTGGGAAAAATCTCCCTTTAAAAAGGCCTCATATCAAACAGACGGAGAAATATAAAACACGATGAAATGTACATCATTACCGCAATCAATGGTGAACGAATTCGTTGCAGAATAAAATATCAACAATAAACATAAAACATAATGATTTATAGCTTGCAAACAAAAACATATTAAAAAGTGAAATATGTTTTCCCGAAAATTGCAAAAGAAACAAGTTTGATTCGTTAAACGCATCGTTGTTTACATTGAAAACAAGAACAGGTTGAAGAGGTCGTATGAATAATTAAACATAATTTCGACAATTTCTATTTAAATGTTCATGAGGAAAAGTGATATCAGGTCAGTGACTGTATATGACATAGAAATATACGGTCAACGTATTTTGACTGCTCAAATAGAACGAGTGCAGTATAAATACCAAATATAGTTATCCTATTACTTATAATAAGAGAGAATTTAACATTACAAAATTATTTTTTTTCAAGTACTCACTGAACCTTGAAATGAGGTCAAAGACATTGGACATGTGACTGACGGACTGTTCGTTACATGAGGCATCTTAATACAAAGTATGAATCGTCAAGGTCTTCCACCTTCTAAAATATAAAGCTTTTACGAAGTAAGCTAACGCCGCCGTCGCCGCCGCCACCAGGTCACTATTCCTATGTCGAGCTTTCTTCAACAAAAGTTGTAGGCTCGACAAAAATCATGAAAAACAATCAACAATCCACAGAACAAAACATAGCATCTAAAGGTACAGAACCACTTACTTTAGCCCGATCGGAAAGAACATATAAGAAAGTAAAAATGTAGTACATAGCTGCATCTTTGTCAATAGTTGAAATATTTCTGTAGTTTTAGTTTCATATGAAATATTTGGGATTTAGGATCACTGTAGAACCCTTGTTGAAAATTTCTTTCGAATAATAAAAAAAAATACATAAAATTATAATAGGAGGGTACATTTACCCTCGTTGTTAAAATCAGAAGTACCTGTTCTTATACTATCAAAATTCTGGGAACCAGTACGCTATAATATGCAATTAAAGGTTTGTGGATTTTTCAGTCATGATAACGTATAGTTTTGACATGAAATGACTGCCACTTGATTTAACCTTAATTAAGCCATTTAGGCATGAAATGGAAGAATTTAACATCGAAAGCAATGAGGCTATGAATTAGTGGTTTGATACCTAAAGGCCTAAGTAACCCAAACCCAACAAAATCCGGGGCTGATCCCAGGTAATCCAGATGGGTAAGTAGATTCTACTCCACATCTCACATTCACCGATGTGAACAAATATGTCACACTAAAAGTTTTCACATTTTTTGTTTAAAATATTAATTATGGCTAAACTTTTAATCTTATTATAACATGTGTCCATAGGACACCAAGCCCTGCTGTGTTTTATAAATCAGAATATTGAAATAATCTTATTTATTCAGAGTATCTTATTCATGCCTTCTAGAGCACCTGAGTTCATTCTGTAGTATTTAGAGATGGTTTACTCAATCTTGAGTTTTTATAAGTGTTGTTTGTCTTCATTCAATCAATTATATCTGAACCCCCTTCATGTCACCTCATAACATTTATTTATCAACTACATATGATGAAAATGTTTGAATAATACTTGCTCTTGATATTTTTAGGTATAGGGTCATTCTGCTGTAGTTCAAGTGACATCATTCTTTCTGTTACTGCTACAAGCTGCTCTTCATAAGCTACAGTTTTGCTTTGCATATGTATATAATGGAGACTATCTGACTTTTGCGATTCAGAAATCTGCATTTTTCTCAATTCAACAATATCCTCATCACACAATCCCCCTCCAAGTCGATGCAAAGCCTAAAATAATAGTTATTCTGATTTGGGAAGAACAAAATCACAGATATCTTGAAATCTAGTAATTAAGGCGAAAATTTTACCTCATTTTTAAATATATTTAAATATTCTGTAATATGATTTGAAACCTACGCCAACACTTAGCTTCAGACACACTAGATCAGTACATTCCTTTGTAATAATAAGAATGTGTATACAGCATTTATAAGTTGACTGGTATAATAATATATCTGGTTTTCACAGCAAAATGTTTTAAACAATAGTTTAAATAGAATATATCAGAGGATAGAAATTAAACTTTTTAGATTTATCATTTCATTCTATAATATTATTATGACTGAGTATACATTAATTACGAGGAGATATAGGGTATTAGTCCTCTGTGCTGTATAATTTAGAAATTGAAATGGATGTCACAATTTTTAATTTTGGTACTATATTCAAAATATGGTAAAAGTACCATAAAGTCAAATGACAGTATCAGTACATTGGTCAACTACACACAATGGCTGCCACACATTACTTTTACTGGTACGTATAAGAGCTTTCTGTCAGATGGCCTGTGATGTATTCCGTTCTCAATGTGACACTATTACAATACTTTAATACTATAAAAAATAGTCAAAGCTAATCCATTATTTATGTAAAAAGTGTTAGAATCAAAATGACATATAATATGGCCAACGTAACATGATGGCAATCAGTCCTAATAAAAACCAGGGTTCTGTGAAGGAGTCTAAAAAGAGTTATATCACAAAATGTTATTGTCATGATACTCCAAAAATGGACAAATTTCTTTAATTCCTTTAATAAAATGTTGCACATAGATCAGCTTGATATGACTATAGAGGTTAAACCCTGGACATTTGGGACAAGCATGGACACACTGTTTTATTGTAAGCCTGATACATCTCTGAATATGGATTGTGATGAAATATTTGACACATCATAGGTTCTGACACAGAATGAATGTGGTCGTATGTTGCTCTGGTTACTTTTTTTTAAGATTATAAACAAATTTCATTAAGTTCCCTGAAAGTTTGAAGGTAATTGTTGACTGAAAAACTAAACCTCAGACTAAATCTGGATGTTAAATTTAAAAAGAACTAAATAAATATAAAAAATATAAGAACAGACTTCAAATACCACCCCCCCCCCCCCCCTCTGGTTGCACATATTTTAACCAAAAAATTTAACAAAACACTTTTATTTTTGTTCTTTAAAAACAATTTATACATATCTTATAGAAATGACGGATACAGAGCAAATATAATGTGACTTCTGTTATGTCTGATTGTTCCAAGTGCATATATCTCGTAAGAAATATTGATTTTCGAAAGTGTCAAAGACATTGCTGATATAAACCTATAATATAAGTTCCATAAAATTCTTGTAGGAATTGAACACATGAAAACACTAACAATGCAATTTCTATATAATCAATATATATCCAAAACTTCATTCTTTATTTGGCCTTTTAAACATTTTTTATTCGAGCGTCACTGATGAGTCTTTAGTAAACAAAACGCGTGTCTGGCGTAAATATAAAATTTTAATCCTGGTATCTATAATGAGTTCATTTTAAAAATTATTGATCAGCAATGATTTTTAAATATGTCCAAGACATTGATAAAAATCTGATAAAAATTGAACACAATGCAAATTTCCATATAATTAATATTTCCAAGGGACATACCTCTTTTTGAAATGAATGATAGTCACTGATTTTGTAACTTGTCAACAGTGCTTATATAAACCTATGATTTAAGTTTTATAAAATTCTGACAAGAATTGTACACAAGAAAGCGCTTACAATGCAATTGTCCAGACATAGTCAAACCTGTATTAAGGGGCGACTAAATAAAATGAGAAGGCAAAAGTGGTCTCGTTAACGAAAACATGTGGTCTTAGAATACAGCATCCTCAATTTGAATAGAAGGAAGCATTTTTATGAATTATACTGGTGTAAGTAAACAATTCTGTATTGTTTTCATATGTATATGCACTATAACTAATTGCGAGAACGTTTCATTATGTAATTACATTTTGTCCTTGCCTCTTGTATTTTCTTTTAAATGGTTCATACATCACAAGACGGGTTTTGTCCAATCTAATTCCTGTGAAAATACCCCAGAGTCGAGAGCCCTCACACGTTCTTCAAGATTTAATATATTAAGTTGTATAATTATGCAAGAACTTTCAAATACATTTTATTCAATAAACAATAATGTATCCATAGTACATTATCATGTCCTACTCGCACTATAATTTTCTATGTTCAGTGGACTGTGAAATTGGGATAAAAACTCAAACTTGGCGTTAAAATTAGAAAGATCATAAGGAGTATGTGTACTAAGTTAAAAGTTGGTTTGACTTCAACCTCTTCAACAACTACCTTCACCAAAATCTTAAACCTGAAGCGGGAAAGACGGACGAAGGAACATAATGCCCCTAGTTGAGGCAAGAAAATAACAATGTGATGGCTTGTTACTTATAAGTACTATCAAGAAAAGTTTATTTCTGTATAGCCATGCTTATTATAGTGTGTAATCATTAACTCCATGATCATCATTTGTTGCAATTTTTGTCACAATTATTTAACTGCCAATAGCTTTGAATAAACAATTTAGCTTCAACACGAGAACTTATTTTTAGTAATATAGAAGCGATCTTTGGCTTGGTAATATACATGATTGTTGTTCTTTGTGGTAATCAATCGTCTAAACTCTGTCCATTCCTTTTCTAGCGGATTCACTCGAGGAGTGCCGTTTGTTAGAAATTCAACAATTGTCAATCCTCGCGTGAATCTGCTACTCTTGCAACAGAATCAGCAGAGTTTAATCGAGAGGAAAGTCAACATCGATCATCAAATTTATTTTTGAAAGTTGTTGATCCTTTTAAGTAAACTGTGGTCGTTAAGACAGAGTATGTGGTCTTTTTAATCAAATTAATCCAGTTGATGGTCGCGTTTAGCAGGTGGTCTCGCTTTATGCAGTTTAACATATATAGGGAAATCTATTAAGAGCTTGAACGTATTCGTTACCAGCAGGTTGTCGTTCAATACATGTGGTCGTAAAGGCAGGTTTGACTGTAATTTATTTTTCCAAGGGGAATACATTTTTTTTAATAAATGATCTGCACTGATTTTCAAAGTCGTCAAAGACATTGCTAATATAATCTTATGATATAAGTTTCATAAAAATGTGGTAGGAATTGAACACAACAGAGTGCTAAAAATGCAATTTTCCGTATAATTAATTTTTCAAGTGGCCAGAACTCTTTTTTAAAATAATTGATCAGCATTGATTTTCGAAATCATCAAATGCATCGCTATATAAACTAAATTAGAAGACTACTTGGAACGTTTATAGTGATACACAGCTTGGGTTCGTGTTTCTCAAACTGTTTTTATGCACTAGTGCATCATGTTGATAGTGTGTTAGTTCTTCTTCCATAGGAGTTTAAATGTCCAATAAGTAGCGTTTGTCTCTGTGTTACACAAGTGCTCCTAGAACGGAGGAAATAACTAAGAGAAGAAGACAATCTAAATCACTGATGATTAAAACATTTCTCATTGGTGCTAGTTTGTAGAATTTCGTGTTTTTTTTCGAAAGGCGCGAGTCAATTTCTCTGTGTGATATGGTTGCTACAGGAACAGAGGAAATAACTAAAAGAAGACAATTTAGAATTCTCTGATGAATTAAACATATCTTCAGTGGTGTGAGTTCGTAGTTATTTTTTTTTCTTTTTTTCGAGTGGTTCGAGTTCTGTCTCTGTGTGACACGGGTGCTCCGAGAATTGAAAACAATCTCATGATTAAACACGTTTTATCGAGTTGTAAGTCAAAATCTGCATCCCCCCTATGTTCTATTTTTAGCCATGGCGGCCATCTCGGTTGGTTGGATGAGTCACCGCACACATTTTTAAAACTAAATACCCTTATACAGAATGTGACTAAGTTTGGTTAAATTTGGCCCAGTAGTTTCAGAGAAGATTTTTGAAAAAGATTAAAACAAATTACGAAAAATGGTAAAAAATTACTATAAAGGGCAATATTTCCTTAAGGGGTCAACTGATCATTTTGGTCATGTTGACATATTCGTAGATCTTACTTTCCTGATCATTCTTGCTGTTTACAGTTTATCTCTTTCTATAATAATAAGATAATAACAAAAAACGGCAAAATGATAGACTATGTTTTAGGCAACTAGCTTGCGTAAAGTATTGAATCTTTGACATTTGTTAACGTACAGCAGTGGTTGGGAGCTCGAATCAATCCCCTATATCACAGCTGTGTGATTCATGGTCCCTTAAACGTCTTCTGAGTACGGTTTGGTTTCAAATTGCCCCTAGCGGACAACATTTTCTCCTGTGAAAACCGTTTTTTTTTTTTATTTGAACACACTATTTCCATAGAGTATGGTAAAGTATATTATTGATTTTGGGGGCAATATAACTTGTTTTTATAAACTATGCCATGTTATTTTGAGGGAAACTTTTCATAGTATGATGAAAACTTGTACACAAGTTAAATAAACGATTTAAAGTGTACCAACGCAATCATCAACTTGAAATGCACTTTAAATGTGTGGTCATTTCTTACCGAACTAATTGAAAAAGAGAAAAAAAAAAAACCAAAAAAAAACCAACATGAAATTTTTTTGCAAAGTTGAAATAGATGTAACAGAACATTGTTTCTGAAGTGCCTGGTTATCGAAATGCCGAAAACTCTTTTGTTGAAATACAGGAACCGGTAAAACTTTGGATAAAATGGCAGGCTTAAGTATAATATCATCCTATATCTGCTCAAAATGATGAGATTTACAACAATTATATGTTATATCGAGACTTAATTTCTAAACAAAAACAGGCTGATTATTTGTTGACTCTCACTTCGTTAATGGAAGAGTTAACTTCTAAAATTTCGATACTTTAAACTGGTACTCCAGTGGTTCAGTGGGAAGCTGCACTAATCCGCAGCAGGAAGATTGCATGTTCGAACCTCAGAGCTGGAGGTGAAAAAATAATTCCCTATATTAAATGTAACTTAACTTAACTTACCACAGAGCCGGAGGTGAAAAAATAATTACCTATATTAAATGTAACTTAACTTAAATGTAACTTTACTTAACTTAACTTTACTTTCAATTTCAAAAAGAGAGTAAAAAAAATTTGCGGTTGTATAAAAATCTATTAAATATGCCGTCATGTCACCGTTTAGATGGTTCTTGTCCAAAATGAAAGTGGTGCATCCGTGTTCACACTCAACCTTTATATGTGCTTTGTATTATCATCAAATACAGCTCACTTTTAAATATTAAGAACGAACACAAATGCGACCACTTCTATTTGAGACGGAAACCGTAAAAAATTCAACTCAAAGGCTAAAATTGTGAAGATTTTAGTAATTAAGCATCACTTAGTGATGCTAATACCATATGTGCATTGTATTGTCAAAAACAGCCCATATTTATGTAGGATTATTTTACTTCACAATAAATAGCTCAAAGTTTACATCCTAACAATTTTGATAAACTGATTTATTCTCAGTCCGTTCGCGCCCATTTACGTTCGCTCCCTGTCGCTTTCAAACCCATTCGCACCCTTCCCGTCCGCACTTAATTTTTATTGGTTTTGTGTAAATTGGGTCTCACTTATTAACGACAAGAAGCTTCAAGAAGCGTCAAAAAGCGATAAGTAATGGCAAGAATACTATTTAGCGACAAGTAAACTTAAAACAAGACTTATCAAACGAAATTATTCCAAAATAAAATGATCCGCAGGGCACAGCTTGATACGACCACAAAGGTTGAATTCTGAACAGTTTGGACAAGTATTGACACAACATTTAAGCTTGATATAGCTCTGAATTGTATTGCGTTTAAATATTTGACACAGATCAGGTTTCTGACACAGAATCATTGTGGTCTAAGAACTTAAAAATTGTAAATTGGACATTTACCTATTATGGTCCAATATTCAAAATCTCAATACATGGTTAGATTCAGGATATCAAAGAACCTCAAGAATTCAATTTTTGATAAAATCAAACAAAGTTAAATTATGGACCCTTTTGATCTCAATGTAGACCAATTTGATAACGAACCCAAAAATCAAAAACTAAATATATGGTTAGATTCAGCATATCAAAGAACCCCACATATTCAATTTTTGATGAAATCAAACAAAGCTCAATTTTGGACCCTGATTTGGACCAACTTGAAAACTAGGCCAATAATAAAAAAAAAAAAATAAATGTTAAAATGCAGCATATCAAAGAACCCCAAGAATTCAATTTTATTTCAAATCAAACAAAGTTGGACCTTTTGGGCCTTAATGTAGACCAATTTAATAACGGGACCAAAGACGAAAAATCTAAAAACAAGGTTAGATTCGGCATATAAAAATATATAAAAAATATGCATTTACATTTGTTTTTATATGTACGGACAGTTAAAACGTGATTTTCATTATTTTTATTATATTGATAGTTGAAGAAATTAAACATTTGTAAAGAAGACAGGGATTGTTCTATTAAATATAACGAAATATGTTTAAGATAATGTATGTACTGTTTTAAGCAAAGTCATTTTATGAAAAAGTAAATTCGCCAAAATACCAAACTCCGAATAAAAAATTGGAAGATAACATCAAATGAGAAAATGTTATTAAGTTTTAAAAATTGCGTCAAATCCATTTGTCCTTTTGGAGAAGAAAAATAAATGAGAAAAGCAATATGTGTGTCTTTTATTTTAATTGCTACAATAATATCCAATTATCACACGCGCCAGAATATACAAGCATTGTAAATAGTGCACACCTGTTGAAAAATCAAGATTGTCTTTAATAACATTTAACCTTCAGTCATGAATAAACATGATAAATATTGTTTAATGATCAAGGCAGTACACAAGATAAAATTATGTTAAATCATAACGTTTTAATAACATTTTCCTCTTTTTTTATTTCAATGATATCAGTTCATTCAAGGATGTATATAGTAAAATTTACTATACAAATCCTTGGTTCATTGTCTCTCAGAAATAATGTTTGTTTTCTTTTCTGGACAATGATGCAGTTATTTTATTATATATTAGACAAAGAGAGTGTTAAAAACATTATAAGATATAATATATAAATGTTCTAAAACACAAGTAAAAATTAATATCATAAAATAAAAATTTGTAAGGGTTCCGCGGAACCCAGTGTCTCGCCTACTGTAGCTGTAAATCGCAGGCTCAACAAAAATAAGGAAAAAAATCAATAAAAATATTCCTCTTGATACTATCTTATGATTGTAAGAAGCTTCTGTCCAAGTTTGGTAAAAATTTAGGATAGTTAATGAATCTAATAAATGTTTTGAAAACTTAAACTGCAGACTGTATGTAATGTTAACTGGAAGAAAATCTAAGTCCATTTAAAAGTAAAATACAGAAAAAAAATGGAGTTATCTTTTTACAAAATTTACTTATGGATACTATCTTATGATCATAAATAAGCTTCCGTCCAAGTTTGGTACAAACCCAGGATAGTTTAAGAAAGTTATTAAAACTTTAAAAACTTTAACCACAGAGTGAATGTAATGTTTCCCCGCAGAAAAAACTAAGTCCATTTATAAGTAAAATACGGAAAAAATGGAATTTTATTTTTTTACAAAATTTACATCTGGATACTATCTTATGATCATAAACAAGCTTCTGTCCAAGTTTAGTAGAAATCCAGTATAGTTTAAGAAAGTTATTAAAATTTCAAAAACTTAAACCACATTTTTTTGTGGACGCCGCAGACGACGACGACGACACCGACGACGACACCGACGACGACGGAATGTAGGATCGCTTAGTCTCGCTTTTTCGACTAAAGTCGAAGGCTCGACAAAAACGTAATATTTGATGTCATACATATCACAAATCGGATGTAGCAATTAAATCTATATATGTTTCAAACATGTGTGATGCTTTACTTCTATAGAAATTGACTTTTTTTTTAATAAATTCATATTTATTGATAGAATATTAAAATTCTTGTCGCTAAATTTGTTTTCTTGTTGCTAAATTATTTTTCTTGCCGCTTCTTGTCGCTAATTAGTGAGATCATGTTAACGAGTTTTTGGGTCTAATAAAAACCTCTAATGTAAAAAAAATTGATTTTGAGACTGCAGTTTATGGACCAACGATTTAATATGATTTTGAAAATCTGAATGCAATATCTAGAAGAGTAAAGAAAATGTAATATATTGTCCTCGTTTGTGCTATTTCAGATATAGAGCCAGAAATAAAAGATTAGGAAAAGGACAGTTTTTACCTACAATAATATCAGCTTTAACACCTAAAGAAAAGTTAGCATCAGAAAGTGTAACAAAAACTACAGCTGAGAATCTATTGGCAGCTGAAATATCAAAGTCTGGAAAGTCAGTGGATTGCTATAAATATATATATTTTTTCATTGTTTCTAAATAAGTGAGATTCAGACAAATTTGTTTTTTTTTTTGTGTCAAAGACATGGTAAGTGTATTGCTACAAACATTTTTTTTTCATCGTTTTTAAATAAAGTGAGATTCTGACAACCAAAGTTTTATTTTTGTGTTAAAACATTTTTAATCATATGTTTGGTTAGTGTATTGTTATAAATATTTTTTTCATTGTTTCAAGTATAGTAAGTGCACATATACAATATAACATGAATGTTCAAGTAACTATAGCACAAGTTTAATCAAAATTCAAAAGTCTACTGTTAGATAGGTCTTAACCAGATGAACATTTTCATAACTGGTCAGATTTGCTTTAAATGCTTTAGAGTTTCAGAGCTATAAGTCAAAACTTAATTTTACCTCCATGTTCTATTTTTAGCCATGGAAGCCATCTTGGTTGATGGTTGTGGTCATTGGATATATTTTTAAGCTAGATACCCTAAGGATGATTAAGGTCAAGTTTGAATCATTTGGCCAAGTAGTTTCAAAGAAGAAGATTTTTGTAAAAATTTACAAAATTTACAAAAAGGTGCGAAAAGTTTACTTTAAAGAGCAATAATTCTTTATGGGATCAATTTACCATTTTGATCATGTTGACTTATTTGTTGATCTTTCTTTGCTGAACAATTTTTCTGTTTACAGTCTATCTATTATAATATTCAAGATAATAACTGAAAACTGCAAAATATCCTTAAAATTACCAACTTAGGGGCAGCAACCCAACATGCATTGAGTTGTGCGATGCGTCTGAAAATTTCAGGACAGATATATATTTTTCTAATGAACATTTCACTTATTTGCACTAAAGACTTTAGTTTATATATAACGCAAAAACTGCATTTTACCCCTATGTTCTATTTTTAGCCATGGAGGCATTGGATATATTTTTTAACTAGATACCCTTATAATGATTTAGGCCAAGTTTGGTTCAATTTGGCCAAGTAGTTTCAAAGAAGAAGATGTTTGTAAAGACTTACAAAAATTTACAACCAGATGCTCCGCAGGGCGCAGCTTTATACGATGGCAGTGGTCGAACCCTGAACAGTTGGGGCAAGTATGGACACAATATTCAAGCTTGATACAGCTCTGAATTTGGATTGTGATTTAGTTGTTGACACATCATAGGTTTCTGACACAGAATGAATGTGGTCTAAGCAACTTAAAAATTATTTTTTTTTGCTATTGAGCAATACACTTTGCTGTTGAATATTAATCCCCTACAAAACAAAATATTTTGAAGAAAAATTCGGTTTAATTTCTGAAATCTGAAATTAGAATAATTTTACACCCCTACCCTCCACCCCCTCACACATTTTTTTTTCACCTCCCCCGTTCTCTTTGCTATTGGAGTTGGCAACAATAACTACTCATTTAAATACATCATAAAATATTAAAATATAAGATGACATACAGTTATGGATAAAATTAATATTAATAAACAGTAACTTCTAAAAATAAATTTACAGCTACACATCTCAAGACAATCATTAATTCTTAATACATAATTTTCAAGCAGTGTAAGGGAGGTAATCAAGTAATCACATTTATATAACAGTGTTCTTTAAATTTTAATTGGATTACTTCCCCTTCACTGCTTTTAAATTGTCTAAATTGTCCTTTAACCAGTAAAACCCTTGTGTGCCCCATTTTTTGCCCCTTATTGCTTCATGATTTGAACCATAACCCCCATAACTTTCCATTTGTAGTATCGAAACTTGTGGTATAATTTCAGAGAGATTTATACACTTAAACACAAGTTATTGACTGAAAACTACAAAAATGATTATTTAAGCTCCTTTTTTGGCGTCTCACTTGTTGACCCCCCCTCCCCCACCCCCTTGAAGCAAGAACCCCAAAACTCAATTTCAGCAATACCTTTGTAGTAAGAAACATTGTAGTATAATTTCAGAGAGATCCATACACGTAAACACAAGCCTGTAAACTAGTAAAATGCTTCTTTTTGGCCTTTTTTGTCCCCTTATTCCTAATTGTTCAGAGATATTAACCAAAAACTGAATCCAAGCCTTCCCTTTATTTTATGGAACCTTGTGGTAAAATGTCACAGAGATCCATATAGTTATACATAAGTTATTGTCCCGAAACTATAAAAATGCTTGTTTTTGGGCCCTTTTTTGGACCTTAATTTCTAGACTATTTGCCCCATAATCCTTAGAAGAAATCCCAACCTTCTACTTAATGGTATGAACATTGTGGTACATTTTCAGAGCAATTGAAATACTGATACACAACTTACTGTCCTGAAACTAGTAAAATGCTTGTTTTGGGCCCCTTCGGGCCACTAATTTCTTAACCGTTGGGACCATAACCCCAGAAATCAATCCCAACCTTCCTTTTGTGGTTATAAACATTGTGTTAAAATTTTATTGATTTCTTTTACTTATAGTAAAGTTATTATATTATTTTTTTTATTACATGCCACTTTCTTGATAAATTTTGGAAAAACATATTTAATCTGTTAGAAAAAGTTAAACTTGGAAAACATATTTTAACACTAAAAAATTTAATTTGGGGTTACAAAATAAATGATATAGAATATTATGATATTAATTTTTTTCTTACAGTTATTATAATTTCAATTCACAAAATACACTATTTGTCAGAGTTTAGAACAAAGAAGATAATTGATTTTCTGTTTTTAAAACTGAGCTTAGAAATAGGCTCGTTCTACAAAACATTTTTTTTAACCATGAAAGAAAAGGAATATTAGGAAAATTATTTAAGTGTATTTGAATTGTTTGAACTGATAACATGGTAAGTAATGTTGTGTATTAATTAATTTATTATCTAATTTTGTATTTATTTATGATGCATGATAGACATTAATTACAATATTTATATTATAATCTGGTACGAGGCATTATACATTACAAAAAAAAACAACAAAAAACAGCATTGTTGTTCTTTGATTACCGTGCGACTATTATTCTTTCAAATTATAGCTGTCTTACCTGAATAATGATGTAGATAAAAGATAATTACAATCTTTTTCGATATTGATTGAAAAAACCGTTAT
The DNA here is from genome assembly GCA_019925275.1 of Mytilus edulis. NCBI lineage: Eukaryota > Metazoa > Mollusca > Bivalvia > Mytilida > Mytilidae > Mytilus > Mytilus edulis. The sequence continues at coordinate 68,730,295 of CM034355.1, forward strand.
CCTGAAACACATGGAAACTGATAGAAGTCATCCCAAACTCGGATGAACTATGAAATTCCGAAAATAAGGCCAGATGATATAAATACTTTAATATAATTAGAATAGCATTATGTATCTATTGATGTAATATTTATAATATTTTGTAAACGACTAACAATATGCAGTTTATCTACCTGAAGAATCCCTGAACTTCTGGTACTAATGAAACAGGGACCTTCACTGAGATAGCTGTGTCAGTGGAGTAATTGTTAACAGCGAGCAATGCTGTTGTTGAATAAAATAAAAAAAAAAGTTATTATCCGGAAACCATCCGTCTTCGTACAATGCTGACGACGAAGTCGCCGCCGCCGATGACGACAACGTAATGTCAATATACGACCAATTTTTTTTTAATTTTTGCGGTCTTGTAAAAACTGAATTTTACCACCATGGTTTATTCTTAGCCATGGAAGACATCCTGGCCGATGAGCATGGTCATCAGATACATTTTTTAAAACTTAATACCCTAAGGATGATTTAGCCAAGTTCGGTTTCTTCTGGCCCAGTAGTTTCAGAGGAGAAGATTTTTCTAAGGTTAACAGTCGACGACGACAGATATGACTACGGACAACAAGTGATGAGAAAAGCTCGATTGGCACTTTTGGGCCAGGTGAACTAATAAATGTGCTTTGAAACATAGATATATGTCTTTGACACAGAAACTTTTTACTGCAATGCAATGTAGGATAAATTTCCTACAACTGTAAAATTCCAGATAATAATTTTTTCGACACTTTTTCATATGCAACCAGATGTGACATACTATGATTTGTTGGTATCACTCATACAAGGAGACCTCAACACAAATGGATCACCAGGACGTCGGGAAGTATGTTATTATGGCGGAAGTTCACCACTATCTGCTTTGTCTGCTGTGTGTGAATAAGTACTGTCTTCACTCAGGAACATATATACTGTTCCAAGCTTCACGTCATTGCCCATAATTTTTCTGTTTTTTTCCACATAATTGATGTCATGTCCTGATGATTCTACGGCTAGTAATGCTTAGGTCGACATTATACTAGTAATTTACATAGAAGTGTTATCATTTATTAGCGAAAGTTCAGGTTTTTGCAATTAAACCAGAAAAAAATAGATCATACAGCGATTTATATTGCCATACAAGAGCACTTATAAGGTATCATTTTGATTACATAAAACAAGAGGCTCTCAAGAGCCTGAATCGCTCACCTTGATTTTTTGGCATTTATCTTTCGTTTAAGAGTATAAGTGTCAAATTTCATCGTAGTTTGTTTTTTTGGTTAGATTCAGTGTTTTTGTGGTTAGATTCAGCATATAAAAGAACCTTAAGAATTGAATCTTTTATGAAATCAAACAAAGTTTAATTTTTGAGATCTTACTTTGCGGAATTTTTGTTGTTGTTTACAGTTTATCTTTATCATTAATAATTTTCAAGATGATAACATAAAGCTGCAAAATTTCCTTGACATTACCAATTTAGTGGCAGCAACCAAAAATTTTTTTGGATTCATCTGAAAATTTCAGGGCTGATAGAACTTGACCTAATAAACACTTATATCACATGTCAAATTTGCCCTAAATGCTTTGGTTTTTGAGATATAAGCAAAAAACTGCATTTTGCACCTATGTTCTATTTTTAGCCATGGCGGCCATGTTTTAAAAAAAAACAAAAATAAAAACACAATCTTTATTCTAGATACCCTAAGGGTTATTCAGCTTAAGTTTGGTTTAAATTGGTTCAGTAGTTTCAAAAAAGAAGATTTTTTAAAGTTAGAAAACATGATAAACAAATTGTGTAAAGTTGTCCTTAAAGGGCAATAACTCTTTAAGGGTCAATTGACAATTTTGATCATATTAACTTTTTTGTAGATCTTACTTTGCAGAACATATTTGCTGTTTACAGCTCATCTTTATCATTAATGCTATTCAAGATAATACCCATAAACTGCAAAATGTCCTTAAAATTACCAATTTAGTGGCAGGAATACAATCAAAGAGCAGATTGCTCTGAGGGATACGATTGCCGTTGTTTCATTGACACATGTATACATGTAGCTGGATAATATTATTTTCAAAACTAATTCAACTGCACATTTAAAATAGTTACAAAATAGCCAATCACGTATAAAAGTGTATGAACAATGTAATCAGGCCTACGTTTTATTTTTGTACTATCAATTCCAAGTTTACTTTCCACAGCAGTCACTGAGACTCAGACTGAGAGAAGGTATTTCACTTCGTATCTTATCACCAATTTTCCTACGTTAATTCTAGGAGGAACACCATTCCTAACTCTTTAAATATTTAATTTCCTTTGGGTCAGTGATCATGACTCCTTTCCGTACACATTTATCGGTTTAAAGTGCGATCGTTTTTAATATAATACGACGTTTATTGACAGAACGAGCTAATACTCGACGTGCTATTTTGATTCAGAATTTACGGAAGTTACCTCCGGAAGGGAGACAACTCGAAACGATAATATGGAAGACTCAATTTCGCTTGAAGGGGTGTTCTACGATGAGGACTACATTTATTTTAATTTAAATGATGCATGATTTAAAATTATGCAACAAGAATAACCTTCAACAGCAGACATACATAGAAAAGATCCCATGAGTTATAAATTAATTAATTGAGTGGGGAATCCAGAGCAACCATTCAATCTAAAACCCCTTGAAGTCAAGAAAACTATACGCATGCGCATAATTTCAAAACAAACTCTGGAACAAGAACGTATATTAAATGTTTATTAAACGCCCTAGATGGTTCTCTATTTCTTTATGGAAGTACAATATCAAATATCATTTTCATAACGGTTACATATAAGAAAAATTCCACTTCAGTTCTTAAATGACAGAAATAGATTTATCGGAATTCAGAGAACTCTCGCATTTTATCAAAACTGGGAATTCCCTCTGACGTGTTTCTAAATTTATAAAAACACTAAATATAAATACTGCTTAATTCTGATTTTCCGTGTTGTTTAAAACACGCATATAAGACAAGGGAATTATAAAACATGAAGATTATGAAAAGAACATTATAGGAAAGTTGTTTAAGTTCAATCCCTTTGTTTGTTTTTACCTTTTAAGGCAAGACAATCATAAGAATCTGAGATGTTCCCTAATGTTTAGAATAAAACGATTGACGTGAGGGCAATGCTCTGAGCCACCGGTATAAGTCTACAGATTGCTTGAAAGCAATCGTATCCCAAAAATGGGTTATTAGATTCATCTGAAAATTTCAGGGCTGATAGAAGTTTACCTTATGAACACTTCAACCCCAAAAACTGCATTTTACCCCTATGTTCTATTTTTAGCCATGGCGGCCATGTTTTTGACGAAACAGAAAAATAAAAAAAACTTTTTTCTAGACGCCCTAAGGATTATTCAGCTTAAGTTTGGTTTGAATTGGTTCAGTGGTTTCAGAAAAGAAGATTTTTTAAAGTTAGAAAACATGATAAACAAATCGTGAAAAATTGTCCTTCAAGGACAATAACTCTTTAAGGGGTCAATTGACAATTTTGATCATATCAACTTATTTGTAGATCTTACTTTGCTGAACATATTTGCTGTTTACATTTTATCTTTATCATTAATACTATTCAAAATAATAACCAAAAACTGCAAAATTTCCCTAAATTTACCAATTTAGTGGCAGCAACCCAACAATAAGTTATTAGATTCATCTGAAAATTTCAGGGCTGATAAAACTCTACCTTATGAACACTTCAACCACTGTCAGATTTGCTCTAACTGCTTCGATTTTTGAGATGTAAGCCAAAAACTGCATTTTACCCCTATGTTCTATGTTTAGCCATGGCGGCCATGTTTTTTTGACAAAACAGAAAATAAAAACACAATCTTTATTCTAGATATCCTAAGGATCATTCAGCTTAAGTTTGTTTGAAATAGGTTCAGTAGTTTCCAAGGAGAAGATTTTTTAAATAGTTTACACCAGAAGGACGACGACGACGGACGCCAAGTGATGGCTAAAGCTCACAGTTCCTTCGGAAGTGTGAGCTAAAAAGATTGAATTTATTGAGATTTAAGTCCAAATCATGAACTATGAAACATTCTTCTGAAAGTATAAATACATCTTGAAAATTTGAGATAATGAGACTATTCGTAATTTTTCAAAACTTATTGCTCTTTTAAGAACAAGTGAAAATATAAAAAAAAAATATTTATTATACTTCTATGTTGAACTATGTAATGCAATCCGAATGTGAATCTGATTAAAAACTGCTCTCGTTTGGGCAGTATACTAATAAGCTTATATGAAGAAAATATCTATATCTTCATAGGCTTCGTGTCGGATCAACGGAATGTCGATTATCGGACTGGTGATCTATCGGTTTTTCGGACTAGTGTTAGAATTTCGGGGTGTCGGATTATAGAAATTAGAAAATTGCTTGTTTTTTTTTTTGGCCCTGTATTTGCTCCTAACTCCTGAACACTTTGGGCAATTACCCCCAAACTCATCCTCCCTTTGAAATATGAAACCTTGTGGTGGTACAATTTCAGACCGATCCATAAACACTTACACACAAGTTATTGTCCGGAAAATACAAAAATGCTTATTTTAGCCCCTTTTTGGCCCATTATTCCTACACTGTTGGTACCATAACCCCCAAAATCAACTCAAACCTTCCTTTTGTGGTATTGAACCTTCTAGTAAAATTTCATAGAGATCCATTCACTTCAAATCCGTCAAACTACCCTTTGAATATATACCTGTTCTATATCTTCCCAGTAAATATTGAAATCACCATCCTCAACCATACAACTGTCCATGTGAGCAATTTTAATTCTGTAATACTGTATCCTGGATAGATCATCACCAACACTAACTTGTGTAGGTGAAGGAAGTTCACTTCTGATCTGTATGTCTGTCAGATTTCTTATCAAATTTATCATAAGTGTAATGTCGTACTTTTCAGATGATGGTTTACCTGTAAACATAGAAAAATGTCATTAATAAATTATTTTTGTAAACATTTCATAAACAAGTGTGCACATGCTGAAATATCTCACCTGTTTTACTGACCATTGACTTTATAGTGAAAGTCTTAAAGATAAAGGTTTTACTATAAGTATTACATAAACTTAACACCCCTTAAGATCAATGACAATTCATAAGGTCAAGGTCAGATAAAAACTGTCACACAGACATGTACACCTTCAAATTATTCAATACACTAAATATTTTTGAAGCAATGCTAATGATAATAGGAAAACGGACAAAACACAAACACTTAATGTTAACCAATGTACCATGGAAATGGGGTCAAGTTCAGATGATATACCGGCTAGACAGATATAAACACCTTATAAATATGCAATACACCAAACATAATTGACCTATTGCTAGTACTTTCATGGCAGGAGAGACTTTTAAGTCTTGCATACAATGTGTCTTATCTTTATTTTTTGTTTTAATGTATAGGAAAAACTATTTTTTGATCAAGTCATGAACCCTACCTTATTTTGTATCTAAATGATCAGTACAGTATTATGTTGTGCAATAACTTTCTATCCACTGCTATTATGGCTATTCTAGAAAAGTATATATTACTCTGTTTCTACAAAATTTTGACTAGCTTTATAAATTAACAAATCACAATATCCTGGGATATGATATTCTAAACTAATATACCACTTATTTAGATATGGGGTAGGATTTAATGTCAGCAAACATGTTAAATTGTTTAACACTAAAACATTCTGTATAAAATTGAGAATGAAAATGGGGAATATGTCAGAGACAACAACCTGACCAAAGAATAAATAACAATCAAAGGCCACCGAAGGGTCTTCAACACAGCGAGAATATTCAAAACCCGGAGTTTGGCCTCAGCTGCAAATTTTTTTTAACATAATATGCTGTATGACTTTTGCTCATATCCACAAGTTTTGACTGGTTGTTAGATCTTGCTAGTAGTTTTGTGGTTTAAAGTGTCTATTTATCTTTTATGGTTTTTATCATACAAGGCAAAAAGAATAGTAAAACTCATCAATAAAAGACAATAACTCAAATAAGAGTTGTCAGATAATTTCCTCCATTAGTCTTTATTGTAGATCTTGGCCTGCTGATCATTTTTGCTTATTCAAGTCTCATCTATTTATTATGATTTTCAAGATATGAGGCAAAACACACAAATGTCTTCAAAGGGATATAATTCTGATAAGGAGTTTATTGATGATTCCGATCATGTTGACTTATTTGTAGAACTTATTCTAAGTTTCTGCCTATCAATCATGTCAATAATAGTTTTCATAGTTTTCATAATTTATATGTTCGTTATGGGGTTAAATTATGGGGTTCGTGTTGTTTATTCTTTAGTTTTCTATGTTGTGTCATGTGTACTATAATTGTTTTTCTGTTTGTCTTTTTCATTTTTAGTCATGGCGTTGTCAGTTTTTTTTAGATTTATGAGTTTGACTGTCCCTTTGGTATCTTTCGTCCCTCTTTTATACCGGCAAAAACAAATTTAAATGTTAAATTTGTCATTTAATGGCAGATTGCGTAATATCTCCTGAAATTAATTGTTTGCCACTTTTGATCTATATGAACTATTTTTAGAGCTCAACCTTTTGAATATTTAAGCACAAGGCAGATTTTCTCTATTTACAAGTTTTCAAAATATAAATCGAAATCTGCATTTTATACCTAGATGTTCTTGTTTTAGCCATCTTGACCATCTTGATTGGACATTATTTTTTTATCCAGATGCCCTTATGATGATGGTGGCCAAATATACTTTAAGGGGCACTGGCTGTCAAATTCATGTTCACCGATTTGACTCAATATTAGATTTAGAACAATGTAAAACATTTATCCGAGTTATAAAATGTCTAGAATAAACAATTTATAAGGCATGGGTCCCATAATATATAGCTTCATTTCTTGTGTATTTTAGTCTATAAGCCATCTACCATAAGGAACTATGGAGATGACCCCGAATACAACTGACGGTCACATGACACGATATAAACATACCAACATAAATTTCAATAGATATATGGACCTCGTGGATTTTTCTATGTCTGTTTGATTTCAATTTTAAGGTTTAATAAAATAATTTGCTGAGCGCAGCCTGATACGACCGCAGAGATCGAAACTGAGACAGTTGGAGCAAAGCTTGATACTGTCTGAAATTGGATTGTGATCAAATTTTTGAAATAATATAGGTTTCTGACACAAAACAAATGTAGTCATAGTTCTTAAAAATCTATTGTGCAATACTGTGCAATTGAAGATTGTTTCTTAAAGAATTTCAAAAAATTTGAATATTCAAAACAAAATTTGAAGAAAAATTTATGAACCCCCAAACCTTTTTGAACCCTATTTTTGTAGTAGTTACCCCCAAACTTAATCCAAGCCATCCCATTGATGTATGGTACCTTGTAGTACAATTTTAGAGAGATCCATACACTTCAAAACAAGTTATTGTCTGGAAACTAGAAAAATTGAAGTTTTTGGACCCTTTTTGGACCCTAATTTCTGCATGACGTGTTTGGGGCAATTACCATAAAACCCCAGTCTTCCCTTTTTGATATGGAGCCTTATAGTACAATGTCAGAGAGATCCAGAAAAAAAATGCTTGTTTTTGCTCTTTTTCCTAAACTGTTGGTGCCATAACCATGAAAAGCAATCCCAACTACTGGGTTTCCTAAATTGTAAGATTTCTTAGAGATTCATTCACTTGAACTAAAGTTATTGTTGGGAAACCAAATGTGTCTTCAGAGGATGACACAGATGCGGACGACGACAACATCATTATACGATCCTAAAATAAAAATCCATCTCTAGCTAAGGGGTTAAATAAAAGTTCATATGAATACGGACTCAATAAAGGCCAATTATTCACATGCAAGTGAATAATTCATCATCAATGTTTCATAGCTAATTTTGACAAAACTTAACCATACTGGATGCTAATAGCGAATTATTATTTAACTATAATTTCACCACTTTCATTAATGATTGAACCAAAAAAAATCATGATTTAATTTTTTTAAGTAGCTCGTAGCTTAGTGCCCCGTTAAATTTGGCAAAGTAGTTTCAACGGTGAATTTTTTTGTAAAGATTAATTACATGTAGGATTAAAGGTGATGACAAAAAACAACAGCGATTGAGGAGGGAGGCAAAATTATAAGAAAAGCTCACTGAATTGACCTTGGAGTAAAAAAAATGTAATTAAAAAGGGCAATAACTCTAAAAAGGAGTTGACTGAGGATTTCAATTATGCAAAGCTATTAATCAATTTTGCAAGTTCAAGTTTCTCTCTGTCTGTAATAGTTATATTTCAAGATATTATACATGTATACTTAGTATGTAATAGGCAAAAATGTTACGAAATGGTAAAACTGTTTAGTGCTCCATGAATAATTGGTAAATCTAAACATTCTTAATATTTTTGCCCCCGTCAAATTTTCTTTATTTATAATGATTTTCAAAATAATAGCCTAACCAACGCATTCTCCATTCTCTTCTGAATTTAAAGAATTTCCAATCTCAATTTATAATTAATTGGCTATTTATAAGAACACATTAATTGACTTTGGGTCCCAAATTTTGTGAATAACTTTCTTAAATTAATAAACAACTTTTAAAAAATATATTATACTCCATTATTCCAAAAGAAACAAATATTACAGTGGTATTAAGAGACATTTATTGTCGAAAATCGGATCTGGTGTACTAAAACATATTGACACCTTATTTTTGTGGCATAACATCTTGACCACAATTTTATTGTTTTCTGTTTAGTATTAAAGTTATATTAAGATCCATTTTGTTACATCTTGTGATCAATTTTACTTGGCAATCGCCAAAGGCAGTCCGCAGGGTTGAAGAACATCAGTTGTTCGACCTGTTAGTCAAATGCGTTTGTTTTGTTTAAATATACTTTTTTTCACTTTTGTGGTCTTTTGGAAAATGTTGTTTGTGCTGTATTAATTTAGACCCTTGTACGACGAAATTTGTTTTACATGCACACGTATAAAAATTGCGGTTTTTATCTAACTCAATCATAGGTTTGAACGTAGTTTTCAATTTAGACTTGTTTATAATTCCCCCCCCCCCCTTTCGTCTTCTTCCAATTAAGCGGCCACAATCAACTGTCTGATTATTCTGCCACTGTGTGTTGCGCATGAAAGTCCAAAGAAAATTTAATTATATTTACATTTTGTGAAAGTTAAAATCCTATATACACCCAGGGGCCGTATGCATAAAACATCTTAACTTAAGTATTCCTTAAACTTAGATTTTACTAAGAATTTCCTTAGTTAAGTACAATTCTTAAGCGGTATGCATAAACTCACTTAAGTCTTCACTTAACTAAGGAATACTTAAATCGGAACCCGTATGATACTAGCTCATCACATATAAAAGTTTGTTATGATTATTTAAATTTATTGATCAATGCATTTTTTTATTTTAAAGAGCTGGGGTTAAATTGATATTGGTATGTAAAACAATTCAAAAGAACGTATAAACATAATATAAAGGATAAACAATAGGCGCATATAAGACAACGCTTTTTAAGGTTGATGTTTTTACGGATGAGCATTGGAAGAAATATATTTCAGTAACCCAAATGAATAATCTTTAATCATCTTTTAATGGGTGTAATATTTTTTGGATACAACAATATGTTTTAAACTCTAACAAAACATGATCAAGGTTTCAGTGGCGTAGCACAAGACTAAGGGTAACATTGTAAGCAAATCATTTTACAAAACATTTTTTTCAATAAAATGTTCACTAATTATAGTTTAGCTTATTATGCGCTAACATCTCCCTTTCCAGACCCCTTGTTTACATTTGCTTATGGTTTGAAAAAATCTATGAGAAATTAACATTTTTATCACTTCCCTTTTACAACAACAAAAAAAGGGGGGGTAGAAATTTTTTCCAGGAATCCATATACAAACAAGGACATCTTTCAAAAGTACTACAATCTTTACTGACACAAATTATGACAGTAAGTATATTCTCAACATCTTAACGTACTTAGCAATATTTTCGAAACCGCAATATACATGTATCTCATTGAATATATAATGAAATATAAAAAAAAATTTGATATGAGTAAGGTATCATAAATATCTTATATGATCTTATATAAACTTCGAATTCCATGAGGTGTAGCAGTGGGGACTTTTGACTTCCGTAACAGTGATTCCATAAACAATCAACTTATTGTTTCAACAAAATGGAGGTCCATGTCCACCTCTCCCCTTTGTATGAAAGAAAGACACCTCTTGGTAGGTCTTAAAACTTTTCGCTTTTGTCCCTGTAAGTGAAAAATGTTTAGGGTATGCCCTACATCTTTAAAATAAAACTAAATTGAAAATTCAAATGATCCCCCCCCCCCCCAAAAAAAAAACACACACACACTGATATAAAAAATGTTTTTCTGCGTGCTCTCTCTTCATTCCTTAATTCTGTTTGAACTTACAATTACGAATGATACACGCGCGGTGTATTTTTAAAATCTAAAAAAACGTGCACGTACAGAGTAAACAAAAGAAAAATAGAACCATGAATAACATGAGTATAAAAACTGAGTACTTTTCGGTATACACACGAGATTTGGGAAATAGTATATAACTATCCACTGTTATCTCTTTATTTGTTGATTATATGTGATTTGAAGAAAATTACGATGATCGTTAATATTTAGCAATAAATAAACGAATAATTAGTATATTACTGATATAGTTATTAATAAATTTAACTGTAGGTAACCTATTAATGTTCTGCAAAGAACGCATACTTTCGATTGATTTTAAACTATGTTTGAAAATTTAAGGAAGCTCTATAGGTACCTTTAAGTTAGACTTAAGTGTTAACTTAGGCGTTTCCTTAGTATAAGGAGTTTTATGCATACTACTTAAGTTTTGTGGGCGTGACTTAAAACAACTAAGATTTTACTTAGGAAATACTTAGTTTAATATTTTTTATGCATACCACTTAGATAAAAAGGGCGGAGTTTCCTTAACTCTAGTGTTTACTAAGGAAAATCTTAACTTAAGTAGCTTTATGCATACGGGCCCTGCTCTTTAAAAACAAGTGTTTTTGTCTATTTTGTCAGCCGAGCCTTGAAGCATTCAAGACTCAAGGCGGTGGTAGTAGAAAGTGGTAAGGCATTCCTTTCCCGTATTGATTTTGGATAGAATGACATTTTCCTTATATCAGTTCTACAAAGAGGAACCTGGAAACATCCAGTACGAGTTGTTCTTGATGCTCGGCTTGTTGGAATAATCCTAGATGTTGCATCTATGTTAGCTAGGCAATAAGTAATTTTGTACATCATGCACATCCTTGTTGTTGACCTCCTCTCTTCTAATTGTTGCCACTCGAGTTGCTTTACCATGGCGTCTACGGATGATGTGTTACGGTATTTGTTAGTAACATACCTAGTCCCTCTGCGTAGTACCATCTCAAATTTTTTCTTGTTGTTTTGTTGATAGGGTCTCAGACTGCGCTTGCACATTCTAGTGTTGGTTTTACTAATAATTTGTATGCATTTTCTTTCAGTTGTTTATTGTTAATGTTTAGATTTCTTTTTAAAAACCCAATAGTTTTATTTGCTTTTTGGCAGATGTTATGTACATGGGTACTCCAATTTAAATCTGAGCTGATGGTAACTCCAAGATATTTTGCATCCGATACTCTCTCTAATACATGGCCATGAAGGATATAATCTTTTGTGATTATATTTCTTTTCTTGCTGATGGTCATGACATTGCATTTGTCTGCGTTGAATTTCATGAGCCATGGTTGTTCCCAGTCTGATAATATGTTCAGGTCCTCTTGCAGTTGTGTGGTAGCTGCCTCTGATGTTATTGTTAGATGAATGATTGTGTCGTCGGCAAACAATCTTGTTCTTGATCGAACCCCCTCTGGCATTTCATTAATGTAGTAGAGAAAGAGTGCTGGTCCAAGGACTGAACCCTGTGGTACACCTGATTCTACTGGAAACAAAATAGTAAAGGATCCTACAAATTAATGTAAGATACAGTCATAGAAATAATTATATTTATAAGTACGTCTGAACCAGTGACAACTCTACAACAGATTTATCCATCGGATCACCAGCAGTTATGGTGATACATGGCTGTGTACATTCTGTATATAAAACTCGTCTAAACATCAACCCAACAATGTTAGATCTGTAAATTTGCTTTCGCAATTATTTTGTTCTTCCCTAGCCAGGATTCGAACCCATGCTACTGAGATATCGTGACACCAAAGCACCTGCACTGTAACCGGAGCGCTAGCCCACATGACCACCTGGGTGGTCCCAGGTGGTCGTGTGATTAAATATTTCTGATACCAATACTGAATATTTGTTGATATTAAAGCATTTTCTTCTTCATTATGTGTTCTTAGGGAGTATAAATATACATGATATATGTTGACATATCAATCAGTAAGTGTTTTTTTTTCAACCTGGACATTTTGTATAAAGAAAGACAAGAAAAGCATACCAAAACTTTACTTGACCAAAAAATATAATAGTCTTTTCCCAAGTGAATAAGGGTTGTCATCCCTGACTTTATAATCAATTCTTGCCGTTTATACTTAAGATCCTTAATCTGGCAAAGCAGATGCAGGAAAAAAATCACATGTGTAATATATATAAATGGTGTTAAAGATGAGTCAACTATAAATTTATCTAATCAAATTGTTTAAAAAAGATTTAAAAATATAAAATGAAATGAGTTTCATCCTTCACTGTATGATACAGGATAAAAATTGTAATTTTTCTCTTTGAAAATTAAAAATGCCTTCCTTTTTCTAGCATAAATAATTCAATTTTTCTTAATCATGTTAATATGTAAAGCAAAATATTGCCCTATGGAATATTGTCCACCAAGACAATATTTCGTGATTATATTGTCCTATTATCTATATATGAAAAAATGTCCAGAGAAGGGCATATTTTCAGAGTGAAATTTTGTCTGTACAATATAGATATCATTTTACAGATGAATACTATGAAAAGTTGTCATGTTAAAGGGAGGTAAAATTTTGTGCATTTTGCGACAATATTTTATACACAGATTGTCATGAAATTTTGTCTCATGTTTGGTATTGATATCGTTAAAGTGTTTTATTTCATTGAAAATAAAAAATAAACAAGAAGGTCTTTCCATCCATAAAGATCAATTTTGATACAGAACTATGAAAATTAAGTAATATCATATCCAGCGTCAAATGATAGCTTACTGTACACTGATTCCAAAAATATATGGTTTCTATACATTTTTTTCTAAATAAGGGAGATAAATTGTTACTTCCGGTTTGAAATATCCCTTGCAGAAATAAATCCTGACATTTTTTTTAATCAGGATATCTCAAGATTATCCTGGAAAATCCTGAAAATATCCTGTAAAACATTTAGCCCTTTTTTAGGGAAAAAGTTGATGGGAGAATTTCAGGAAATGTCAGGACTTTCAAATCAATCAGCTTTAAACTAGGAGAATTCTCAGGATATCTCAAGACTTTCAAAAATAAATATAATATAAACCAGGATATGTTAGGACTTTTCCTTCAACATTCATCCTTCTTTCAGAAACTTTACAAATTCTCTCTGAATAAAAAAAACAAATAAAGTCCTTGATGATTCCTGGTATTGGGACTTAAGAAAAAATATAATAAATCTGTATCACAAATTCAAATAAGAAAGAAAATCTTTGGGACTGAAATTGACTGTTGTTTGTTGAAGTAAATATTCACATAGTGTTTTAGCCAGGATTTGTGAAGGGTGATAGAATAGGGGGAAGAAACTAAAACTATTTTGTCAAACATTTTTGAAATACACAAATTATTATAAATGACATAAAGCAAAGGTTGTTGGTGTAATTAAAAATATTAAACAAATTTTGTGACAGTTAACTTATTTACAGTTACTGCTGATCTTCCTGTTCATGGAAGCATAACGAGTTTCAGTTTGACAGTTTTTCAAAGTCAGAGATTTTTGCGATAAAAACAGCATTATGTCCGAGAAACTCTGACATAAAAGCCGTTTTACTTCAGAGTAAATTGGGCTAAACCTAAGCAGGTTAAGATCATAATTTAAATGACACATCAATAATAAATCACATTCCGAACTATTTTGGAAGTGTTGAAACACCCATAATTTTGTCATTGCCGGATATGCAGAGTTGTTTGGTTTTATTTACAGTGGCGGTGGTAATTTTTTTTGTTAATTGGTAACACTGTCACTGTCGTGACTCCTTACTGTCGTGACTCTGCAACAAGTCTCTTTTGACTCTTCCTTTCCCTAAAGATGTAAATTCTGATTTTCTCCAAGTTCACATATATGTGCCTTTATATTAATTGTCGTCCGACATATACTTATAATTTGTAGTGTTGTGTCGTTGTTCTCCTCTTATATTTAATGCGTTTCCCTCGGTTTTAGTTTGTTACCCCGATCTTGTGTTTTGTCCATGGATTTATAAGTTTGAACGGCGGTATACTACTGTTGCCTTTATATATAAATAACTTAGAAAAATATCAGATCAATGATAGATTGGCCAACGACAGACGTTTCTCAATGTATGTAAAATGTAAATAAACCTTGACCTCGTGTTTTTTTGTAATTGTACTGAACAGTTCGGCCCTAAAAATACCGTCCTAGATAGCGAGACAACTTGTTCATTCGCATGCACCATATGTGCCGTTTAAACTAAAGTTTATTTTTATTATAATGAATTATATAATAAAAACTGCATATGTATATATATTTGTTTGCGACACCCTTGAATTATTTTCATAATACCGTTACGGGGACGGATCAACTTCTGGCCGATATAATTTGGGGCGAGATTGTCACCTCAATGTGAGTGTAAGAGCACTTGATAAATACGTCACCAAAATTGAGATTAGGCAGCAACCATTTGATTTTCTTGGGGGGCTATGGGGTTTTTTTTCTGGACAAATTTTTTTCTTTCAATTTTAGCATTACATATAGTGGCAGCTGAGGGTGAAACAAACAAACTAACAATTTTTTTTTCTCAGAATCAAAAACAAATTATTTTTTTCTCCAAAAACTGGAAACAAACTTTTTTTCCAAAAAAAATCATATGGTTTTTATTTGAGCAAAGCATGAACATCAGAAAGTTTGAAAGCATATATTTTTTTTAATTTAAACAAAATGAATAATTGTTTTCGCATATGATAACGGGTATAACAGGTAGATACGTAAAATTTATAGTAATTGAATTGTGTGAATGGTTCTTTAGTGAAAATAATAAGTAGCTATACAAAGAATATATTTAATAGTTTCTTTTATCTTCAAGGAATAACAAGGGGGAGGATTTTTAAACTAATTTGATTCCTAAAACAGTTTCTGATGTTCTGTATAAACAGGCAACAATATTTCTATTAAATTTATTGCTTTAAAACGTCTAGAACAATTGATTCTTTGTGGATTTTTTGATACTTTAAGGGTTGGATTGAATGATTAAATGGAGCTGCTAGTTTTGATAGTACACAGATTCCATGCAGATTTCAGTTACATTTATTCAGCAATACTACTTGGAAGAACAGAGACGGCAAAATATTACAGAAAGAAGCAGACCTTTACATGTATCCTTTTATATATCTGACGCATAATTTAATTTAAATACTGGGTGGGGTCAGGGGCAAATCCAGACATTTTGTAAAGGGGGATTCTATCTATAATCATAAATGTCCCCATTCAAATGCATTGATCTTCCAAAAACTAGGGGGGTCCAATCCCAAGAACCCTCCCCCTTGATCCGCCACTGGCGTACCATTTTATAGGTAATTTAACATTATAAGCAGCCATTAAAAATGGCCAACAAGTTTGCTAATAGTACTAGTATAGTATCTAATTTAAAAGTTAAAGAATCATTAAATACAAGGAATTCTTTTAATGGGAACTTCGACAGCCATTGAATTCAGCTTTTAAACATGGCCAATACATATACTCAATATTATAACAACAATTCTTGCTGTGATAAATTAATATTAACTACATGTAAATGTAATTCAAAGCGTCAATGGCAGTCGCTATCCTTCATAAAAAAAACATAGGATAGCGACCGCCATTGACTGTAAAACTTCGTCCCACTTACTAAGCAACCCATGTGTACCAGGGTAAATATTTACCTTATCAGTGGCGTATTCAAGGGAGGGTTCTGGTTTTTTTTGGGGGGGGACAATCAATGCATTTGAATAGGGACATATAGTTGAAACCCCCCTTTATCCTGGTTTGGGAACCCCCCTTTTTGAAATGGCTGGATCCGCCCTTGCTTAGAATGAGGAATATGGATTTAAACTAATTTAAGAAAATATTTGCAAAAGAAAAAAATTACGCATTAAAAAATGATTTTACTCGGACTAGTAGGTTCGGTAAGGTCCTAAAACGGCCCCCTTTATTAGCGTAAATTTCGATTTATGATTTATTGACCAATATCACAATAAGTTATGACTAATACAGTGACTAGATAAGAAATAAGCCATTTTGTTGAAATTTTACGTTCCTGCGTTTCATTATGACGTCACAAGTTGTACTCATATTGATTTTCCACGAAAAAATCAAAGAAAATGGGTAAATTTCCATAGATTATTGGACAGGAAACATAGAGCGCATTCGTCGACAACAAAGATCTTTTAAAATAATGTTTGTGAAGACATTTCACATGTCTTATTTGAATATTTAGTTTGTCGACGCCTGCGCTCTATGTTTCCTGGTCATAAACTTGGTTGAAATTCAGCCGATTTTGTCAAATTTCATCAAAATCTCCTATTTTGACCTTTTTGGGATGTAAAAATCAACGTGTCAGAATTAAACTTTGCCAAAAATTGTTCTAATTAACTTTCTCCCATGTCTTTAGGTCAACTTAAAACGTTTTTTGACTTGTAACATTGAACTTTATAATTGGGGCCAAATATGGCTGTTATCGAACTTACTCTTATAGAATTTACATGTAAGACATTTACTGGTCCTGAAATAAGGACATTCTCAGGATATTCACAGGATATACCAGGATTATCCCAGGATTATCCCAGGACCAACTCAATGCAAGCAAATCTGTAAATCCTGACATCAGGATTATTTCCTGAGACCAGGACCTGATGAATCCTGAGCACAGGATTATCACAGGATTTTCTACTAGGTTATTTATGGTCGGGATGGTCTCTGGATATCCCTGGAATATCCTTGTTCCAATATCGTCCCATGTTTACCCCTATCTCAGGTCTCAAGATTACCCTGTGATTTTTCTCAAGGTTATCTTGGGAATATCTTGTGATATCCTGCACCATTTTCCCAAGGGATGTCACTTCCAGATTCATTTGACAGTTTACTTGATACTGATTCCAAAAATATATTGTTCAGTATACTTTTACATTAAATAAGTACAAAAAATAGCTACTCCCGCTTTACACACTAGTAAGGTCACTTCCGGTTGGCTTTTCCATGGTCAAGTGTCTTGCAACGTAATTCAAAAAGACCCATAGCTTTATCATGTATACATGTGAGGGAGGAAGGGTCAAAATCAAGAATGTCAATTTTACCTATGACCTAATTGAGTTCAATTTCAAGGTCATGATGATAAACCAATGGCTTAAAATCAAAAGACCATAGGTCTTAATTATATATGGTTAATGAGTTCTATCACTATATGCCTACTTTTTAATATAATAGGGGGAAAAACTCCAATTTGATGTTAACGTAACCTTACAACCAAAATTCATGTGTTACCACAAGTCGCAACTTACGAGGGGGAGGACAGGGGGTACCCTTCTCCCTTCTCCCACCCCTCTTCTCCTTTCTCCTACCCCCGTTCTCCTTTCTCCCATTAGAATAAAACATCTCCTTTTGAGATATTTTTTCTTGAAATATTAGATCATTTTTTAAAAGGAGAGATATTTTATTTTTTCTCCTTTCTCCAACTTTTTCTCCTTTCTCCCAGCCTTCCTCTCCTTTCTCCTACCCCCTTTCTCCTTTCTCCCACCCCCTTTCTCCTTTCTCCTACCCCCTTTCTCCCTGTCTCCCTTACCCCTGTCCTCCCCCTTACTTACAATTTAGTAAAAATATGTTGTCGATATCTTATATAGTTTTTGAAAGAATTGAAAATAAGCCAAAATCAAAATTTAGAAGCTTGACCTCATTTTCTGATTTTTGGACTAAGGACCGCAAATTAAAAGATCCTAGGTCGCTATCTCTTATGGTTTACAAGATAGAAATGCATATCACTTATATGAACTACATAAGGGGAAATAACTCTCATATGGAGTGTTTGTATCGCTTCGGTCAAAATAAGACAAATCATGCATGCGAAGGATGTAATGAGCAATTTAAAAAAATGAATTTGTCGCTTTCTTTTACGGTTAGGAAAGAGATGTAGTCACAAGGAAAACAGTGTTTGGGGAGATAACTCCTACAAAGAAAATTATTTTATTAAGCACTAAGCAGGGTGAATTTCAAAGGCACATAAACTGTTCAATAACATATAACAGTCTCCGGGACAAGTTTGCAATTCCGCTGAGTGCAAAAGTTGTCACCTTAATTTTTGGAGTTAAGTCAAAACAAAGTTGATAACTTGGTTGGTATTGGTTCTCTGATATTTGTCCTAAAATTTTTCGGATCTAGCACCACTGTTGAAAAAGTTATGCCCCTTTTTTCAACAATTTCCTCAGAGGAAAAGTACTTTTCCTCAAGGGAAATCAAATTTCCCTGAAGGAAAAAGATTTTTCCTCAAGGGAAATTGTTTTTTCCTCAAGGGAAAAAGATTTCCCTTAGGGAATTTGCTGCATGATAATTTCCTTTGAGGAAATTCTATTTCCTTAGAGGAAATTCTTTTTCCTTAGAGGAAATTCTTTTTCCTTAGAGGAAATTCTTTTTCCTTTGAGGAAATTTGCAGCTTCAAATTTTCCTTAGAGGAAATACTTTTTCCTGTGAGGAAATTTATAGCTTCAAATTTTCCTTGGAGGAAATACTTTTTCCTGTGAGGAAATTTTTGACAAACACTTTTCCTTGGAGGAAAATTCAAGACAAAAAATTTCCTCTAGGGAAATCATTGTTCTTCAAATTTCCTCTAAGGAAATTTCTGAACATCAAATTTCCCTTAAGGAAATGTTTTCCCTTATTTTTACTTGTTAAACATTTCTTCACTACACCATGTATACAAACAGTATGAATATAATTATTACAAGACTGTATAATTGATGCAAATGATATTTAAAACTTTAATAAATGTTTGACTCAACATTTTAATGACATTGAAAATAATACAGTCTGACTGTTTAGATCTAGGTATTGTTTATACTTTTTATATAAATTTAACTTTGATTTATATTTTTTTTTGGGGCAAATGCTTCTATTTTCTTTGTAATTGTTTCAATGCGATACATTAATAAGCAACCAATTTGAATGTCATACCATTTGTGGTGTTCTAAAGAATTTGTTTATATATTTGCAGATTAAATAATAAAATAAACACTTTTCGTGTTATTTTAAATTAGAATTTCTTCTGTTTCAGCTTGTATACAGTTATTCAATCCACTACGTAAGAATTCAGTGAATACATTATTCCATTCACTAAACAATTCCCTTCAATTCTAAGAGAAATCATTTTTGCAAATTGTTCTTCAATGATCTTCTTCTGTATATTTGATATGAGGGAGCGATGTAAATGAGTGGATAAAACTGGTGTTCCTTTTTTCAACAACAAAATAGTATTTGTTCAGCATTCTCCTTTCTTTTGATTAAGATATGTTGTTGCTTTTATGCAATAGTGTTTTTGTGTATCTATGATAGAACTCCATTTTGTTTATGGTCATTATCATGTGATAATGTTGAAATTTCCTATTTCTTTTTTGCAGGAAAGCACACATTCCATTTCAAATTAATCCAATTATGCACTATGTAAATAAATTTCAACTTTAAGTTTCCTCTTCAGTAATGAACTATTGATCATGAAAACCAAGATGTCTGATCACCTATAAATACACAAAATAAACAAATAAAATGTTATAAATGGAGAGAGAAACAGCAATAAATGTTTTTCATGTGTATCTTTCCTTATTAAAATACATTAAGTAAACTTGAACTCGAGAAAAATAAATAACTGCGATGTAGACTAGAAAGTATAAAATGCCAAATAAAGTATTCACGAAAAATTAGTTGATTTACAGAAGTCAAGTCCGTGTTTGCGTCATTGGTTGTCTGGTGGAGAGTTGTCTTATTGGCAATCATACCACATCTTATTTTTATATAACCTTGCCATATTCCTATTGTGCCTGTCCAAAGTTCAGAGCCTGTAGCTTTTGTCAGTTTAGTCTGACACTAAAATTTAGTGGTTGTTGTTGTTGTTGTTTCATACCGGTCATATTTATTTTTTGTAATTTATTTTGTTATAAACTAGGCAATTACCATGATTAGTTTTACAGTTTGGATTGTTTCAATGTTTCATCTTTAGGTCTTTATAGCTGCCTACTTTGACTATAGTATAGGGTATGGATTTTCTCATTATTGAAGGTCGTAACAGGCCTACAATTGCTTTCTCAAAGCCATGATAGTTTTCATATTTAATATACCACATCTTTTAATTTTTATAGTAATCATGATACTAGTAATCATCTTTCAAGTTCAATAACTTTTTTATATTAAAAGGTGCCTTACCATTTAGGTTTAGTTGGCTTCTGCAAATTTTACATTGCCTATCATTTCTGCTGTATATAATTTCTCTGTATCTTCTATAGTTCTTGTCCTATACATAAAAGAGTAAAAGTTGAATGACATCTTGCATCAATATTTTTTTCTGTTTAATGTACATTATGTATATTAATGTGTGTTTAATAAAAATCTAAACCGTGAGTGTTTGATAAGCTTCTTGCCCTTATAGCTGGTCTTTAAGCTTTAAATGAATTTTAATGATCAACTAAAAAACTATGAGCACTGTGCAAATAAGACCCCTGCCCTCCAAAAAAAAAAAAAACATGCACAAACAGTGGTATTTATTGACATAAAACATGTATATAATTTGGCTCCATTTATAGATATATATCTCAAGTGACTATAAGTTTAAGGCTGCGATTTTTTTAACAAATACATAAATTTCTAAAAACCTTTCAAAGTTTTTGAAAATGGACAATTTTAAAATAACTTTGCAACAACTAAAGTTCCTTAACTCTGCATCTTATAAAAAATATACATGATAAATAGGGAATGATACTCCAGCTTGCATATTATTCAAAGTTTTAAAGGAACATAACTGAAGAACGGTAAAAGTTTTACTACCAAAATTTGAAATTGATCTGATTAAAATTATGATAAAAAGTATTTTTTTAAAGTTTAATAAAATTTGGTTGAGGAAAACTTAAGTTAGAAGGCCGAAACAATTTTTTCCATTTTTAAAGAACATAACTATAGAATTTAGTAAAAGAGACACTACCAAAATTCAAACTTAATCTGTATTTTGTGATGATAAGCATTGTGTATTGATTTCATAACATTTGGTTGAGACAAACTAAATTTTAGAGAACAGGAAACCAACAATTCAGCATATTTTCCCCATTTCTAAAGGGGCATAACTCTGATACTCTAGTACAGTAACACTGACATCACCAAAATTCAAACTTGATCTGAGAATTGTGATAACAAGCTTTTGTAAAAGTTTAATTGAATTTGGTTGAGGCAAACTAAAGTACTGTAAGAGAACAAAAAACAACTTTGGGACAGACGGACAAACGATCTGACAAGTGTTAAACATTATGCCCCCTCCACTTTGGGTCATAATAATAACTAGAGGCTCTCAAGAGCCTGTGTCGCTCACCTGTTAATGTGTTTACTGATGTCGGTAGGCGGGGTCATTAGACACTCTTTTTAAAAATAGATACCCTAGTATTATGATTGTGGCCAAGTTTGGTTAAATTTGGCCAAGTAGTTTTAGAAAAGATTTTTATACAAGTTACAAAAATGAGGAAAAGTTGTTTAATATTGACTCTAAAGGGCAATAACTCCTTAGGGGTCCTCTAACAATTTTGATCATGATGACTTATTTGTAGATCTTACTTTGTTGAACATTATTGCTGTTTACAGTTTATCTCTATCTATAATAGTATTCAAGATAATAACCAAAAACTGCAAAATTTCCTTAAAATAACCATTTCAGGGGCAGCAACCCAACAACAGGTTGTCCGATTTGTCTGAAAATTTCAGGGCAGATAGATCTTCACATGATAAACAATTTAACCCCACGTCAGATTTGCTCTAAATGCTTTGGTTTTTGAGTTATAAGGCAAAAACTGCATTTTACCCCTATGTTCTATTTTTAGCCATGGCGGCCATCTTGGTTGGTTTGACGGGTCACGCCACACATTTTTTAATCTAGATATCCCAAGGATGATTGTGGCCAAGTTTGGTAGAATTTGGCCCAGTAGTTTCAGAGGAGAAGATTTTTGTAAAAGTTTACGGACGACGGACGCCAAGTGATGAGAAAAGCTCACTTGACCTTTCAGGTCAGGTGAGCTAAAAAGGGAGTTTGTCAAGATATAAAAACAATTCACCAAAGTTTCATAAAAATTTGTGAAAGCATTCTTGAGACTATCCTAATCCCAAGTCATGATAGTACAATGACATAAATCAGATTTTTTTTTTAAATTAAAAGGAAAATTATCATGTTTATGTTATACAAAAATAATTCACCAAGTTTCATGAAAATTGCTCAAAGCATTATTAATAGTATACGTACTGGAAAAATCCCCCCTTTTATGAATACAATCCCTAACTTTAAATCAAAAATTTAAAATCCCTAAAAATTAAAAAGGAGCTTAATTATCATGATTATATCAATAGATAATTCACCAAAGTATTATGAAAATTTTATGATTAATGTATTCTAATTCCAAGACTATCTAAGACATGGTTTGTTTGAATTAAAAAAGTTGGAATAAAGTTACCTGCTAGAATTCAGGAGAATTAGACCAAATCAGGCTATCTTCTAGATTATCAGACAATTGACTGTAGAAAAGGAATTTTCTTTTTTCTTATTTAGCTATTTGTTATCTCTTTCCTTAATATATACTGAACTAAGCCATTTTTTCACATATTTTTATTGTTTTTTCTCTCTTGTGACTTGTTATTTAACATAACAAAAAAAAAACAAAGGCATTGAAAGAGAAACTGACAATGCCAAGGCAAAACATAAGATGCAGAAAAGAAAAACAAAACAAAACACTAAGCAACACCAACATCACCAAAAAACTAGTGTTGAATTCATGTGCTCAGTCAGTCAGTGAGAGTTCGCAGATCCTGACCTACTATATCTATGCTTAAAAACCTAAAAATCATATAGTTCTAAACAAATTTTGTAAATTTATACTTGATTAAAATGTTATCATAAATAGCATAGACACCTCTGAGTTTTGAGAACCACATGTGTTAATTGTGCGAGTATAATCATTGATAATCATGCACAAGATTGACTTTTAAAAGCCTACATATTGAAATTTTCTGAAAATATTGCATGCATTTATTAATATGACCAATTTCAAGAAATGCACAAAGATGTGAGATGATTTATATAATTGTAATTTCAGGAATTTACAGTAAAGGCTTTTATCCTCACTGCATTCTGCACTTTTCCTAATCCAGGAGCCAGAAGTTATGGCCTTTGTGACCTTTGTATGATTTTTATTTTAGTTTCTTTTTTTTATATTGAAGAGTTTAGTATGACGTCCATTATCACTCAACTAGTATACATTTTTGTTTAATGGCAAGCTAAAGCAAGCCTCACAGGCACGGATCCAGGGGGGGGGGGGGGGGGGGGGGGGGGGGCTGAGGGTTGGACATGTTGGAACCCCCTTTCTTTATTTGACGATCAATGCATTTGAATGGGGACATGAAGTTGGACACCCCCCCCCCCCAAAAAAAAAAAATTGTCCTGGGTGAGGAACCCCTCCTTTATATGACTAGATCCACCCCAGTCTCAGGTACCGGGATTTTCTCGTTGCATTGAAGACCCATTGGTGACCTATGGCTGTTATCTGCTCTTTGGTCATGTTGTTATCTCTTTGATACATTCCCCATTTCCATTTCCATTTTCTTTTCGGTTCTATTATAAATATTAGAAACGAGTTTGGCGCCTTTACAAAAATATAATTGTCTGTGCTGATAGGGGAGTATGTGTGCATACCAATATTTAAATTTTCTAGGCCTTCTTTTTGAATATTTTGTGCATTTCTTGGTAAAATACTGTCAGACCTCGAGTGGTGTTGTTTTACAAAAACGGTCAAGTAATGTAGGGGAAAGAAACTAACTAAAAAGACCAAAATAAGCCACAACTAATGGGGGTCTCATTGGGGTTTTGTTCACGGATCCCGCTTAGTTACTATGGTACTTATTTTTTTAGATTCTCGCATGATGCCATCCCGCTTACACTATGTAAGTGAACAATTCTGCTATTTTTGTAATTTCCCATGTCCCGCTAAACTTCATTTCGCGTTTTCACGGCACAATAATTTGAGGGAGGATAGGACCTTTATCGGGACTGCGGGATCGGGTGTTTTTAAGCTCTGGATTTCGGAATTGACCCTTTCGGGATACGATAATTCTTTTTTCGAATTTCGGGACCTCTGGATTTCGTGTTTTTAAGCCCGGGATTTCGGGATTTCGTGTTTTTAAGCTCGGGATTTCGGGATCAGTACCCCTCCTACCCTCCCTCATAATTTGACTTTCATGTGTCACGTTTACAAAAAATACGCCTCGACAATCCCGAGTCCCGCTCAGACCCCCCTTATAGGTACATAATGAATAGTTTAAATTACTATGTAGTCAGTAGTCGGGTCAAATACACATGTATATACTTTTAGACGACCTTAGATTCATTTCACAGCGAAAATACTCATTAATATTGAACATTTTAGATCACTTCACATTTAGATTTTATAACTTTTAAAATTAAGACCATATAGATTTAAGATCATTTAATCGAAAGATTATAATTTGTCAATGCGCAACTGTAACCAGGTATTTTTTGCATGCGTCAAGAAACAGTTAAAAGTGCCGGGAATAGAAAAGCAAGTTAAACTTCTCATCTGGACTTTGTAATAAGTCTGTATACCGGACCTCTTCTCTATTTTGGGATTGAAAAAAAATCTAAAGTTAAAAATGCGGTTTTGAGTGTATTTCTTCTTTTTAATTTGGTAACACGTTAAGCCATTAGTGACACTAATATGGTATATTACCAATAATAAGGCCATATATTTCGGTGTGTAGAAATACCGCAAAAGACTTCTTAGTGCACTAAGAAGAAAGTTTTTGCATTAAGGACACTAAAACGATGTTTTAAGATCACAGCGAACATGAATATAAGAGGATATGATTAAATACCTCAAATCTATAAAGTAAGGTATCAATAGATTTTGTAATTTTGAAGTTAAATGACTTTTTAATCAACGCCTGCCACTCGCCACGTGACCAACGGTTTATTGCAGATTCCCGAATCATCATGTTCAATCAACCTAATCCAATAAACAATTGTCTTTTGATCGTTACTTATTGATTAATCAATGGTTGTTAACCTAACGGTTTAGCGTGGTATAAATTCAAGTTTATGAAAGAAAAATAAAAAATAAATTTTGTGTTTTAAAACTTTGCCTTTGTTATATATATTTAGTTTTTAAGGAAATTGCTATGCAAGCTTTTTTTTTATTTAAAGAACCCTATTTTGAGATTAAAATTGAGAAACAAATGCTTTTGATATTTCATTTCCTTACTAACAACACAAGAGTTTACATACTATCATTATTCCTTGAAAGACATTTGAGAGTATGTGGTGTCCATGGGGTTCTTCAAAATCCGATTACAGAAGTAATATATAGAAAAACTCCAAGAGGTAAAATTATTTTACGTTTTAAAAAGAGAATTATAGAATAAATCATAACTGTCTTCTATGAACGATAACTTTAAACTGGTGTCAATGCTTTTTTTTTAACAATTCATCTTTATTTCAACAATTGAAGATGAATACCATTTTATTTTATAATGTAATAAGCACTATGGGCAGGCGCGGATCCAGAGCTTGAAGTGGGGGTTTGGGGGAGGGGTTATGTGCGAAATGTTTAAAACACTAGAGAAGTTTTCATGTTATACCAAACCATATGTTTTTCAAGAAATGGCACACTTTTTGTTCATCCGGCATATGGTTACTCTAAATAAAATTTTAAGTATTAATTTTATAAGTTTAATTATTTGATTACAGATCGTATCTACCCGTTTTGCAATTGTTGTATCACTCTAAGGGAGGCTAATAAAGATATATATAATAAAATATAGAGATAGCAGCCTTGGATTGTCTTAATTAAATCCTTTGGTCCTCTAATTATCAAGTTACCCTCTGGCCAATGTTATTATGACTTGTGTATATTTAAAGAAGTGTAGCGACAACGTGTCACTCTATTCAGTGCTAGATATTCAAATTATAGTAAAGATAACATTAAAACAAGAAATGGTTAATACAAAAAATATTTTAAGATTTTCAACCGGGGGTGGGCTCGCTTTAACCCCCTAAATCCGCTAATGATGTGGGAGAACTAAATTATTTAGTTAACTTAATCATATGACTCTTAAGCCCGTTCTGCCATTATTAAGAAACGCTAAAGAACGGAAATGTATGATTTTAAGATTTGGAAATAAATGAAATTGGTGTCACAAATGGTATGTCTGCTTGTATTTAAAATATTTTATAAATAGATATAATGCTCATATACATAATTATTAACGGTTGTTTTACTTCGCTTATTTATAGCATTTAACAAATAACTTCGTATTCTTATTTTCGGCATCAAATAAAAATAATGGAATAAATATATTTTAAAAGACAAGGAAAGTGAATTAAAAAATATATACAACAAAAATAAGCGAAAGGAGATGTGGTACGGCTGTCAATGAAACACCTATCCACAAAAGTTAAAAATGAAGAAGATGCCAGAAATAAATTGGTCATAATTTATTTACAGTCTAAAACATCGAAGGGACTAAACATCAACCTATACATATTTATACTTGTAATGCATTTGTATATAAACATCGAATCAGAAATATGTTCCTTTCCTAAACATGTTTAAAAACATTGCTGTGATAGTTATCAAAAGTACCAGGATTATAATTTACTACGCCAGACGCGCGTTTCGTCTACACAAGACTCATCAGTAACGCTCAAATCGAAATATTGATAAATGGCATAGTTCTTAACATTAGAAAAATGAATGAAGTATTGGCAACTGGACGTTAAGCAACCAAATATCAATCCTCACTTTTCCGTGAAGTGTTCACAATTATTTGTCTTTTTAAAATTAAAAGGATGAAAAATTCCCAAACTGAAAAGAGTTGAAAATACGCTATTAATTTAGAAGTAAAAAATATAGCAGACAGAATAAAGACGGCAAAAACAAACAAATGAAAAAAAAAATAGAGAACAATTTGAAATACCATATACATGTTTAATCAGTATACTAGTAGATCACGGGCCAAGGTTGAGCGAACATGAATTGCTATCGATTATACTAAAGGTGACAATCAACTTTTTGAGGCACGTGTCGAGAAAACATTAGAAAAAAATATAATTTAAAATTATGAAAGGAGTAGGTCCGGTAAGGACCGATTTTGGCCTCAAATTTCAGGTTCATCTGACGAAAGATTTTGACCACTTTTGAAACACTTAAGTGTCTATTTTATTTGATTCTATTAGTGTATGTGGAAGATTTTCACTGATTTTGTCATTAAAAGCTCAATTAAATATGAAAAATCCACCAAATATGCCGGAAAATGTCACTTTTCAGATGGTTTTTGCAATTTAGCATAACTTTATGGTGCTTGCACCCGATATATGTGCCATGTATTGTCAAAAACAGCCCATATTTATGTAGCAGAAGCATTCTACTGTCCAAAAAATAACTAAAAGTTTACTTTTAACAATTTTGTAAAACTGCTATATTTTGGGGCCAAAAAGGTGTCTTACCGGACCTTCTCCTTTTACAAAGTCTATTTCTATATGCCATATCCTTTGTGACAGTTGTATCATTCCATCAGGTCCTTAGTGCACATTTTTGTTCTTAGTGCACTAAGGAGGTCCTTTGCGGTGTTTCTACGGACCCCATATATTTGAAGCTGTTCAAAATTCTATACATTATAGGTACGTGTATCAGATCGGACAATAATTTTCATATATATAAAAAGAATTACTGTATAAGTTATCTAGTATGAAATATGTCCACTGGACCGACCGTGCAAGTGCTATATATATTATATCATGTATATAGCCAGTCAAAAAGATGTGGTATGATTGCCAATGAGACAAATATCCACAAAAGACCAAAATGACACAAACATTAACAACTATAGGTCACACAAGGTCGTTAAAAACTTCCATTTGTTGTTGTTCACTGAAAATAAGCTCATAAAAACACGAATCCCCGTTTACTCAATTCCACCTTTATTTGTTAATATTTCTTTATCTTTTTCTTTTGATTTTATCATATCTTTTTTGTGAAATATTTTGTGTGGTCGAACATGAAATTGCCTCCGATGCTACAAAGAAAATTTGTTTAATGTCATCTGTTGCAATATATGCTATAAGTACTACACGTGGACAGGATGTTCCCCAGAAAATAAGTTATACACACCCCGATATAACCCCGAGGGTACACGCTACTGTCATATGGAAAATAACTGGGTCACCTGTAAGATGGTAATCAGCCATGCAACTAATTAGGTTACTGACCATGTCACTTCAATTTAAAAAGTTTATCGTTAGATATCAAAATGATAAATTCATTTTAATTAAAAATTTAAGAACTAAAGGATTTATCATTATAATGAAGTGAAATAATTCAACCAAATCGTATATAGATTATATCAAGGATTTTCTTACTATACAAATCCTTGATTATATACATATTTTTTTTTATCTATGCCGGAAAGAATTGAAAAACTGTATTTATAATTTTTGATTTGTTTTATAGAAATCTGTGTAGGTCTCATGAAATGGAACTCACGCAACGCATGCCTAATTAAGATTTATAAATTTATTGAAAAATATAACAAAAATTTAGTTTTGATATTAAATTAAAGTTACCTTTCCGCGCTGTAATTTATTTGATATGACATGAATCAAGCAATTTTTGTTGAGGGATTTATGGGTTTGTCCATACAACGTATAAAAAAAGAAGTGTATGTTATTAGTATTTCACATGCCTTGTTTTCGCCTTGAAGCTCATTATTCAGAGTGTTGTAGACAAGATGATGAAAATAATGTGCAAGATACTTTTTTCGATCATCGTGAAGAGACAATTTTAATTCCCATTCCTCGATGCACTCTACCCCCGGATGAATTGTATATTTATAATTCCTCGTGCTTTTAATTAGCCCCCCCCCCCCCCCCCACCCCTTTCGTGGTTACCGTTATCGTGCTTTTAATTAGCCCCCCCCCCCACCCCTTTCGTGGTTACCGTTATGCCAACAAATACCCGGGGCTTGATTTACATGTAAAATCATGGGCGGATCCAGCCATAATAAAGGGGGTTCCAACTACATGTCTCCATTAAATAAGGGGTGTCTAAGCATACCTAAGTGTCAAAAGAGAGTTTTTCCCGACCTATTCACATATTTTTAAGGTTCCTATATACAAGGTGATAGGACGTTCGGTTCCGTTGGAATAGGTTACCTTTTCACGCTATGCCTTAAAACTTTTCCTGATGCACAGGTAACCTATTCCAACGGAACGTCCTAGCTATCACCTTGTATATAGGAACTTGAGAGGATTCCCGAGATTATCATTTATGCAATGCTTGCTCACAAAATGCTAGGGGAGGCCAACCCCGGATTCCATCCCCTTCGACCCGCCACAGAATACAGATATAATTGATAATTGTTATTTAAAAGTCATATACTATAGCCACTATATAGTACTGGAACCGAACACCTGTTTTGGGATATATATACATACACCACATCTTCCTATGTCTATATAGCTGATTTACCGTAAATAACTGCGAGAAAATGAATAATACACAAGTTGATAATTGTCTCTTCTCTGCTAATTTTAATGTGCATGCAATATTCACTCTGATTTACTTGTGAGACCACCGACACTAATAATAATTACCTACAAAATAATAGGTGCTCCTTTACTGGGAAGAACATTTCGGATCCGATCAATTTATTGGTTCCATTCCCCCATTCTACACTTCTCCTTAGAAAAAATGCCTTGCAATGCGTCATAATTATCTGGACTACTAACTTACTTCCATATAACTTCGAAAACAGACTATAATCTATTTCACTGGATGAGATTGGGCTCACAGATTTTTTAATGGATTGGTAATTTTATTTAAAGCACAAGTTTAAAAGCAAGATTAATCACATTTTTCACCCGGCCTACACATCAAATGGTTGCCTCCTTACTGACTTACACCTACACAAGCCAAACAAACATGTGACAACTCTTCACCAATGACCTGAGTGAAAGGTTGACGGGGGGATCCAGAACTTTTCATTGGGGGGGGGGGGGGGGGTTCAGATGGGGGATGCTTGCCTCAGTCATGTTTCTGTGATTCCCTATATAATCAACAAAATTTTTCACACAAAAGGGGGGCAGGGATTTCTCCTTATTAAATAAGAAATCTCTATTTTCAGCATAAGCTCATATAAATTTGCCTTTTGAAGAACTGAAATAAATATGAGACGGCTAATGATTTTTCAGATGCTTTACATTAAAATACATCCATGTGACATTCACAATTATATATAGATCCAAATTTAAAAAGCTATTTTTTTCAATATTTAAATAATGTAGGATCAAATCTTGATACATGTATGTAGTTGAAACTGTTAGCTTTAAACATGTTAAACATTAAAAAATGAACACCCAAAGTTTAAACCACGTTTAAACATAAGAATGACCATGTAGTCTTTATTAATGTATGCTATTGCTATGAAACTAGGTCATTGTAGGTTAACTGTCATCTATTCCCTTAAATCTTTGTTCCCAGTCACCCCAAGTTTGATTTAAATTAGTCAAGTATATATCTACTCTATTAGGTCTCTAGTTTGGATAGTTAATAACTTGCAAATTAAAATCATACTCCTCCCAAATTTATTTCTTTAAATATTATGGATGAAATACATGTAGCAAGTAAGGGATGAAATTAAATTGGATGAAATGTGGCATTTTTTTTTTGATAAAGTAGTATGTCTGATGTTGTCAAACTTAATTATAGACCCTTAAGGGGCGGATCCAGTCATTTTAAAAAGGGGTGGGGGTGGGATTCTAACCCAGGACAAAAGGGGAAAAGGGGGGGGGGGTCCAATTACATGTCCCTATTCAAATGCATTGATAATCCGAAAAAAGGGGGGTTCCAATCCCTTGAACCCCTCTCTGGATCTGTGCCTGCCCTTTAAAAATAAAATTATCCTTATTTTGAGTTAAAGCTTATAGATTTTTCTATAATGCTTCTCAGGGGCGGATCCAGCCATTTTAAAAGGGGGGTCCCAACCAAGAGCAAAGAGGGGTTCCAACTATATCTCCCATTCAAATGCATTGCTCGGTAAAAGAAAAGGATTCCAACCCTCGAATCTATGGTCAGGTTGTTGTCTCTTTGACACATTCCCTTTTTCCATTCTCAATTTTATCATGTAGTCGTCGTTGTCCCAGGACATTTAGTTTTCGCTTAATTACTTTAGTACAAGTAATAGAAATCTATGAAATTCAAACACAAGGTTTGTGACCAGAGTTTTTGTTCAGAGTTTAGGAATTACATGAATTAGGGGCCAATAGGGGCCAATAGTAAACTTTGTTTGATTTTATAGAAAATTGAATTATTGGAGTTCTTTGATATGCCAAATCTAACTGTGTATTCAGATTCCTAGTTTTTTGGTCCTGTTTAAATTGGTCTACCTTAACATGCTTAAGGTCCAAAGGGTCCAAAATTAAACTTATTTTGATTTTAACAATATTTAAATTCTTGGTGTTCAGATTAATATGCTGAATCTGAATATTTACTTAGATTTTTTTATTATGGGCCCAAATTTCAAGTTGGTCCAAATCGGGGTCCAAAATTTTACTTTGTTTGATTTCAACAAAAATTGATTATATGAGGCTCTTTGATATGCTGAATCTAACCATTCATTAAGATTTTTGATATTTTGGCCCGTTATCAAATTGGTCCACATTGAGTTCTAAAAGGTCCAAAATTTAACTTTATTTGATTTCACCAAAAAATGAATTATTGGGGTTCTTTGATCATGTTGATATGCTGCATCTAACCATGTATTGAGATTTTGAATATTGGACCATTTTAGAGGTTAATTGTCAATTTAAAATTTTTAAGTACTTGGACCGCATTCATTCTGTGTCAGAAACCTATGCTGCATCAACTATTGAATCACAATCCAAATTTAAAATTCAGAGTTTATCGAGCTTGAATGTTGTGTCCATACTTGCCCCAACTGTTCTGGGTTCAACCTGTACGTTTGTATCAAGCTGAGCCATGCATAGCATTTTTATTGGTTATTTATATATTAATTTGAAATTTTGACAAGTGAGACACATACAGATTATACTGTTAACAATATTTCAGAGTTTAACGTAGTCAAGCGAAACAAATTTTAGAAGAATAGTTGAATCATGTCTTTGTTGTCAAATGAAAAATTAGTACGAACACAAAGAAAAAGTATGGGAATGTTTGTTTTTTAAACTATTGACCAGGGTGAAAGTCTTTGAAAGTCATGACTGGCAAAAAGTTTGTGAAATGAAATAGCACAAATATTCCATTCTTTTTAAATATAACTGAATATAAAGAAAAACACAAACTGATGTTTTATAATAGTTTTTACCCTTTTTATGTTTTATAGGACAAGAAATATAGAAAAATAATGAAAAATATAAACAGTTACAATAGAAATGAGCGCAAAACAAGATAAACAGAATACAACAAGGCCTAAATGGTAAGACCACTTCTATATACTGTAAACATGGTAAATTCAGATTTTTCAGGGAATGGACAACTTATTGTGATTACAAATAAAATCTGCATAAAGATCTATATAGTTACATGATATATATATATATATGTTTCTGTTTTTGCGATACTCACCCAGTCACATTTAATGTTCGCATTACTAAAAAGTTTCGATAATTTCTGAATTACAGTAATAAAAGAAATTGCCTTTGAATGATGACTCATATAAAAATAAGAAAATGTGGTATGGTAAATGAGTGACTTATCCACCAGAGTTCAATGAAGCGGATGCAAGAAATTAAAGGCCAATCATGGGCCTGCCTTCAATAATGAGAAAACACTTCCTCTATAGGTCATCCATTAAAGATCTCAACATATAAAGATTTAAACAATCCAATTTAGTTCAACATGTTCAAAGTCAATAACAATTAATAAAAAAAAATCATGCCTAATATAAAATATTGTTTGTTTCTCCAATCCTGACCGACCCTGCAAAAATGGCCCTACTCATAAAATTTTATTGTCAAAACTAAGCCAAATATTATTTTATTCATTTCTGATTTTCGGGCTTGCCGGATCATCCGATAATATTCAGGCTTTTGGGAAAAATAAAATTATTTACCTACCTAACTACCCACACCTGGCTTGTCAGAATAGGGATTAGGGAAAAAAACAATATATTAATTTAGGCCTCATGTCTGTGAGCACTCAACCTGACCATAATATAGGACAGTGGTTCAAATATTAACACAACATATGAACATTCTATAACAACTATTGCAAGTGGCTCAACTTTAAATATCACTGCAAGGCACTAAACAACGAATATTAAATCTTGGACACAAAGCACTGAAATAAGAGAACTCATAAGCATGACAAGTAAGAATATCAAATGAAAGTTTCTCAAAATGTTCATTAAAACATGATAAAATAAGCTTATTTATATTGCTGTTTTTTTCTCCATTTATAACATTTTTTTTTTATTTTGTGTATTTATAGGTCAGATATCTTGGTTTTTATGATCATCAACAGGTCCTGCAGGTCTATACTGAAGAGGAAACTTAATTGTTAATACTTTTCTACATAATGTGCTAATTGGATTATTAATGTGAAATGAACTCAACTGTGTGTTTTTCTGGAAAAAGAAATAGAAAAAATCCTACAAAATTGCTATAAACAAAATGGAGTACTATCAAAGAACACAATTGTGTAAAATGTAACAACCTACATTCATATTAACTGATGGATTATGGAGAAATTAAGAAAAAAAATAGTATCTTTGTCATGTTTGTTGTCGAAATAAACACCTGCTTTATCCATTCATGTACATGGCTCCATCATATCAAATATACAAAGAAGATGTTTGAAGAACATATGTTGCCAAAATTTATTCAACCAATTGAAGGAAGATGTCTTGTGGATTGAATTATTTATGCACTGAACAGTTATGTACTAAGGGGGTCGAATACACAGCAGCTGAAACAGAAGACAAGTTAATTTGACATGAAAAGTGTTTATTTGATTTAATATGCAAATATGAGCACAATATTAATAACATCACAAATGGTATGATATTCATAGCGTTTTGCTTATTATTGTATTGTCTTAAACATGCTAAACAGTCAGCCTTTTGTTTTTGTATGTTTAATACTCACCATGAAAATTTGTATTACAGTATTAAAGTTTTAATTATCTTTTGTATCAATAATTCAGTCTAGGAGAAAATATATTAATACTGTTTGTACTGTTATGAAATTTCCATAGAGGAAAAACATTTCCTTAAGGGAAATTTGATGTTCAGAAATTTCCCTAGAGGAAATTTGAAGATCAATGATTTCCTTAGAGGAAATGTGTTGTCTTGAATTTTCCTCCAAGGAAAAGTGTTTGTCAAAAATTTCCTCACAGGAAAAAGTATTTCCTCCAAGGAAAATTTGAAGCTACAAATTTCCTCACAGGAAAAAGTATTTCCTCCAAGGAAAATTTGAAGCTGCAAATTTCCTCAAAGGAAAAAGAATTTCCTTTAAGGAAAAAGAATTTCCTCTAAGGAAATAGAATTTCCTCAAAGGAAATAATTATGCAGCAAATTCCCTAAGGGAAATCTTTTTCCCTTGAGGAAAAAACAATTTCCCTTGAGGAAAAATCTTTTTCCTTCAGGGAAATTTGATTTCCCTTGAGGAAAAGTACTTTTCCTCTGAGGAAATTGTTGAAAAAAGGGGCATAACTTTTTCAACAGTGGTGCTAGATCCAAAAAATTTTAGGACAAATATCAGGGAACTAATACCAACCAAGTTATCAACTTTATTTTGACTTAACTCCAAAAATTAAGGTGACAACTTTTGCACTCAGCGGAATTGCAAACTTGTCCCGGAGACTGTTATCAATGGTTATATACCAAACATCTAATTTATACGCAAGAAATAAAAGTGGGGGAAGAAGAAAAAAAATTAATCAAATACAATAGATATCTTTCCACTGAAAAGTGGAAAGACCTAATAAATAGAATACACTTTTGAATATCACTGTCAGTCACAAAGTTGTTACGGAGGGAATTTCTGAAAAGAAAGGCTTATTCATTTTGTTTACAAAATAATGAATTTAATTCAAAAGTTTCAATTAACAAGAAAACCATTGATGTTACAAAAAAAATTAGTAATTTCTGAAGATCAACTTGCAAGAGTTTCATAAAGTTCACTGGAGGGAAGCTGCCGTCCGTAACTTCTGTTACGGGCATCCCAATATGTAACACAACACATGGGCAATAAGTTATTATATTATTGCCTTAGTTTGGTAAATGGACTTATAAAATTAATATTTCATTTACTTATAAATAACTAGAATATAAAAACTCGAAAACAAATATTTTCCATATTAAAGTTAACTTTTTTTCTAAATTATATAATTAAACTGTTTCTACTGTGTAGCAATTCCCCCCCCCCCCCCCCCCAAAAAAAAAACCTTTCGTTCTCGCATCACTAAAAGGGTTATAAATAAGGTTTGACATTTAACCAACACTTTCATTCCTTTTTCATAAACAAAGCTGTGATTCAGAGATTACTGATATTTATAGGATTTCTAAACAATCAACAATTTTTCAGCGATCAATCTGAAGCGAGAATTTGAATGATTAATCAAAACAAAATTATTTTATATACACATATATTTATTTAAAAACAATCATCACGAAGCCTATATGTCTACGTCGTTTTAGTCGTGCATTTTATAAAGATAACAAGAAATGTTTGAGAGAAAGTTTAACATTAATAATAATTGATCTTTCTTTCAGACTTATGAATTTTCGTTTTTTATTTCTTTCGGTATTTTGATTTTATCAACAGGCATGTCTTGGCAACTTTCTAAATTATATCTATCAGAACTATTATCATTTGTCATATCACTCAAACCGGAAGTTATATATGACCTTATGCTCCTCTTTTTCTCATTTTTTCTTGGTTTGCTAATTTTCTTTTAATTCAATCAGCATCACATTAAAATATTTGCGGAAGATGTATCGCGTTATTGTTTATAACGATTAATCATATGATACTTATTTCCATATTTTAAGTCTTTAATTGTTTTATCATTTTTAACCCTTAGTATAGATTTATGTACTCTATAAATAATCCTATATTTCATCTATCGCTAAATACTTTTAAAACTTATAAAACCCTACATTTCCTAAGAGTGGACTTAAACAATTAGATCATTTTTTTTTATCATTCGTGTGCTATCTTCTGAAGATAGGTCTGCCATTCTTTAAAATACCACAATAACTGTGCGAAAACAAAGGTTTGGGTTCTAAATACCATAGAATATTTTGTTTCTTTAAACAAATGTGCTTACGCACTAACCCAACTGCGTCAACCATATTTTAACAATTATAGGATTATAACATCGCAGAAATACCCTTAATCCGTCGCCAAAAGTGTTCTTATGAAACTTTCTTATACCAAATGTACAGTGGAGATCAGTTCTAACCTCTCATAAATTCTGTCAGAATCTGTCAGGAGAACTGTTCTAGAACAGTATGTAGAACTGTCAGCCTGACACCTTTTAGTCAGTTCTAGGTTAGAACTGTTCTAGCTAGAACTGATTTGGTCAGTTCTACCTAGAACTGATTTGGACAGTTCTAGCTAGAACTGATCCTGACAGTTCTATCCTAGAACAGTTTTAGACAGTTCTAGTTAGAACTGACCAAATCTTTGGTCAGTTCTACTTCTAGAACAGTTCTACGGTTAGAATTGATTTCAAATTCTACGGCTAGAATTGATTTATAAATTCTACGGCCAGAATGAATTTATAAATTCTACGGCTAAAATCGATTTATAAATTCTACGACTAGAATTGATTTATAAGTTTTAAGAAATATTTGTCTTAATATAAAGGCTTCGGCAAAATAGCGATAAATATTATATAGAGTTTTGCTATTTTGCCGGTTTTATTTCAGATTTATAATCGGCAAGAGAACATGTTTAACCCCGCCATATCATCTGCATGTATGTGCCTGTTCCAAGTCAGGAACCCGTAATTCAGTGATTTTCTTTTGTAAAATATTTGTTTTTCTTTAATTTTTTGTACATTAATTAGGCCGTTAATTAGTATTATGGAAAGGGGGGGGGGGGGGGGGTATTGTTTGAATTGTTTTACATTTGTTATTCTGGGAGTCAGAATTGTTCGTTATCACATAACAAAATTATCTGACCTCATTAACCAAATGTAATATCTGTTTACGAGTAGTGTTCATACCTCGGACGGACCTGTTTAACAAAAATCTTTTGACCACATCAATCTTAACTGACATTATTTGCTCTTTCTTTCTGCAAATCTATATAGCTGCACAGTACTTCAGTTTTAATTTTAAGTCAAGAGGGACTGTACTTTACAAGTTACAGCAATATTGGAAAATAATTTTGTTCGCATCAATTTATAGTGCCAGCATGCAGGAGCAGATCCAGCCATTTTAAAAGGGGGGGGGGGATTCCAACTATATGTTCCCATTCAAATGCATTGATCGTCAAAAAAGGGGGTTCCAACTCCTGAACCCCCCCCCCCCTTGATCTGCCAATGAGCATGTCCTCCTTTTATTCAAAATATTGAATCATAAACAAATATCAGTAGTTTTCATACTTCAGACTGAGTCGTATAGTAAAATCTTTTGACCGCATCAACCAAAACTTACCATATTTGCTTCTTTTTTTTTATGTAAATCTAAATAGCTGCACAGTAGTTCAGTTATAATTTTAGGTCAAGAGGGACTGTAGTATATAAATAACTACAATATTGGAAATCAATGACCACAATTTTTTTTATCGCATCAATTGAGGGTGCCAGCATTTCCTATTTTTATTCAAAATATCGCATCAGAAACAAATATCAGTAGTTTTCATACCTCAGACTGACAGTAACATATAATCATGTAACAAAATTATTTGTCTGCATCAATCAAAACTGACCATATTTGACAGCATCAACCAAAACTGACCATATTTGACCGCATCAACCAAAACTGACCATATTTGACCGCATCAACCAAAACTGACCATATTTGCTCTTTTTTATGTAACTCTTATAGTCGCATAGTAAATCTGTTATATACCTATCTATCTATATATATATATATATATATAGCCGCATACTAAATCACTTATAGTAATACAATTATTACGATGGATTGTATAATTCAAATGACAGCAATATCAATGAATATTGGAACACATTGGCTACAAAAAAATTTCCACATCAATTTAGAATATCAGCAAGTCCTCTTTTTATTCAAAATATTGAATTGTAAACAAATTTCAGTGGTTTCGATATATCAGACTGAGTGAGAGTTGTTTTAACAAAATTATTTGACCGCATCAACCAAAACTGAACTTATTTACACTTTATCATGTAAATATACATGTATATGGCCTCATTGTAAACTGTTTAACATGGTAAACCAATATTATTTCTATGTGAGGACGGATCGTATGATAAAAATGACACCAACTTTGAAACACAATACACCTTATCGCTAATCCTGGCTGACGCGGCCTCTTGAACTTTTGAAGCATACAACAATGACTTTTCCATTGTGGCGTCAGATATTTTGTTTTATGACGTCAAAATTTTACGGGAACCTGTGTGATATCCAGTAATGGCGCACAAATAGCGACAAGGTGTATTTATACCATATCTAAGAATTTAGCACACCGTTATTTTCTCTCTGTATCCATAATAATGAACCGTCATTAAACATGCTAAAGTTAAGTGACTTTTTAACATGTTTAAGTCAGTAGTTTGTGATGGTTTTTTTTTTTTAAACCAAACTATTTAATGGCATCATCCAACACTCACATGACTGATTCATATACTTTATTTTAAAAATAAAATAAAATGTACATGTATGGGAAGTTCTCTTCTTCAAATAGTATACTGTTAATATAATTTGAAGAAGGCAAAGAAAAATGCATGATTTTGTTTGTAGCCGAACGTCCAGGGGCAAATGTTTCATTCATGTTCAGATCCAGTATATTTTTCTGAGTTGCAGACTCCCAGATATCATTTATAATCGTTATGGATAAGTCTGGCTGACGAGATGGCGCAAATGTATATATAGTTTTTTTACGTTGTACAAAATTTTTTCATTTATAATATCCCATAATTCATCCACTGTACAACTTTCCGTTTGAACATTTGTCAAAACAGAATGAATGTAAATCCAAGGCAAACAAGGTAAATTATTTACGATTAAAATTCCATGAATTAAATGCAGAGTTTTATTTAGGAAGAGACTGTTAAAAACGGGGAACGAAGAAACGTAAACAATGATGTTTCCGTATGCAATCTTATAAAAATATTTCTCCGATGAGTTGGGTAACCTTCTATTCACTTCGATATTTGTACATGTAACGTAATAAAAGTCGTTTGATCAGTAAAAAATATAGAAAATCTGCTATTTAATATATAGCAAAGTAAATGGAAGTGATTTATTTCTTCTAAATTCTAAAGTGCCCTTACTACAGTGACGTCATTTAGAACTGTTCTACAGTCCTGACTGATTTAGTCAGTTCTGCTGACAGTTCTACGGTTAGAAGTGATTTGGACAGTTCTACCTAGAACTGATTTAGACAGTTCTACCCTAAAACTGATCCTGACAGTTCTACCTAGAACTGATTTAGTCTGTTCTACCTAGAACTGATTCTGGCAGTTCTACTTAGAACAATTCTAGGGTAGAACTGTTCTGGTAGAACTGTTCTAGGACAGTTTAGAACAGTTCTATGACAGAATATTCTGACAGTTCTAATGAGAGGTTAGAAGTGATCTCCACTGTATAAAGGCGGGTATATTCTAGAATTACAGATTGTCTCTTCAGAAAACAGCTCAAAATATGAATCAAATATTAAATTATTATATTGAAAATCAAGATATATTAAATGTTTTAATATTATCATTTTTCATGCAGTTAAATACTTTAAAATATAACCAACATCTTTAAAATATTTTTACCTATTGTTATTTAATTCTTAAATATTTAATATTCAAGTGTTGTTTTTTTTCTTATTTAAATATCAATTCTGTCTTTTAAAAAAACAGCACATAAAAACTTCTCATTATATCATAATGATTACAATATGTACGCAAATCTTATATATTGACTTATACTATCAAATACCTAACAAAGTTGCCAGTCTTTTATATTGCCTAAAACAATCAAATATGTAGATAAGTACCTTCCCCCTTATGATAATGATTACATAAAAAAAATATCAATAAACAAGAGGCTCTCAAGAGCCTGAATCGCTCACCTGGTAAACAATGCCTTCCGCCATGTTTTTTGACGAAATAGAAAATAAAACACAAACTTTATTTTATACACCCTACTGATCATTCAAATGAAGTTTGGTTGAATTTGGTTGAGTAGTTTTAGAGGAGAAGATTTTTTAAAGTTAGCAAATATGATGAACAAATTGTGAAAAATTGTCATTAAAGGACAATAACCCCTTAAGGGGTCAATTGACAATTTTGGTCATAATAACTTATTTGTAGATCTTTCTTTGCTGATCATTTTTGCTGTTTACAGTTTATCGTTATCTATAATAATATTCAAGATAATGACCAAAAAACTGCAAAATTTCCTTAAAATTACCAATTAAGTGGCAGCAACCCAACAATGAGTTGTTTGATTCATCTGAAAATTTCAGGGCTGATAGATCTTGACCTTATGAACATTTTTACAGATTTGCTTAAATGCTTTAGTTTTTGAGATATAAGCCAAAAACTGCATTTGACCCCTATGTTCTATTTAAGTAACGGTGGCCATTTTGGTTGGTTGGCCAGGTCACCGGACACAGTTTTGAAACTAGATACCTCAATGATGGTTGTGGCCAAGTTTAGTTCAATTTGTACCAGTAGTTTCAGAGGAGAAGATTTTTGTAATAAATACATTTTGGAACTAAGATTTATGAACCAGATGCTCCGCAGGGCGCAGCTTTATACGACCGCATAGGTTGAACCCTGAACGGTTGGGGCAAGTATGGACACAACATTCAAGCTGGATTCAGCTCTAAATTTGGATTGTGATTAAATAGTTGACACAGAATAGGTTTTGGACACTGAATGAATGTGGTTTTATGAACTTAAAATATTTTTTTTTGTCTTTGAGCAATCATTATGCTGTTGAATATTTATCCTCTCAAAAAAATGTTTGAAGAAATTTTCTTTTTATTTATGAAATCTGAAATGAGAAAAATTAACCCCCCCCCCCCCACCACCATTTTTTTCACATCCCCTTTCCCTTTTTTCAAAACTGATCTCAATTCAAATTTCTAATGGAGTTTGCAACAATAACTACTCATTTAAATACATCATAAAATATTAAAATGTAACAAAAAGTGCTTGTTATCACTGAATGGTAAAGAGTGTTTTAATTTATCAGTTGGTAGTAAAAGTGAATATACATTGTGCATTGTATAAAACAATGATTTAAGTTGATTCAACTACTATTCTGGACAAAGAAAGATAACTCCAATCAATTGAAAATTTCTTGCTATTGCACAATATTGTGCAATTAGATATTTCTTGCTATTGCGCAATACTGTGCAATTGAAAATATTTGCTATTGCACAATACTGTGCAATTGAAGATTTCTTGCTATTGCACAATACTGTGCAAAGGAACATTTTTTGCTATTGCACAATACTGTGCAATTGAAGATTTCTTGCTATTGCTGAATACTGTGCAATTGAAAATTTCTTCCTATTGCACAATACTTAATATAATAATTTTGAATCCTGATTTGAACCAACTTGAAAACTGGGCCCATAATCAAAAATCTAAGTACATGATTAAATTCAGCATATCAAAAAAGCCAAAGAATTCAATTTTTATTAAAATGAAACTTAGTTTAATTTTGGACCCTTTGGTATTTAATGTAGACCAATTTGAAAACGGGCCAAAAAATTAAGAATCTACATACACAGTTAGATTTGGCATATCAAAGAACCCCAATTATTCAATTTTTGATGAAATCAAACAAAGTTTAATTTTGGACCCCGATTTGGACCAACTTGAAAACTGGGCCAATAATCAAAAATCTAAGTACTTTTTTAGATTCAGCATATCAAAGAATCCCAAGGATTCAATTTTTGTTAAAATCAAACTAAGTTTAATTTTGGACCCTTTGGACCTTAATGAAGACCAATTGGAAAACGGGACCAAAAATTAAGAATCTACATACACAGTTAGATCCGGCATATCAAAGAACCCCAATTATTCAATTTTTGATGAAATCAAACACAGTTCAATTTTGGACCCTTTGGGCCCCTTATTCCTAAAAACCTGTTGGGACAAAAACTCCCAAAATCAAACCCAACCTTCCTTTTATGGTCATAAACCTTGTGTTTAAATTTCAAAGATTTTATTTACTTATACTAAAGTTATGGTGCGAAAACCAAGAATAATGCTTACTTGGGCCCCTTTTTGGCCCTAATTCCTAAACTGTTCAGACCTTAACTCCCAAAATCAATCCCAACCTTCCTTTTGTGGTCATAAACCTTGTGTTTAAATTTCAAAGATTTCTATTAACTTATACTAAAGTTATTGTGCGAAAACCAAGAATAATGCTTATTTGGGCCCTTTTTTGGCCCCTAATTCCTAAACTGTTTGAACTAAAACTCCCAAAATCAATCTTAACCTTCCTTTTGTGGTCATAAACCTTGTGTCAAAATTTCATAGATTTCTATTTACTTAAACTAAAGTTATAGTGCGAAAACCAAGAAAATGTTTATTTGGGCCCTTTTTGGCCCCTTATTCCTAAAATTTTGGGACCAAAACTCCCAAAATCAATCCCAACCTTCCTTTTGTGGTTATAAACCTTGTGTTAAAATTTCATAGATTTCTATTCACTTTTAC
Organism: Mytilus edulis; assembly: GCA_019925275.1. Taxonomy (NCBI): domain Eukaryota; kingdom Metazoa; phylum Mollusca; class Bivalvia; order Mytilida; family Mytilidae; genus Mytilus; species Mytilus edulis. The sequence continues at coordinate 68,773,723 of CM034355.1, forward strand.
TAAAGTTAGAGTGCGAAATCTAAAAGTATTCGGACGACGACGCAAGACGACGCAGGACGACGACACCAATGTGATAGCAATATACGACGAAAAATTAAAATTTTTGCGGTCGTATAAAAATGATTAAAAATTGACTATAAAGTGCAATAACTCCTAAAGGGGTCAACTGACCATTTCAGTCATGTTGACTTATTTTTAGGTCTTACTTTGCTGAACATTCTTGCTGCTTAAAATTATCTCTATCTATAATGAACTTGGCCCATTAGTTTCAGATTTGCTCTAAATGCTTTGGGTTTTGAGTTATCAGCCAAAAACTGCATTTTACCCCATGTTCTATTTTTAGCCATGGCGGCCATCTTGGTTGGATGGCCGGGTCACCGGACACATTTTTCAAACTACTAACCGAAAAGATGATTGTGGCCAAATTTGGATTAATTTGGCCCAGTAGTTTCAGAGAAGAAGATTTTTGTAAAAGATTACTAAGATTTACGAAAAATGGTTTAAATTGACTATAAAGGGCAATAACTCCTAAAGGGGTCAACTGACCATTTCAGTCATGTTGACTTATTTGTAAATCTTACTTTGCTGAACATTATTGCTGTTTATAGTTTATCTCTATCTATAATAATATTCAAGATAATAACCAAAAAGAGCATAATTTTCTTAAAATTACTAATTCAGGGCCAGCAACCCAACAACGGGTTGTCCGATTCATCTAAAAATTTCAGGGCAGATAGATCTTGAACTGATAAACAATTTTACCCCATGTCAGATTTGCTCTAAAGGCTTTGGGTTTTGAGTTATAAGCCAAAAACTGCATTTTACCCCATGTTCTATTTTTAGCCATGGCGGCCATCTTGGTTTGATGGCCGGGGCACCGGACACATTTTTCAAACTACTAACCCAAAAGATGATTGTGGCCAAGTTTGGATTAATTTGGCCCAGTAGTTTCAGAGGAGAAGATTTTTGTAAAAGATTACTTAGATTTACGAAAAATGGTTAAAAATTGACTATAAAGGGCAATTACTCCTAAAGGGGTCAACTGACCATTTCAGTCATGTTGACTTATTTGTAAATCTTACTTTGCTGAACATTATTGCTGTTTATAGTTTATCTCTATCTATAATAATATTCAAGATAATAACCAAAAAGAGCAAAATTTCCTTAAAATTACTAATTCAGGGCCAGCAACCCAACAACGGGTTGTCCAATTCATCTAAAAATTTCAGGGCAGATAGATCTTGAACTGATAAACAATTTTACACCATGTCAGATTTGCTCTAAATGCTTTGGGTTTTGAGTTATAAGCCAAAAACTGCATTTTACCCCATGTTCTATTTTTAGCCATGGCGGCCATCTTGGTTTGATGGCCGGGTCACCGGACACATTTTTCAAACTACTAACCCAAAAGATGATTGTGGCCAAGTTTGGATTAATATGGCCCAGTAGTTTCAGAGGAGAAGATTTTTGTAAAAGATTACTTAGATTTACGAAAAATGGTTAAAAATTGACTATAAAGGGCAATAACTCCTAAAGGGGTCAACTGACCATTTCAGTCATGTTGACTTATTTGTAAATCTTACTTTGCTGAACATTATTGCTGTTAATAGTTTATCTCTATCTATAATAATATTCAAGATAATAACCAAAAAGAGCAAAATTTCCTTAAAATTACTAATTCAGGGCCAGCAACCCAACAACGGGTTGTCCGATTCATCTAAAAATTTCAGGGCAGATAGATCTTGAACTAATAAACAATTTTACCCCTGTCAGATTTGCTCTAAATGCTTTGGGTTTTGAGTTATCAGCCAAAAACTGCATTTTACCCCATGTTCTATTTTTAGCCATGGCGGCCATCTTGGTTGGATGGCCGGGTCACCGGACACATTTTTCAAACTACTAACCCAAAAGATGATTGTGGCCAAGTTTGGATTAATTTGGCCCAGTAGTTTCAGAGGAGAAGATTTTTGTAAAATATTACTAAGATTTACGAAAAATGGTTAAAAATTTACTATAAAGGGCAATAACTCCTAAAGGGGTCAACTGACCATTTCAGTCATTTGATTTATTTGTAAATCTTACTTTGCTGAACATTATTGCTGTTTACAGTTTATCTCTATCTATAATACAATTCAAGATAATAACCAAAAACAGCAAAATTTCCTTAAAATTACTAATTCAGGGGCAGCAACCCAACAACGGGTTATCCGATTCATCTGAAAATTTCAGGGCAGATAGATCTTCACCTATTTAACAATTCTACACCATGTCAGATTTGCTCTTAATGCTTTGGTTTTTGAGTTATAGGCCAAAATCTGCATTTTACCCCTATGTTCTATGTTTAGCCATGGCGGCCATCTTGGATGGTTGGCCGGGTCACCGGACACATTTTTTAAACTAGATACCCCAATGATGATTGTGGCCAAGTTTGGTTTAATTTGGCCCAGTAGTTTCAGAGGAGAAAATTTTTGTAAAAGTTAACGACGACGACGGACGACGACGACGACGGACGACGATGACGACGGACGACGGACGACGGACGCCAAGTGATAAGAAAAGCTCACTTGGCCTTTTAGGCCAGGTGAGCTAACAAGACGACGCAGGACGACGACGACGCCAACGTGATAGCAATATACGACGAAAAATTAAAAAAAAATTTGCGGTCGTATATAAAAACATTATCTAATAAAACATTTTTTTAAATGAGTTAATCAGCATCTTGATCATGAACAATTGTGCTCACATCTGATACACCTATTCCTAATTTGTCTGATTTTGAACCATCAAAGCTTTCAATCAAATTAATGCCTTTTTCAAACACCCTTTTAGTAAGACTTTGAACTTTTGTTACTAATTTTGAAAAAACAAACCCTACATTGAATTCTTGTCTAGCCATTTTGAGAAATAGAATAAAGAGTATCAAATAAAAAGTCACTTTACCTTAATATCCTTTGGTCACGGTTAACCAAAAATAACCACATGTAACACAACACATGGTTATTTGGAATAGTATTTTATTAAAGCCCGTCTGGACCAGTGTCCATAACGGACGGTCCCTCTATACAGTAAAATACATCAGTATATATACAGAATATAAACAGTGTCAAGGTTTCTATTAATTTGACCATTATAGTTTTAATTCTAAAGATACAGGGATGAATATCTATTAAGTTCACTCTAATTGACATGTTTTGACCAACCTGGAAATTGATGTTTGAAGAATACACGTATTTCCAGTGTTTATAACTAATTGTAATTGATACATGTCACCACCTGGTCTGCATGTAAACATGTTATATGCAACCCAGCGGTCAATTGAACAACTTTTTACAAGGTCATGTTTTTTTTAATAGATATTCCCTCTATTTATTTTATTCAATTTAATAAACATTTTGAGAATGTATAATCATAAATATAAATATAAATATATCTATAATACTAAAATTACGAGGCCCAATTTGTCAGCCGTCATCACGTAAAAACGATGAATCAAAGAATTCAACTTTATATATAACTAATATAGTACTATGCTGTTGATTAAAAATTACACCACTCCAGTCCCATTTGTTTTCCACGTAATTAATATTGCCGATAATTAAGAAGTTCCGGGTCGAGTCCGACACAGATACCAATAGTATATGTAACATATAGCTTCCGGTCATATCGCATGTGTAAGTTGAACATTCTGAAAAAACTATTTTAAGTCGAACTCAGTTGAACTAAAAAGTAATGCTTACAGTGTAGGGTTGCCTTGATTACCAACACACGCACCCGCTTTAGTTCGTTCACTTATTTAAAGCAACAATGGAGGGAACCCAAATCGAGACTTCAGTGCACAACGTTCACCCACAGGAATCGGAAGTTCTATCAATAAAAGTCGACTATCAATAGAGCTTCTCGCTTCTCTACGTTCTGAAAAAAACTATTTTAAGTCGAACTACAAGGGTACACTGCATTGACAGTAACAAAATAAAAAGGTGGGCGATGTGGGTACACTTGCACTGCTAGGAGGGGGAAGACAGGGGTAAGGGAGACAGGGAGAAAGGGGGTAGGAGAAAGGAGAGGAAGGCTGGGAGAAAGGAGAAAAAGTTGGAGAAAAAAATAAAATATGTAAAAAAAAAATATCTCTCTTTTTTCCGGTAAATTAAAAAAAAAAATAAGGAGAAGAGGGTTAGGAGAAAGGAGAAGAGGGAGGGAGAAGGGGGAAGGGTACCCCTGTCCTCCCCTCTGCTAGGGTAACTGCCTTGACAGTAAGCTTCTCTACGTTCTGAAAAAAAACTATTTTAAGTCGAACTAAAAGGGTACACTGCATTGAGAGTAACAAAATAAAAAGGCGGGCGATGTGGGTACACCGACACTGCTAGGGTAACTGCCTTGACAGTAACAAAATAAAAAGGGGTGGGCGATGTGGATACACTGGCACTGCTAGGGTGGGCGATGTGGTTACACTGCAACTGGGCGTTGAGGGTATACAGTAACAAAATTAAAAGGGGTGGGCGATGTGGGTACAGGCGCACCACCAAACGGTGTATTTCGGATTTTGCTATATTATATCATAGCGACACGGGTCATAATCACAGCGGGGTTGACACTACTAAATTCAATCATTGTCAAATTAATTGTTCCCTATTGTAGTATGTTAATCAGTAAGACCTTCTAAAATGACAATACGGATACTAAAAATCTGGACTTAAAATAAGGCGTATAGGCACAGTTTTCAATTTGTTAGCGTGTATGACGTAAAACAGCGAATCAAAGATTTCAACTTTATTTATAACTAAAAACCATATAGGAAAATGCTGTTGATTGAAAAATACTCCATTTCAGGACCTTTTGTTTTCCAAATAATTAATATTACCAATAATTGATAAGGTCGACGGGGTAAAAAAAAAGCAGATTTTGAAAGCAGAGAAAACTGTGCATCTTATAATCGGCATGACTTTATCAGATGACAATCCCAATACTAAAATAAGGCTCACGCATAGTTATATACTTTAATTCAGTCACGGACCCGCGATATCACGGGTGTGTTCTAGTAAAATATATATTTATATATATATTTTAAGCCCATCATATTGTCACAAATATGGCAGATGACCGTACCAATTAGATTTTATATTTCCTAAATACTTATGAATAAAAGCAATTTTGGTTGAGAAAATTGGTAATTTTCTGTATAATATGTAGGACAACACGAACACCAAGCCTTCTGGAGATTATTCTAGAATACAGAAAAAAAAATGGTTTTATACGACGTTAAAATAAACAAGAAGCTGTACGTAACTTTGAAAGTAGCTGTTCTTAACGTGAATCATTTATATAGAATGTCTGTTCGTAACGTTCAAAGAAAAAAAATAAGCACATCAAGTAGATGTATTTTGAGGAGAGAAACAAAAATGAAATTGTCTATTTACTACATCAACAAAATCTATGCATCAAAACGTTGTATTGTTATTTTATTTAACAAGTACCAAAAAGACAAATTTGACTTTTTTAAAATAAAACAGAGCAGCATTGAGAGATAAGAGAGATAATAAAGATGGCAATATATACATACATCTATAATACTAAAATAACGAGGTCCAATTTGTCAGTCGTCATGGGGTAAAAACGACAAATCAAAGAATTCAACTTTATATTAATTTATTTAATGCGTTTTCCTCAGTTTTAGATTGTTCCCTGATTTTGTTTTTTGCCAAACGATTTACGAGTTTTGAACAGCGGTATACTACTGTTGTCTTTATTTATATAAAGCTAATTATAGGACAAGTGTGTAGATTAAAAAGTACACCATTCCAGACCCTTTTGTTTTCCACATAATTAATATTGCCAATAATTAACAGGTTCCGGGTCGAATTCGATACCGATACCAATAGTATATTCACCTGTTACCTATTACCTTATTTGTACGTTCCGCATCTGACAGGCGCACCACCAAACAGTGTATTTAGGATTTTGCTTTATACACAGGTCATAATCACAGGGTTGACACTACTACATTCAATCATTGTAAAATTGTTCCCTATTGTAGTATTCAAATCAAGACTTTCTAAGATGACAATACGAAAACTAAAAATCTGGACTTAAAATAAGGCGTATAGGCACAGGCACTTGTCTCAGAAATCTTTTTTCCTCTATACCTTAATATAACACTATTAAGGTATATAGGATTTTTTTTTCTGAGACAAGTGCCTGTGCGTATAGGTACAGTTTTCAATTTGTTAGCGGGCATGACGTAAATGAGCGAATCAAACAATTCAACTTTAATATTTTTAACTAATATAGGATAATGCTGTTGATTAAAAAATACTTAATTTAGGACCTTTTGTTTTCCAAATAATTAATATTACTAATAATTGATAAGTTCCTAAGATCGACGGGTTCAAACAGAAAGATTTTGAAAGCTGTGTATTTTATAATCGGCATGACTTTATCAGATGACAATACCAATACTAAAATAAGGCTTACGCATAGTTATATACTTTAATTCAGTAACGGACCCACGATATCACGGGTGTGTTCTAGTATATATATAAGAAAACACTACTGTCCTTATTGACATCTAGAAATATATGTAGAAAAGCATGCATAAGTTTTATTTGAAGCTTTATTTGTCATGCAAAACATTTTTGTTTTCAAATAATATATGTAGTTGAATTTTGAAAAAAGTTACATAAAAATAAAATGCAAATAATACATTTATTCTTTTTAATAACTTTCCTTCTAATTAAGAAATAAATTATGAATTGCTTTTAACTCTTATAGATATTGCACTTGTTTGAAGCATTCGGAAACAGAAAATCTCAAATCTGTACTTAGTGTCTATTTGTTGTTGGGATACACAAGTACCCATCGACGTCCACTCTGTGTAGTATTTTTATGATTTTTCTAGTTCGTTCTTATGTTGTACTGTGGCACCACTGTCCCAGGATAGGGAAAAAGTTCGGATCCCGATAACGTGTTCAACCCCGTATGTGTGTGCCTGTCCCAAGTCTGTTATTCAATTGTTGTTGTTTGTTGATGTGTTATATATTTGTTTTCCGTTTATTTTTATGCCTCACCTTAGATAGGAGAGGGGCATTATGTTTTCTGGTCTGTGCGTCCGTTCGTCCGTCCGTCCGTTCATCCGTCCATCTGTTCGTTCGTTCGTCTGTCCCGCTTAAGGTTAAAGTTTTTGGTCGAGGTAGTTTTTGATGAAGTTGAAGTCCAATCAACCTGAAACTTAGTATACATGTTCCTTATGATATGATCTTTCTAACTGTAATGCCAAATTACTGACCCCAATTTCACGGTCCATTGATAGTGCGAGTGGAGCATCCGTGTACTGGGGACACATTCATGTTTGTACATAAATAAGGCCGTTAGTTTTCTTGTTTGAATTGTTTTTTGTCATTCTGGGCCTTTTATAGCTTACAATGCGGTTTGGGCTTTGCTTAGCGTTTAAGGCCGTACGGTGACATATTATTGTTAATTTTATAGTTTTTATTTGATTGTTCACGTTTTCAATGTTTTGTAAAACTTCACTGTCCATGCAGTTTGTGAATTTTAGGGAGGAAGAATGCAAGAGTTGTTTTATATAATTTTGTTAATTTATTATGTTAATTTTTAATGTATTTCAAAGATATTTTATCAATACAGTTTCTTCATATTACTTCATATACTTTTTTCTGAGTGTTTTATTAAATGATTTATCTCTTGGATTTGTTCATAATGTATGTTATCATTCAATTGTTTTTCACCTTTTTTCAGGTAGTCGGAAAGATTTTGAATGATTGTTACATTGTTTTTATCTACTTTATGAATGATGATATTTTCATCGTGTTTGAAATTCTTCAGGCAGTTCTTTTCTTGTAGTGAAAGGTTAAATTGTGTTTTAGAGATATATTTAGATAATTTCATTTTCCAATAGAAAATATATTTTTCAATAGGGTTGTCGGCAAACGATGGTCATTATGTTTAGTTTTCTTGGTTTATTCTGTTTCTAAGAAACTATAAGCAATAAGTCAACTTATAATATTCAGTGTATTGAATGATTGTAAGGTGTACATGTATTTCTCGTTTGGTTTATATGACCTTGACCTCATTTTCTTGGATCCTGTTAAGTTTATGTGATATTTATTATGTACATGTATAGAATCCTTGAAGTCTATACGCAGTTCAATTTTAAGTAAAATTTAACATTCAGTTTTCTAACTTTAGGGGATTTATTTTCCCTCTGTCTTTTATCTGGCTTTCCCATACATTTTTAAATCAATATGACAATACTAGACTTAAAAGTTGTCTGACTCTTTGTAGTCAAAACATGATTTGACCTGTTTAAGTCAGTTTACAGAACAAAGTTTCCAATCAAAGCTATGTGTACTTCCTTTATGCCCGCGTCACACTGTTCCGATTTTAATATACGATGGACACGCGAATGCGAAAATTGTAAGTTCGTACGAAGTTGGTCCCGATCTCGTTAAAATACCAAAAAGTGACCGAAGCAAGTACGATGAATAACGAAGTCTATACGATGGTGCCGAAATTATATACGATAGCAAAAGATGGACTTACGAAGGTTAACCGAAGACGGGTATTTAAGCTTCATATCTCAGCTGAAGCCTACACGATGGATCACGAAGGCTACACGATGGATTACGAAGGCAACACGATGGATTACGATGATGGCGCGATGGCCATACGATGTCTAAAAGATACGAACAGAATTTCGACAACATATCGTTTCTGTACAAGTCTGCCATGCATGGCGGGAAAGCGATCTTTTTGTCTAATTCTTATAAAACTTAGTTTATCATCCCCTCGCCTACTACATGTAACGTGTAGATAAAATTGTTATGGACACTCTAGAACCAAAATGCTCAAAACTTGGTATGGTGTTACTCGTTAAGAATATCTTAAGCGCTATTGACTTTAAAGTTCAAAGGTCAAGGTCACAGTGGCAGTTGTAATACAAGGCAATATCACCCTTGTGGACACTCTAAAATCAATATGCTTAAAAAGATTTTAACCACATTTAGTATATTGTACCTCCTTGTAATGATCTGACATTTTTTACCTTCAAGACCAAAGGTCAAGGTCATGCAGATGGACTTGTTTTTTCTCCTTGAAATAGCATAATACACAGGAAATTGGTTGTTCATTTTTTTACCTGCTGGTTCTAAAGACAATATTAAAGGTATTTACAGTTACTGAATGTTTTGGTTGATTTCTAAAAAAATAGTTTATGTATCAAATATTCATATTCAATTTACCATTTTCTGCATGTGTCATATACAAATATAGAGTCCATATTTGTCCCCAATATGTAACATACGAGGGGATGCCACACTCGGCATTGCCTTGTTTGAACTGTAAAATGTGTGCACTAGTCTGAATAATCACCCATAATTATGCCCATGTTTACTGATCTATCTTAAAGGATAAGGTAATGGGTTCGTTGATCCCTTTTATTCAAAAAGAGCTCTGTCTAGGAGAATATCATAATAATATAGACAAAAGGAAGGATGTGGGGAAAGCAACAAATGCAGCAAAGTATGACATATAGAAAACAAAATGGTTATGGAGAAAACATTCGTGTGACAACAACTCAGACAATACATAAAAAAATCAGAATAATGAAGAAAAAGTTAGTTTCCCTATATCCGTGTACCTGCAGTGTTGGTGTACGAGGCGCGTTTATGATTTTCATTATGTTACTTGATATGAAAAATTGACAAAAAATAATATTTTACTTGTAAAAGTAAATCCTGATCCTGTAATAGCTGCTCTTCTTGTTCCATTTGAATTAATAGAAACAACGCTGTCGGCTTTCTTGTTCTCATAGAATCATATGATATGAGCTCCATGTTTTGTGAACGTCTTTCTTAACTGTCGTATTAGACTGACCAGTGCATATCGCGCATGGCACTTTAAATGTATTTTAGCGCAAAAATTAACTTACATTTAGCTGAATTTATTACCGTCGTAGTTCCATCTTGTTGCCTTCGTACTTTTATTCGATGGCAACACGCCGGGATTACGAGGTCTTCACGAAGTCGTGTTGCCATCGTAAGATCTTCGGGTATCTTCGTGATTCATTCGTGTAGACATCGTAATGTCAAAACTGCCCGATGGAAACGATGGAAACACGAATGCAATACGATGTGCAAAGATGCATTCCCGGTGACATTACGATGGTGAGGATGGTGATACGAACTCAATACGAACCCTCAACATCGGACGTACCTTCGGGGATTTTTTAACATGTTAAAAAATTTAGAACCGTTCCCGAAGTTGTCCCCGAAGGCTAGAAAAAGTGGCCGATGGTTAAAGATGGTTAAAGATGGCACTACGAATAGCCCGATCTGGATACGATCAGTCCCGAATTTGCAAATTTCCATTATCGTGTTGCCATCGGCGTAAAAATCGGGACAGTGTGACGCGGGCATTAAGCACTGCTTATGAATCTGCCATTTTTGAGTTTATTATTTGATAAAGAGGTAGAGCCAATTTGCCGCCAATTTGTTTCATTCGATAAGATAGGCAAATCATGTTTTAAATAGCCCGATAGATGCTTATTAAAGTACATGAAAATACGTCACATCATCTATTTTCATACCTTGAACAGGTATTCCTACAAAAACAAGGCAAAGACTATTGATTTTTTAATATTGATTTTATTTTATTATTAACATCCTTTATGCAAGGTGCCATACCACGTCACTTGTCAAGGAGCCAAATAATATCTCATTCTGAATATACATGTATGTATATCTGTATTTGTCCTGGTCTTTTAAGGTTTTATCGTCTATAAGATAAGATAACATAATACATGTATATATTTTAACCGGAGAACATCTTATATCAGTTGGTCATAGATCACCCTGTGTTACTAACACATGTTATATTGCCTTTTCGTCATTTTAACAAATCGGCCCTTCGTTGTGATACAGATGCAACAGCTTCTTGATGTTTATCTACAATCACGATTCGTAGTGTAACTGATTTGTTCTGTTGTGTTGTTTTATTTTCTGATGACTTAGGTACTGGTGTAGGGATGGTGGTAAAAATTTCAGTACTAGTATCTATACAGTTTGTGAATTGGCGACAAAATTGTTGTTGACTGCATTTGTTACATATAATACCATGTTCATATCAAAGAGCTGATAGCTCTGAGGTGGAAGAAGGTGAATAAAAGGTAACCTGAATTACCACAAAAGCAGCCCCACTTACCAAGGCTGCTTTGATCCATTATCGTTATGATGTATTTTTTTTTCTTCAAACAAGAAAAGGTCATAAGGACATGGATTTCCCATCCGTACAATCATTTTCTATGTTCAGTGGACTGTGAAAATTAGGTAAAATCTTTAAATTGGCAGTAAAATTAAGAAGATCATATCATAAGGAACACATGTGCACTAAGTTTCAAGTTGATTGGATTTCAACTTCATCAAAAACTACCTCGACCATAAACTTCATAACCAGAAGCAGGACGAACGGACAGACCAGAAAACATAATGCCCATAAATGGAGCATAAAAATAGTAAGGCTTGTTACATACCCGCCAACTTTTGAAAGTTCCCATAGGGGTTTTTAGTGCACAACAACAATTTCAAGGTTACAATTTTAAGCGAAGTATTTTGCACGATCTGGATTGTCTAGAAAAAGTGTCATATTTGTATGATGAACTTACATGCCTTTTTCTTAAGTCTGTTTGCATGATTCTAGTTATTAAATCGGTAGAAAAGATGAAGCTAGCAGATCAGTGTTTATTTTCTTGCGTAAGAATATTAGATGCTTGTTAAAATTTCCAATTTTGAATTATACACACAAAGATGGACCTTTAACAGGTTGGGAACAACACTCCAAATGAGGGGTAACCTTATTGGAAGAACATTACAACCCACTGTAAAAAATGAGCACATTTTTATTCATATTATTTGATGAAACTTTCCCCCAAGAACTATGCATCTATTAAGTACTAAATGGTCAAAATATGTCAAAAGAATTTTCTGTTGTTTCTAAACTTATACCTTATTTATTAACTTGACTCCTCATTTAGAAAAATTGTTCCAAATATAAGAATTTTCCCACTTTTGAGTTTAATAAAAATCTTAAAAATGTTCTTTCTTTTTTTTCAACAGTAAAATGACCCCTTGTTTTAGGAACAGTCCCTTATTTAAGGGACACCACTCATAATTTGAGGGGGGGGGGGTCCCAACCTGAATACAAAAATAAAATATGTTACAACCAGTAGTATGTCAATAAATTAGGGAAAAAAAATTTATTTACTATTCTTTATCATGTTTATGGTAGTACAGTAGACTCCGGACAATCGGATACCCAAAATTTCAGCTAAAAATATCCGATTACCCGATATATTCAATTAGCCGATGAATGTATATTCTACAATAATAATATGTGAAAGGGCTGAAGATTGATGGAGTGATTTTTATCAGTTACATCACCACGATGTTTGCGAGAAAAATTATCAGCTGATTATGTAGCTAATGATTAAATTTGTTTCCACTTGCAGTTTTTAAATCTTATATTTATTAAAATCAATCAAATGTCCTGAAATATTTATGTAAATTATTATCTTCCATCCATAGTTTGTTTTTACTTGTTTAGTAAACAAATTATTTACATTTTCACACAGGTAAACTAATTTGGCTATAAATAGATCACAGCATGTCTGAGTAGAATCTCTTTTCTAAAATCGTAATTGTTATAATTTTATTTCTTTAAATAATCAAATTTAAATTTATGAAAATAATCATGATTGATAAAATAGTATTGCATAAAGTTTACGCTTTCAGAGACTATTTATGTTTAGGTCATGGTTCTACAGGCTTCTTCACATATTTGTAAACAAACCAATATGGCAGCCACACGTGATTACCTTTGCACATGTGAAAAAAATATTTCTGACAAAACTTGTCAAAAGGGATTTATATTTATATTGCAATAAATTTTTCAGAAGGAGGTACATTCAGTTTCAATTATATTTCTTATTCTATGAGCATTTAGAGTTTAATCAAATTCTCCCAACAGTAACGTACTGCTCTTGTCAACTGCATGAGTCTTGAATAATTTTATAAATAGATTCAAACCATTTGAAGTAGAAAGGCATCTTATTCACATGACAAGGAAAACAATGAATAAAGACACCAATTTAATAAGAAATAGATCCTTTTTATTTGTTAAAAACAAAATCTTCTTGTCTGCAAGATTGCAAATTCGTAACTTCAAGGGCGAACTTGTAAACAGGGCGAGTTGTCCCGATACCAAATTCACGCATGCGTACTATAAATATCTACAGTAAAACATCCGGTTACAAGTAAACAAATAACGTTCATGGATTTCATGTGGATGAGATGAAATCTATTAATTTACATAAATAAAAAGGTCATATTTACGATAGTGATTGTTTTTCAATCCTAATTTACAAATTAAATGCAGATTCAGATGCTTAATCATGTGTAAAAATCGGTGTCAGGAATCTAAGTTGTTATGAAATTGTAATACACAGAAACGAATGTGGCATACGGAGGCTCAATGAGTTTAAAGTCGGTCCCATAGGTCTTCAGAAGACTTGATGTCTTCTTCCACCAAAAAGGTTTCGAAAAATTGTTTTTTGTTGTTTTGAAACTTGTATACAATGGCCTTATTTTAAGTTATGTGTATATTACACCCGCAACATGTAGGCTTCATTTCTATATAATAAATTCTCGTGTTATTGGTTATTAACAGACACCTACATCAGTTTGACAGCAGTTGTTCCTTGCATATATGTAACAAATGTAAACATTGAATAGAAAGTAAGCCAAGAGTATGGACAGTCATAGGATTGCAACACAATAAGCGATACATTATTTTTTCTTTGATACATGTAAACTGATTTACTAGTAAACTATATAGTCAAAATGAACAAGAATGACTCTATGAATTAAGCAAACATCCGAAAATATATGATAGAAACATTAAAATTTAACATAACAACACAAAAAATGCAAATATTCTAAGCGAGATTCGAACCCTTTCTTCAAAACCATCATTTATTAGTAGTTCTGTGCTACGGCGATGCTTATCATTATATCTCTTATTAAGAAGCTATATCGGGTACAATTTATCGATGTTACAATTTTTTCTTTAAAAAGTTATGTTATAAGGACACACTAAACCAATTTCATTTTTGAGGGGAAAAGTAGTATGAATAACAACAGCCATAAAAAGCATAACTTTTTTTGGTTTGAAATGTCCTTCTCAGCCCTTGCAGTAATAAATCCTGACAATTTTTTTATCCAGGATATCTCAAGATTATCCTGGGAAATCCTGAAAATATCCTGTAAAGCATTTATGCCTTTTTTTTAGGGAAAAGGTTGATAGGAGAATTTCAGGAAATGTCAGGACTTTCAAATCAAGCAGCTTTAAACTAGAGGAATTCTCAGGATATCTCAAGACTTTTAAAAATAAATATAATATAAACTAGGATATGTCAGGACTTTTCCTTCAACATTCATCCTACTTTCAGAAACTTTACACTTTCTTCCTGAATGAATAAATAGAAATAAAGTCCTTAATGATTCCTGGTATTGGGACTTAAGAATATAATCTGTATCACAAATTCAAATAAAAAAAATCTTTGGGACTGAAATTAACTGTTGTTTGTTAAATTAAATAAGGTTTTTTTGGCAAGGATTTGTGAAGGGTGATAGAATAGGGGGAAGAAACAAAAATTATTTTGTCAAACATTTTTAAAATACACAAATTATGGTGTTAATTAAAAATATTAAACATATTTTGACAGTAAACTTATTTACACAGTTACTGCTGATCTCCCTGTTCAGGAAGCATAACGAGTTTCAGTTTGACAGTATTTCAAAGTCAGAGATTTTTGCGATAAAAACAGCAGGGTGTCAAAGAAACACCCAAACTTGTCTGGCATAGTCAAGGATTACTCTGATGTCCAATGGCAGTTTTGCAAGACGGGGTCACAAGCTGGGGCCGTAGCCCAAGCTTGTCCAGAGGTGGATTTAGCGGGGAAATGGTTGATTATATAGGGAATCACTGAGGCATGACCGAAGCGGGCCCCCTCTTAGGCAGTCAGTGGGCCCCCTTTATGAAAATTTCTAGATCCGCCACTCTTGTTTGTACTTCAGAGTAATCTTGGACTCAGCCTAAGCAGGTTAAGATCATAATTTAAATGACACATAAATAATAAATCACATTCCGAACTATTTTAGAAGTGTTGAAACACACATAATTTTGTCATTGCCGGATATGCAGAGTTGTTTGGTTTTATTTATCATACAGCTAAATTTTAATTTTATCTTCATTATATGTGTGTTAAGAATCAGAGATTAAACAATCATATTGAAATTTGACTTAGTTTTAAACGGGTAACTTTATTTCAACCATATTTCAACTTCCATAAACTCATCTTGAAATACATATACAGTCTGGAAGAGGTGAGAAAACAAACAGCTAACTCTTTATAAACCTTTATTTAATTGAAGGTCAACATAATTCAGAGATCAATGATGATAAAGTGTTATTGGTCATAACCAATATGACCAGTGACACAATGTTCGTGTATATATGTCAGTGCATGTAGTGAACCTTTGAGATTTATTAAATAGATGGAATTTTAAGATATCCTTTTATTATATATATCAAATAAAATACTCTTAAAAATACCATAGTTATATCAAAAACATTTATTCATTAACCTCATTCAAAATGTTTTTTTTTTTGAATTCATTGTAATAAGATGTAATCATGATTACTTTGCAAATGTAATCAATTTAATTTAATCAGATACTTTCAGAAATGATATAATCATTAATTTAATTTAATCGCATAAATGACAAAGTAATTGTAATTTAATCAATTAAATTGAAAGTAAACGGACCCATCTCTGGCCATTGGCCCCTAAAATCTAGTTGGCTACTTAAATTTCTACTTTTTTTGTATAGGACTATATATGTGGGCTAAAAAAAATAATCTGTGGGCTACCATTGCCAAAGTCTAAAGTTTTAACCCTGAGCTAGTTTCTTTTTTTATCTTTTTAAAGTTCAGGGGATAACCAGATGCTCCGCAGGGCGCAGCTTTATACAACCGCAGAGGTTGAACCCTGAACGGTTGGGGCAAGTATGGACACAACATTCAAGATGGATTCAGCTCTAAATTTGGATTGTGATTAAATAGTTGACACAGCATAGGTTTCTGACACAGATTGAATGTGGTCTAATGAACTTAAAATATTTTTTTTTGCCTTTGAGCAATTCACTATGCTGTTGAATATTAATCCTCTCAAAAAAATGTTTGAAGAAATTTTCTTTTTATTTATGAAATCTGAAATTAGAAAAATTTACCCCCCCATTTTTTTTCACATCCCCCTTTCCCTGTTTATAAAACTGATCTCAATTCAAATTTCTAATGGAGTTTGCAACAAAAACTGGAGTTTGCAACAATAACTACTCATTTAAATACATCATAAAATATTAAAATGTAAAATAAAGTGCTTGTTATCACTGAATGGTAAAGATTGTTTTAATTTATCAGTTGGTAGTAAAAGTGATTATACATTGAATATTGTATAAAACAATGATTTAAGTTGATTCAACTACTATTCTGGACAAAGAAAGATAACTCCAATAGAAAATTTCTTGCTATTGCACAATATTGTGCAATTAGATGTTTCTTGATATTGCGCAATACTGTGCAATTGAAAATATTTGCTATTGCACAATACTGTACAATTGAAGATTTCTTGCTATTGCGCTATACTGTGCAATTGAAAATTTCTTGCTATTGCACAATACTGTGCAATTGAAGATTTCTTGCTATTCCTGAATACTGTGCAATTGAAAATTTCTTGCTGTTGCACAATACTTAATATAATAATTTTGGATCCTGATTTGAACCAACTTGAAAACTGGGCCCATAATCAAAAATCTAAGTACATGTTTAGATTCAGCATATCAAAAAAGCCCAAGAATTCAATTTTTGTTAATATCAAACTTAGTTTAATTTTGGACCCTTTGGACTTTAATGTAGACCAATTTGTAAACGGGATCAAAAATTAAGAATCTACATACACAGTTAGATTTGGTATATCAAAGAACCCCAATTATTCAATTTTTGATGAAATCAAACAAAGTTTAATTTTGGACCCCGATTTGGACCAACTTGAAAACTGGTCCCATAATCATAAATCTAAGTACATTTTTAGATTCAGCATATCAAAGAACCCCAAGGATTCAATTTTTGTTAAAATCAAACTAAGTTTAATTTTGGACCCTTTTGACCTTAATGAAGACCAATTTGAAAACGGGATCAAAAATAAGGAATCTACATACACAGTTAGATTCGGCATATCAAAGAACCCCAATTATTTAATTTTTGATGAAATCAAACAAAGTTTAATTTTGGACCCTTTGGGCCCCTTATTCCTAAACTGTTGGGACCAAAACTCCCAAAATCAAACCCAACCTTCATTTTATGGTCATAAACATTGTGTTTAAATTTCATAGATTTCTATTTACTTATACTAAAGTAATTGTGCGAAAACCAAGAATAATGCTTATTTGGGCCCCTTTTTGGCCCATAATTCTTAAACTGTTGGGACCTCAACTCCCAAAATCAATCCCAACCTTCCTTTTGTGGTCATAAACCTTATGTTTAAATTTCACTGATTTCTATTTACTTATACTAAAGTTATTGTGCGAAAACCATGAAAATGCTTATTTGGGCCCTTTTTTGGCCCCTAATTCCTAGACTGTTGGAACCAACAACCAAAACAATCGTTGCATTTAAATAGGGACATATAGTTGGACCCGCCCCCCCCCCCCCCCTTTTTGAAATGGCTGGATCCGCCCTAGGCTTGCTAAGAATGAGGAACATGGATTTAAACTAATTTAAAAAAATATTTGCAATAGAAAAAATTAAAAAAAGGACTTTACTCAAATTTTGTAATGTCTTATAGAATTCATGTAAGACATTTATTGGTCCTGAACTAAGGACATTCTCAGGATATTCACAGGATATACAAGGATTATCCCAAGGGCCAACTCAATGCAAGCAAATCTGTAAATCCTGACATCGGGATAATTTCCTGAGACCAGGACCTGAGAATCCTGAGCACAGGATTATCCCAGGATTTTCTACTAGGAAACTTATGGTCTAGATGGTCCCTGGATATCCTTGAAATATCCTTGTTCAAATACCGTCCCATGTTTGACACTATCGCAGGATCAGGATATCTCAAGATTACCCTGTGATTTTTCTCAAGATTATCCTGAGATATCCTGGGGAAATCTTGTGATATCCTGCACCATTTTCGCAAGGGTGGGGGGATTCCCTGTTTTTTCCACCTAAAAACACCCGAAAATCCGCATATTTGACTTTCATCCTTTTTTAGGGTTAAATTAACTATTGATCACATATATCATAATATATGTAAATCGAGATATTGATCAAAAAGCATTTTTATCTTTTGTTTTTATAGTAAACTTTATTCTGTCGGCACTTTTTGAAATTGGCCCTTCTGTGAAAAAAATCCCCGGCAAATTGGGCCTACCTTTTTTTAGAAACAATTAAGTCAAACGGTTATTTATTTTAGGGGATCTTAATTAAATATATTTCCTGTGTTTTTTATCAGACGTTCCCAAACATTCATTAAATATCATATGACAATGCCAGGCTTAAATATTTCAATAAATTCATTTTAGTTTTGGACTGACTCTTTTAAGTCAGAACATGATTTGACCTGTATAAAACAAAATACATTTTATATTATATATATTAAATAAACTTTTTTTATAGTCCTCATTATTGTGACTTATGGGGACCTTATTTCCTCAGTCTTTTATCTTGCTTACCCATACATTTCAAAATCAATATGACAATACTAGACTTAAAAGTTGTGATAAGTTTAGTATGACTGACTCTTTCAAGTCAGAACATAATGTGTTTAGTCAGTTTGCACAACAGTACACACACACAAGATGAATGGTGGTGTCACATTTTAAAGCTGCCTCAAGTCACCCATTTTAACTAAGTAAAGCAAATTTGACTGGCAGTTTTTCGAACAGCAAAAATCTAAATACTGTTTGTCATTAACTTTAACATTAATTCATGTGAAAACAATTAATTAAACATTTAATAAAAAAAAATCCAAATTAACTGCATTTGGGGTCATTCGGGGTATTCTCACTTAGGTTCACCCAAAAGGTATCTTATTATACAAAATTAATCTTAAAAATATTTAAGCAAACTTAATAAACAAATTGTGTAAAATTGTCTTTAAAGGGAAATAACTCCTTAATGGGGTCAATTGACAATTTTGGTCATACTTATTTTTTGTAGATCTTACTTCGCTGAATTTCATTGCTGCTTGCAGTTTGTATCTATCTATACATGCTATAATAATATTCAAGATAATAACAAAAAACTTCAAAATTTTGTTAAAACTACCAATTCGGTGGCAGCAACCCAACAATGGGTTGTTTGATTCGTCTGATAATTTTAGGGCCGATAAAAACTAAAGCTTTTAGAGCAAATCTGACAGGGGTAAAATTGTTAAATTGGTCAATATTTATCGGCCCTGAATTTATCAGACGAATCAAACAACCCATGTGAGCTTATGTCATCACTTGGCCTCTGGCGTCTGCTGTCGTTGTTGTCGTCGTAAACTATTTCAAAAATCTTTATTAGAAGCACCGTGATAGCATATTAAATCGTTAGAAAGGAAAATCTAGAAGGATATCGACTTTTTATTCAACAGCAACAATATCAGATTGAGGCTTTAGAAAGTTATATTAAAGTTTTAAAAGCTGAAAGAACTAAATTAAAATACTTTATACGTCAAAGTTTACACAAACAATTATTATCCGAAAACGAACGATCATTATTCGTTTACTGTATCAATGAATCCTCACCAAGTTTTCTTGTTCACATTGGATTAGATAAGCATTCTTTTAATTTCATCATTATTACATCAATTCATCATATACAAATTTGACAAACAAATTGTATATTGTTCGTTATTATTACGAAACAATATCATTCCTATTCATTCGACTACTCGAATTATTAGGAATGAATTTTAAAAAAAAACAAAAATCTGAAAATACTGGGCCAAGTACCTTCAAACTTAAACTAAATGTTCCTTAATGTGACAACAGACGACAACAACGATGCCAGACGCCAGGGGCCAAGTGATGGCATATAAGCTCACATGGGGCCCGAAGCCCAGGTGAGCTAAAAAGGAGTATATAACAGCCATAGTCAAAAACATTGCAGAATGTGTCTGTACACATTCAGGCGAAATTTATACTGTTGAGATTAGTGTCAAGACAGTCATGATGTCATCTTTAAGACCGTCAAGAATATGTCAAGACTGATCGAGGCAAATTTAAGACAGGCAAGAACTGGTTGAGATTAATCCAGACTCTTATCAGATGATACAGGAAATGTCGAGAAATTTTTAGACAATGTTCATACTGTCAAGACAATGGTCAAGAAAAATCTATAACTATCGAACATATATATAACAGTATTCTTTAAATGGATTTGGATTACCTCCCTTATATATAAAAAAGAAGATGAGGTATGATTGCCAATGAGACAACTATCCACAAAAGACCAAAATGTAGTATGGTAACTTGTGGTATGATTTCAGACATTTTATACACTTAAACAGCAGTTATTGACTGGAAACTACAAAAATGCTTATTTGGGCCCCTTTTTGTCCCCTAATACCTAACCTGTTGGAACAATAACCCCCCAAAATCAATCCCAAAATTTCTTTTGTGGTAAAAAAAACCTCATAGTCTAGATTTCTATTTACTTATACTAGAGTTGTTATTCTG
This sequence comes from Mytilus edulis, assembly GCA_019925275.1. NCBI lineage: Eukaryota > Metazoa > Mollusca > Bivalvia > Mytilida > Mytilidae > Mytilus > Mytilus edulis. Next base: position 68,794,578 of record CM034355.1, read on the forward strand.
AAACCATCCGTCTTTGGACAACGTGGATGACAACGACGACGACAAACATTATAACAATAAACAATGCAGCTCATTTTTTTGCCGTCGTATAAAAAAATGTCCCCACAAATTCTAATTTACTCCCTCTCCCCAAAAATAATTTCCCCTCAAGATATAGTCATAATCTCAGATCAAATTTCCAATGGATTTTGCAACCATAATTACCCATAAGTAATTTAAAAGCAGTAATTGTCCAATAACCAGGACATCCTTGTTTTCCCCCTTTTTTGCCCCTAATTTTGAGCGATAACCCCCCAAAGCTAATCCGAACTATCCCTTTGTGTTATGGAAACTAGTAGTATAATTTCAGAGAGATCCATACACCGTTCCACAAGTTATTGTCTGGAAACTAGAAAAATATTTATCTAGGCCCTATTTTGACCCCTAATACCTACCGTAATACCTAAATTATTAGGACCACAACCCCTTAAGTCAATCCCAACCATCCTTTCATGGTTATAAACTTTGTGTTTAAATTTCATAGATTTCTATTTAATTAATTATACTATATAAAGTTATTGTTTGGAAACCAAATGTCTTCGAACGACGACAACGATAACAACAAAGACAACGTAATACAAATATATGACAACAAAATCTTTTGCAGTCGTATTAAAAGCATACACGACTAACAATGGCCAGGGGTTAGCTGACTTGGAACAGGTGCAAACATGTTGCCGGATTAAACATGTTTTATTTAATAACTTGCATCTTCAAATTGTTAAAACTCGAACGGACGCTGAACGGATGAAAAAAAAGTTTTCTATTGATAAAATGTTTATCCATAATAAGTTCATTAATGTACTGACAAAATTAAACAAATGTATAATGAATGCCTTAATGTACTAATACAGGATATGCAACGTAGGAGAAACAAAACCATACTGGATAGAACGGATGTTGAACATACATCCAAAGGATATGTACTGTATAAAACGGCCACATAAAGGAAGTGTATCAGATAAAACGGATGAACAAGATAAACAGAAAATTAAAGGCTGTAATAATAATAAATGTAATTCACATACACATGGCCTAGAAATGATTAAAAAGTTTTCGTGTGACTGGTTTTAGTTAATTCTTCAATATACCGCCAACTGGTAGGGCTGAAAAGGAATAGGACATCCAACGAATGTATAACGGACAAGTAACAGAAACAAAACGGACACAGAATGCCCAACAAGTACCGTAAAAAAACAGACGCCTATCAGACATTCAACTGACACTTTATCTGCTAGAGGTCAGTTCATAATTTTGAACATGCTCAAAATTTTCCAACAGACAGAATGGACATCGCAGAATAAAACGGACACTGAACTTAATGAAATGGATATGGAGGGATGTATAATGGATAACAACAGATGTCTTAAGGATGTTTGCTGGTCATGTTTTTTCATGTCATCAATTTTTGTCAGATTTTTGAAATCCTCTGGTTTTATCCATTTGAATGCATTAAAAAAATTTGCCCATGGACCCCCGTTTTTCTTTTTATAAATATTTTACCTGTATAATTAATTATAGGCCATTTGTAAAAGTTTTATAAAATCTTATTTATTTTTTAATAGTTTTTTGGAACTTTAACTGGTCAATGATATTAAAGCTATAAAAAATCAAGAGAGAACATTTTTCCGACAAAATTCCAATGGCTAATATCTCGAAAACAAGCACATTGACCCCTATATTTATTTTTTTTGCTTTTTTTATTTCTTAATTTAACCCCTATCAAAATAGCATGTATATACTAGTGTTATGGAAAGCTATATATTTTGAAACTGAGCAGCGAACTTCCTTAAGGACATGACAGATTGAAAAAAGTTATCCGTTAGTTGTCTGTTAAAATTTGCGCTATCCAGTAAGGTGTTTCTGGGGCCTAAGGAAAGAAATTTATAAATTTTGTCAGTTTGTGCCACTTTATAACATTGCATTTATATTTACCTACTTCACTTTAGATCAACAAATATTCACAAACCTTTTGAAGGAAATAACAATGTCCACTGGTGCTGATTTATTCTGTTCATCCTTTGAAGTTCTCTGAGTTTGTCAATATTTCTGTCGAGAGTTTCTTGTAAGCAGTCAGGATGGAACTCTGTATCAAACTTGAGTTGAACTGCACGTTGTGAGATTTTTAGTATAAGAAGACTTATCTTAATATAATTTGATTCTTCACTGGGTATTTCTGTTGCCATGGTATCTCGTAAATGAGTTATTGATGAATCTGAAAATGGTCATGATGATAACTTTAACATAGACTTATATCAATATATTTTTCACAAGTTATATATATGTTTAAGACTCTTGAATTAGCATCATATTATTTCATCTCATTAGTATCCCTAACTGGCATGACTGGTCACTGTACAGGTCCTCTTAAAAGATTTTGATCCTAATACCAAATTATTAGATATCCCTATTAACATTTTGAAACTGTTAAACCATAGTCTCTATTCCATATAAAACCTAATTCCAATTATAATTTTAATTTAATTGAGGTATACATAAAATTGTAATCACATATGAATAGATTGTTAAATGCTGTACAAGTTACAGTTCATCTTGGTGTCTTAACTATATAGCTATAGTCATAGCTCAGTACATATACTCAATAATTTATTGATCCTTTAAATAAACTTATTCTAAAAGGTTATCAATTCAGCATTGTTACTGTAAATATTTAGATCTTTGAATATTGTTTTTATTGATATCAATATTGATTTTGTTATCAGTAAATTAAAAAACAAATCAAATATTATTTTTAAATACATGTATTATATGCACATCCATCATGGTTCTGAAGACTGTTCGATACATGTATCTTGGCATTGCACAAACTCAGGTTTTGCTCTGATTGTTTACGTTTTTACACTTAATGCATTGGATGTTGGATGTGTACTGATTGATATTTTAGTCTTAGAGGCATGATTTTTTTCCATTAGTTGTTAATCATGGCTTTGAGTTGGCCATCAGTGACTGCTGGTGCTCTCGGATCTGTACTTAGTGTCTTTGTGTTGGTGGGATGTACAAGTATCCGTCCACGTCCACTCTGTGTTTTTGTTAGGTGTATTTCTATTTGTATTCATCTGACAATTTCTGATGGATTAAACCTTTTTCAAGGATTGTTAACAGTTTGTTCTTATAAAATTGAGAATAAAAACGTGGAATGTGTCAAAAAGACAACAACCGGACTAAAGAGCAAATTGCAGTCAAATGCAATCAATGGCCTGAATGGGTCTTCAACACAGTGAGAAAATGTTGGTGTTTTGTACATGGATTGGGCTGTTGTTTATCTTGCTTGAGTTGTTTTACACGTCAGAAAGGGACAATAAATGGCCGACCCGTGTTAAGAGAGAGCCATATATCTTGCATATTAAAGTCACCCTTGTGGATTTCGAAAAAGAGTAGGCTTATGTCGCTACAAGGCAGCACTCGTACCCGCAAAGTGGAGAGGAATTAATATATGTTGCAAAACCTGTTTCCCAATCCACGATAAATAAATATGTTTATAAAAAAAAAAAAACAAAAAAAAAACTAATAGTCTCCTAGCTACTGGTAAAAAAATCATTGAAATGGAACGAAATTCTTGCTTGATCTATCTTGTCATGGTGTATTTAACTACATAAACATATCAAGTCAATATCTTCACTCTGATGGAAAAAAAAACTGTTGAAAACTGATTATTTAAGTGAATTTTAAGTCCAAGACCATATAACTCTGCACAAAATCATCAGACCAGAACAAAATTTGATCTTGATCTGTAACTTGATAAAACTATATAAAAATTATACTAATTATCAGATTATCAAATCCATATCCTTTATGCCCGCGTCACACTGTTCCGATTTTAATATACGATGGACACGCGAATGCGAAAATTGTAAGTTCGTACGAAGTTGGTCCCGATCTCGTTAAAATACCAAAAAGTGACCGAAGCAAGTACGATGAATAACGAAGTCTATACGATGGTGCCGAAATTATATACGATAGCAAAAGATGGACTTACGAAGGTTAACCGAAGACGGGTATTTAAGCTTCATATCTCAGCTGAAGCCTACACGATGGATCACGAAGGCTACACGATGGATTACGAAGGCAACACGATGGATTACGATGATGGCGCGATGGCCATACGATGTCTAAAAGATACGAACAGAATTTCGACAACATATCGTTTCTGTACAAGTCTGCCATGCATGGCGGGAAAGCGATCTTTTTGTCTAATTCTTATAAAACTTAGTTTATCATCCCCTCGCCTACTACATGTAACGTGTAGATAAAATTGTTATGGACACTCTAGAACCAAAATGCTCAAAACTTGGTATGGTGTTACTCGTTAAGAATATCTTAAGCGCTATTGACTTTAAAGTTCAAAGGTCAAGGTCACAGTGGCAGTTGTAATACAAGGCAATATCACCCTTGTGGACACTCTAAAATCAATATGCTTAAAAAGATTTTAACCACATTTAGTATATTGTACCTCCTTGTAATGATCTGACATTTTTTACCTTCAAGACCAAAGGTCAAGGTCATGCAGATGGACTTGTTTTTTCTCCTTGAAATAGCATAATACACAGGAAATTGGTTGCTCATTTTTTTACCTGCTGGTTCTAAAGACAATATTAAAGGTATTTACAGTTACTGAATGTTTTGGTTGATTTCTAAAAAAATAGTTTATGTATCAAATATTCATATTCAATTTACCATTTTCTGCATGTGTCATATACAAATATAGAGTCCATATTTGTCCCCAATATGTAACATACGAGGGGATGCCACACTCGGCATTGCCTTGTTTGAACTGTAAAATGTGTGCACTAGTCTGAATAATCACCCATAATTATGCCCATGTTTACTGATCTATCTTAAAGGATAAGGTAATGGGTTCGTTGATCCCTTTTATTCAAAAAGAGCTCTGTCTAGGAGAATATCATAATAATATAGACAAAAGGAAGGATGTGGGGAAAGCAACAAATGCAGCAAAGTATGACATATAGAAAACAAAATGGTTATGGAGAAAACATTCGTGTGACAACAACTCAGACAATACATAAAAAAATCAGAATAATGAAGAAAAAGTTAGTTTCCCTATATCCGTGTACCTGCAGTGTTGGTGTACGAGGCGCGTTTATGATTTTCATTATGTTACTTGATATGAAAAATTGACAAAAAATAATATTTTACTTGTAAAAGTAAATCCTGATCCTGTAATAGCTGCTCTTCTTGTTCCATTTGAATTAATAGAAACAACGCTGTCGGCTTTCTTGTTCTCATAGAATCATATGATATGAGCTCCATGTTTTGTGAACGTCTTTCTTAACTGTCGTATTAGACTGACCAGTGCATATCGCGCATGGCACTTTAAATGTATTTTAGCGCAAAAATTAACTTACATTTAGCTGAATTTATTACCGTCGTAGTTCCATCTTGTTGCCTTCGTACTTTTATTCGATGGCAACACGCCGGGATTACGAGGTCTTCACGAAGTCGTGTTGCCATCGTAAGATCTTCGGGTATCTTCGTGATTCATTCGTGTAGACATCGTAATGTCAAAACTGCCCGATGGAAACGATGGAAACACGAATGCAATACGATGTGCAAAGATGCATTCCCGGTGACATTACGATGGTGAGGATGGTGATACGAACTCAATACGAACCCTCAACATCGGACGTACCTTCGGGGATTTTTTAACATGTTAAAAAATTTAGAACCGTTCCCGAAGTTGTCCCCGAAGGCTAGAAAAAGTGGCCGATGGTTAAAGATGGTTAAAGATGGCACTACGAATAGCCCGATCTGGATACGATCAGTCCCGAATTTGCAAATTTCCATTATCGTGTTGCCATCGGCGTAAAAATCGGGACAGTGTGACGCGGGCATTAGCAATTTACCAAAGAAAAGGGATCAAATCCAAAATGGCATTTATCTTTAATAAACTTCCTTTTAAAAATCTTTTAAAAATGAGTTTCATTTATCATTAATAAAATTGCTTTTAAAAATCTTTTAAAAATGAGTTATTTCCCGTTGAACATAAATCTAGTAGTTTATAAGTATTTTGTCAAAAATTTAATTTTAGGGATAGGGCTTTAAATGAACTTGGTGAAAAGCAAAAATCTTGAAAACTGAACTTGACCTGTAACTTGTCATGATAAAACAATTCAACAAATATCAAATCAAAATCTTCAAGCATGAAGAAAAAAAGTCTGAAAAACTGATTTGCCGGACTGACAGATTGACAGACAGACAGATTGGACAGACAGATTGCAAACCTATAGTCCCCTTCGACTTCTTCAGTAGGGGACTTATAAATAATATTAGAAAATAGATTTTTGTCTTAATGTTTGCAAATTTTGAGAAATGGTATCAACTTTATAAAGCAAATATATCTGATTGCACCATTCATAATCATGCTTGTTGTTCAGTTGGATAATCAACTTCACTGTTGAGCTCCAGTAGCAATAATAGGTATGGTAGGGTACCTCTTATTCCAGAAGGTTGCATTTAAAAATTGCTTTACTTATATATATATATGGTTTTTTTCTTATATTGCATTGAAAAGACTTAAAATGCCATTTACAAATTAATCAAAGACCATAATACTGATTAGCAAAAGTGAAAAATGTTCAACTCCTAAATTTAAAATAAACTGACAACGCCATGGCTAAAAATGAAAAAGACAAACAGACAAACAATAGTACACATGACACAACATAGAAAACTTAAGAATAAACAACACGAACCCCACCAAACACTAGGGGTGATCTCAGGTGCTCCGGAAGGGTAAGCTGATCCTGTGATAACAAATCCGGTAAATAGTCTAATTCGGTAGGTCACATTCATGAAAGGGAATGGGATTGTAGTTACGACGTAATGAACATATCCGATATCATTTGTGAAACGGTTATTCCATAACAGTCAACCAACTCGTGATTGCGTCCGTAAAATTTACGAAGGGATGATTTCAACTTCACCGGAACTCTTGGTTTAGTAGCTTCCTTGGGAGCAGCAACCCTCTATCAATAAAATCATGATAGGAAATGCAAGCACGGGAATATCGTAGTAATTGGAAGATGCTACTGGAATGTTGCTACTTAGAAATGGAAAGTTCACAATTTGAAAGCTGAAATCATCTCTTTTGTCGTAAAGTTTTGTTTTCAACCGACCCTCATTGTCAATTTCTAGATGTAAGATACGATATGAGGCCGACTTGACTGTATCTGTAGTATACTTCATCTCTAGTTCGATGGGATAGATGCGTTCCACATAGTCACTTAATTTTGAATTATTTAGTGAAAGAACATCATCTATATAGCGGAAAGCAGAGTTAAAGGATATCGATAACTTCTTATCTTTCTTCCTAAGAAGTTCCTGCATGAAGTCAGCCTCATAATAATAAAGAAACAAGTCGGCAAGTAGGTGGGCACAATTTGTTCCCATTTGAATGCCGACAGTCTGTTGAAAAACACGTCCTCCGAACGTAACAAATATGTTGTCAATCAAGAAATCAGGCATCTTGATAATTATATCAATTTCAGAGAATTTTTTGTTTGAATCAAAGTGAACCTTTACAAAGTAGGATTTATCCCTCTCTAAGACAAGGCACTTGTATCTACGTTGGCCATTCTTTTTTATGAAGCAAAGCAATACCAACTCTTTCAATTTGTCTTTAATTTGGAATGTGGGATACTTGTGTAAAGAGTAGAAAAGTCAAATGTTTTAATACTAGTATTACAAGATGAAAGAGAGTTAGATTGTATGTACTCTAAAAGATCTTTGGAATTTTTGAGTATCCACATCTGATTCACGCCAACTCTAGAATAGGCAGTTTCACAATAACTTTGAAGCCCGTCTTTGATTGCTGATAAAAATAGATGTTAATAATATAGAAAGAGGTTACGTGGAGCACTTGGAAGACCCAGCAATATACCGTTGTTTGTAAGGACACTTATGTAGTTTAGGTATCCAATACAGTGATGGAAGATCCAGTTCTTCATCTTTGGTTGAAATTCCAAAGGAACATAGAACAGACCTATGATTATCCAGGATTTCCTCTTTGGTAAGTGTCGTGAGGGTATATGAGTTTCCAAGTGAATTGTCAATATCTAATTCGTTTATCAAGCAGTTAATGTAATGAGTTTTACACACAAAAACGATGTTGTTTGGGGCTTTGTCTGCGGGGACAACAACATATTTGTCATGGAGGTTGGATAAGCGTTTTGCAACATTTGGGTCTTTAAAGAGTGACGTAGCATGGGCATTGATAGACCCATTCAGTTTCTTAATTCTTATTTGTACAGCCCGTAACAGAGTAGTGATCGAATTCGCGTTTCTTTACCGTCAGAATAAGTTACGTTATCGACAAACTTATTTCAGAAGTGACATTATTTAATTTTCTACATCGACAAAATAGTTCATGTCCAACGTGTAAGTTTTCATTGTTTAAGTCAAAGTTTTTTAACACAGAAAGACATTTTTTTATAATCAACCTCTGTCATTGTCATTTTCATTTTAACGGTAAAGGATCAAATACGGGATCTCCGAAATTTCTATCAATTGTTACGAGGAAATCATTATTCAATCGAACATATGTCTTTGTTCATGACACATATTATGAAATGCAAAGGAGTTGAAATGATCAAATACTTTCGAACTGACGGAAACAAAAATACATAATCTAGAATGTGTGTTCTGTCATAAACAATGGCTTCGTCGTGCGAATCGACGAGACATGTAACTGATCTTAGCTGTAGAAACAGTTGGTGCGACCTCGATAAAATCTTTATCAATTTAATATAAGCGATAAATATTCATGACTACAATGATAATGAATTTATTGGAGTCACATCCACTGTTTCTACTGTAAAAATGAACTCGTCGGTTAGTGCAATGAAGACACTTTAAAGATTGAGATTGTTGGTTTATTCTTTACACCTTCGAGGTATTAAAACTATTTCAGTGTTTATTTAAAGTTAAATTTATTTTCAAATCTCTTCTGTTTAAAATTGTCAAAACTTCCGTTTAAGAATTCTGTGGTAAACTATGATCTATTCTATAGTTAGGACCATTTTATAATAAGTACCCTTTTTTACAAGAATACTTTCTTTATAGAAGTATAGATCTGCTGGTATAGATTTTTTTTTATAACTTTCATTATTGTAACGACGCGCTATGAAATTCAGATTAATTTATAAATGAAGTTGTATATAAATTTTTGGTCATAAACACAAATCTTTTAAACAGTTCGACGTGTGCGTCAATGTTACAGTAGTCTGTTTACTGTAAGTTACTAAGCTTGGCCCGATTCATCTGTCATTTATGGAAACTAATTCACCACTTTCTGAGACATTCATTTTTATTTTACCATCAGACATCAAGCTACATTTGTAACTAAAGGAAAACTCTCAAATTTAAGAAATTGGACCTGATATAATGAAACTTTCTTATAATCAATTAAACGACTGCTTTTCTTAGATATGTGATTTTTCATGGTCAAACTTTTTCATTGTTAACGGACATTTTGAGATTTTTTATTGTAAAAAAATGGTGTTTTTTTAAAGAAATCAACATTCAAAATTTAAAACTTCATGAACATGTACAGGAAGCTGAATTATTGCACATCTATGTACTACTTAAAATTGTACTTCGATCTGTTGCGTCCTTAAAATGCTCTGACCGTCCTAAGATTTAATGTACGGAAATGTTTCGGTGAATTAAATTCAAATCCGAATTGAATGTTTATGATACACAAAAAGAGAAACCAGAATCTCTTGATGACCAAACGTATGTACACGTTGGGGCGATTTAGAGCTTTTCAGAAGGAGTGAGATTCCACCCTTGTTGAAAGCCTAGTGGAGACCTCTAGATTTTTAAATTCCCTCCGTTTTTCTCATGGATGGAGTGTGGTATCTCTGTAAATTACCCCATATCTTTTCATTTTCCTATTTACCGAAGGTTCCATGTGAAAATTTCCATTGGATCATATCTGTTAAACTAAATGTACAAAACAGGCTCAAGAAAAGGCCATTTAATTTTCATAGAGGAAGGGGCCTGGTAGTTTTTAGAAAACAATATTCTGACCCTGATTTTGACTTAAAAAATCTGCTGCCTCAATATTTTGTCAAATTCCGGAAACCAAAATTTTCCTGTATAAACTGTAATAGAAAACAGAGAAAATGTGTCTATGAGACACAGATGACCCCGCCAAACAGGAAGTAGACGAATGACAGACCTGAAAAGGGGAGACACTGTACAATTCACCTTGATAAAGCTTCAGACCAAATATCAAACCAATTCGACATACACAAGCCGATATATATTTGACAAAATATTTATAGACCGGACGTACAGATGTACAGACAAGGGTAAATCTTAATGCCCCGTCGCCTAAAGGCGGGGGCATAAAAATCTGACCAGCGAAGCGGTTACTAAAATATTCTGAGATATATAACTATATACCCCCCCCCCTTTTCCACTCCTGAAAATCAAATGTTTCGTGCCTTAGCAGATGTGTGTTAGCACTAAGTTGTTCAATTAACGCGGTTAAGCAGAAATGTATGTGTATTTCGACAAAAATTGGTAAATTAACACCAGAGATTCCTTCGTTTGATCGAAGAGTTTTCTTGCTTCAAGCTGAATAATTCACACCGTTCTACATGGAACAAAAAGATTTAAAAACCAAAGTTCCGGCGGGCTTTTTCACGTAAAGGAAATAATACTATCAAGACGTCCTTCCATAAATCTTTTTTTTTCTGTTCTGACTTTGAATGACTACTTTTAGCCCAATCGAAATGGTGCATGGACATATTTTGTTTTATATTATTAGAATTATTTTCAATATTATCGGTATTAAACTTGATTATCGACACATGAAAGTTTGTCAGCATTGTCAATCTTTTTAACACTAAAGTACCAATAGTTCGGTCACTACTCAATTAAGTTTGTCGAAATCGTATCTAATTTTGACGGTAGATAAACATCAATTCGATCACTTCTCTGTTACGGGCTGTATCAACGAACTCACTGCCTTAATTCATTCGGAAAGAGTGCTTAATTCATTCATTCTCGCGCTTAGCTCATTGCCTGGCAGAATCCTCGACTGAATCTATCAAAATTTTGAAGTTGTATTTCCAATTAATGGATTTAGGCTCACGATATTTCGGACCTTTCGATAACACATTTCTTGAATAAAGTTTCGTCCGAATGTGATGAATACCTTACAGCTTTTGTATAAATGGCAGCAAGTCATTAATAGAGACATCATGCAGAGACCTCAAGTTTGTAATCAGTACTAACATTACAAAAATTAGAAAAGGAATGGTTGAATTGTTCATGGTCACAACGAACCCACGACACATCTTTGCAGCGCCACGACAATATTTTTTGTCTAATCGCGGGTCAACCATTGCCAAGAATCTGTCCGGTTTAAGGGAGATAACTCAATTTGATAACAATTATTTGTATCGACAAGGACGATAATACATCCTCGCTCCACATGAGGTTACTAGATAATTTGACAATTGCGATAAGACGCACATTTAAGGGTTGAACACCCGCTGGTCTGTAAGATAACTTCAGTGAAAACCAATACCAGATGTTATCGCTAAAATAATTTTGATTCATGTTTTCTAATTTTTGGTTCAATATGTAAAATGAATTGAAGGCCGGAGTTCCGATCTTTGTTGAGACCGGGGACTACTGAATTAGTTTCTTAGTCCTAGTTGAAACATTAAAACGGCGCACGATGTTTGACCCAAATTGGTAAATGAAAAATGCATGTAAATAAATTATATTTTCTTATTCAAAATGGATTGATCATCAAACTGACTGAAATGTATTTGAAATTTTAGTTCAAGTAACACAATTGGCCGATATGTCGTTGTCTTACGAGTCTTTTTTTTTATGTGTATATATATATAACAGGTACCTTGAGAATTCGGAATGTCTGTCGTTTAATTCAATTCTAAAATTCATTGACAGTTATGAATTATTAAATGTACACTCACTTTGACGGCATGGAAGTAATATTACTTCTATGCTTTGAGTGAGGATAACAGCACAATTCCGCGACTTCTGATTTGTTTTTCGTAAATTCTTTTGTTATAAATGAGGCCGTTAGTTTTCTCAATTAAATAATTCCATATTTTTTTTAATGTTGAGGCCTTTTATATCAGACTATACGTACGGTATGTTTTTCCCTCAATGTTGAAGACCGTACGGTTGTCTATAGTTGGATACGACCACCTATACCAAGTCAGGAATATGACAGTTGTTACATGTATCCATTCGTTTGATGTGTTTTATCATTTGATATTGCCCATTTGATTACGGACTTTTCGTTTTGAATTTTCCTCGGAGTTCAGTATTTTGTGATTTTCCTTTTTTTGTTTGAACTTTGGTGGACAGTTGTCTTATTGGCAATCGTATCACATTTTTTTTGTTTTCATTGGTATGTTCGATGTGTACTGGTAGATAACTTATCTTCAAATCGGTACTTTAGATCTTTGGTATTCTGTAGATAAGTTTCATGCCCAATGTACAGGGAAGCATTTTCCTACTAATTTTAAGAGTTTGGTCTTGTGTTGTGCTTTTATACCACAGATAAATTTGAGCACTCACAAACAATTTTAACCCCGCCGAATGCCACGGTTTCTAGTTTTGTTTTATAAAGTCAGGAACAAATTATTTGTTATTATGAGGTTGTCGTTTCTTGTTATCCACAAGAGAAAATATGACACAGAAATTTTGTTAGTCTTATGTGTGTGTGTGTTTTTTTTTCAATTTTACGGAGTTTTGTGTGACATTCTTTTCGCTAAATTATATATAGTTATAACATTATTGTATTGAATATCCCCCCCCCCCCCTTTTTTGCGTTAAAGACCCATTGGTGACTATGGGTTGTTTTCTGCCCTTTTGTCGGGTTGTTGCCTCTTTTTATAACTCATTTCCCGTTTCCATTCTCAATTCTATTGAAGTTATAAATCTACTATACGATATGGGTTAAGATAATTGATAAAAGCCATACAGTAACTTATACGGTTGCACGAAGATAGTGAGAAAGCAGTGGCGTAGCTTGCATGTATGCTCAGATGCTCAAGCATCCACATCATTTTTGACAAAAGAAAAACATTGCAGCAGTTTATATCCAAATATAACAAGGCTGCGGATATGAGCAGTCATTTTCGAAGCAGTATGCCTGGTCTTTCATTAAGAATAATTTCGTTTTAATAATCAAACAAGATAGTTGAATCGCAGAAAAGTGTGTCAAGTTAACTTTTGGCCGTAAAAAAAGTCTACGTCATCGGCTTAGGCAAGCGGAGAGGACTGACACGCAGACCCGTGGACATGTTTCATCTGAAATTGAACCTAGTGGAGTGATGACTTCTCATTTGACTATAGCAACTAACAACTAAAACACCATATCCTGATATCGTAACGTTTCTTGCGACATGGTAAACGACGTGATGAAAAAATCAATTTGTAATAGATCGTAGGCTAATGAATTCCCGTTTCTATCTAGGTTCAAATACTAATTTTAATTTCAATCAGTAAAGAACAAAGATCCAATGTTCCCCGCCAAGCACATTTCATGTCATATTTTATCTATTAAAGGATAAGGAACAAGGAAATAACTAAAAAAACACTATTTTTCTGTTTCTTTTTTTCTTTTCAATATCATAAGAAATAAAAGCTTCACAGCAAATGAAATGGGTTGTCCATTACAACTTATATTTCAAATGGTCATAGCTGGTTAAAAATATTTGATCACGACTTATTTTCCAAATAGTCAAGGCATTGCTTATGATATGAGTTTCACTCAATCTGACAAGAATTGTACACACCAGAGTGCTAACAAGAGCGGACGATCGGACGCCCGGTATTTCTATGTCTCCTGCAACGCGTTTAGCTCAGTAATAAAGAAATCTAAAACCCAAGGTTGTAGACTCAAATTCCTGGAAAGAGAAGTCACTTCAGTTCCTATATGTCAAATATAAGATTTGGTGGGAAACTTTACATCAAATATTTATGAATTGAATGATGGTAGTTTCGAGGAAACAATAAAATTTGGTTAAAAATATAAATATATGTATTGGTGGGAATTTTGAATTTAAACAAAAATCTAACTAGTGTCGGATTCTGGGGGAGTACATGTGCTTAAATAAAAAATAATTTTCTGCATAAAAAGGTCAAAAAATTGTTTCGCCTCGCTCCGCTCGGCGAGACATCCAGATCACTTTAACCCTGGCTACGCCACTGGAAAGCGTCATTTCAAAAGCAGTTTCTACATTTTGTTTGTATCTACGTTATGACAATTAACACACTTAAATCATGTCTGAAAATAAAATCTCGGAAATGTCATATTTGTTGACCCTTTCCTGTTTTTAATAAAATAATACCAGATTTCAGCATCGTTTCCACCATATATCCACCTCGAGTATCCACAGGTATATAGCCTGAAGCTGACATGTTAATTGTCATACAAGTACCTGTTCAAAGCTAACAATCTTTATCGTTTTGTGAACAAATTATCGACTTTTTATTTAATATTGTTTCGGTTCAATGAATTTTAATTCAGTTGAAGAGCTTGGGATAAAATAAAATGACAAGGCAATTCTATAAACAGCAGTTTATTTTCATTTTATACAAGAATACTGTTGTATTTAGATATATATGTTAGTTTCGATTATTTTAGTCATCAACAAGTTTCTTTTTGATGGCGAATGTAAATTTATATCATCATATGGTAAAACGTGTCTTAAAGGGGTTAACTTTCTAATGTATTGTGCGCACACATTATTCGTATATTTAGTTTTAAGAAATTAATAACAGAAACTTGGTTTTGAAGAAAAATCTATTATCTGATTTTAACTTGCCGTATCAAGGGGTCGAATTCAGTGATGTATTATATATGCTGTTTTATGCATGCACTGTTAAAGTGCGACGACATGGAATTGTTCTCCTTTATGATTGTGTATTCAAATCGTGAGAAAATAGCCTTAAAAAGGTTATACAAGTATTGTTACGAAAAAGAGTCAAAAGGAACTAGTCACTGGGGGAGTTATCTCATTGACAATCTGCCATCATACAGCTACTGTTGAACCTCTTTTTTTTTTTTTTTTTACCAAATATGAATAGAAACTATTTAATCCCATCAGAGACATACAATACAATATATGTCTCTGATCCCATTAATTACAAAAAAAATGTGATTGAGTATTGATAAAACACTCAGTTGAACGTGCATCCATTTAATACAATGCGTTAACTTTTAGATTACGATTGCATATTCTCATACTTTATTTAATATTGGTTATAAGCACGTGATAACAAACACAAACAAAAACTTTGAATATATAATTAACTTCAATAATAAAAACGTGAATTTCATATTATTTATTGTTTTGTAATTCCTTCAGTCCTAAACCAAATTAATACAAAACGTCGTTTACACTATATCACATGAATTATTATGTCTCAGCATGACTGTATAAACAAGATTGTGTAACAGGCTACTATCTGTTTACACAAACAATGTATCATGTTGTCAAATAGAAATTGATAGAATAAAAACTTAAAATCGCCTACTTTTAAATCAAATTTGGTGCAAGGAGACAATAACCAATTTAAAAATAAACTACACCACATTAAACTATAACTTTTCATCTTTCTCTTGGTCACAACAGCTAAGGAATGTCATCAGTAAAAGTATTTTATTTATTTTTTCAAAGCTGACCACTTTCCCTAAAAATGACATTTTCTGTAAGAATAACGGCAAATGTAAGCCATTTGACATCACTGTATGAAAAATCTAAATTTGTTGCATGAAGTTTAAACATTATTTTAAAATAATTTATATCATTAAAAAGAAGACACATTAAGGATTCTGGTGATCACAACAGCTAAGAAAACAACCGGGAAGAAAATTGAATATCGTCTTGTAAAGATTTCTTTCCATATAACTTCTATACAACGATTGTCTCCATGTAGAGTATCTGATTTCACGCATGCGCAATGTCGACCGGACTGATTCTTGACAATGCTGTGATTGTCTAACAGTCGTACAATATTTTGAACATCGTGGTGCTGTCGTGTGACGAAAATTGGACATGCACCTTTTTTGCTGTACGATTTTTTATTGTGTCACTGTCTTGTGGCTGTCATGAGAGTGTCTTACAACAGTCGTGCGATAAACACATGGTCATGGGTACCAACATAAACTATGTTAATAAAAACAATCGTACGTACGACTGTCGGACAACTGTCGTACGAAACTCTTACCACTATCCCAAGACACTCATGATACAGTAGCACGATTGTCTCACTAAGACCAAATTTCGTAAGGTGCTAGCACAACATTGATTGTCTGTATTACGAAAGTGGTACGTTCGTAGTGCAACATATTTTCGTTTTATTAGAAAAATACAATTTGGCATGAATGAATGTTTGGAAAAACATACCGTCTGCCATTTAAAGAAGACGGCTATTCCACCAGAACGATTATGCTTGGCCCTGCTGAATAGGCACCTTACCGAACTCCAACAAAAGCAAAATATGGGCCTGTTATCGTTGATTCGAGCCCGTGAACAGGATAGGAACCAGCTATATGGCCACATGCTTTTTGGTTGGGGACGAAGCGTGTCCGTTGCGGCATTGGATGATGAAGAGGTGGGGGGGGGGGGGGGGGGGGGGGGGGGGCTCGACCACGACAAGTGTATATTTAACTACAGAACCTCAAAGGCACGCTGAGTCGTGGAAAACGAATTTGGAATACTGGCTCACCGTTGGCGTGTTCTATAGCTACTCACCACCATTCAATGGATACCAAGACTTGCACAGGAGGTCACATGTGGTTGCATAGTGTTGCATAATCTTTTGTGTGATCACTATCCGGCCTCCATGCGGCTGACATTGACCAAGATGATGGTCATGGAATACGAAAAACATTCTTTACTTGGATCGACACTGAACAATATTGTTCCTTCAAAAGCAAATGGCAAATGGCACGCAATAAATTTGGCCTTCTTTATATACTACTATGGATTAAATTTTTTCGTGGGTATCAATTTTCGTGGATTGAGGAAATCTTGCGTTTTGTGGGTATTTGATTTTGTGGTTAAGCAATCTCTATATAAAGCCTATATATAACATTTACGTGTGTTTCGTTGAACATTTGAATTTGTGCTTCACCTGTACCCACGAAACCCACGAACATTGGTATCCATTGAATAATAGTTATAAAAGGTATCAGGATTAATATTTAATATGCCAGACGTGCGTTAAGTCTATATAAGACTCATCAGCGACGCTCAAATCAAAATAGTTATAAAGCCAAACAAGTAAAAAGTTGAAGAGCATTGAGGAATAATAAATCCACAGTCACGACAGTAGTAGTTCAGAGTTCGGAGTGTGGTACAAATTTCGCACGACTGACTTGCGACTAACCCATGACAGGGCAATTACAATATTTTTTTTCTGATGTGTACAACCATCGTGGACATGTCGTAGCTGATCATGTGACCACTCGAAATATTATTTAGACATTTTGCAAGACAATGCCACGACAACTATTTTATAGATCTTCCACGCTAAAAATTGTACGATCTGTTGTGACCGGAGCTTAAGTGATTTGCAAGTAGTTGGGCTGAAAACAACCAGAGTTGTCCTCCAAAGGTATACATAGTATATCCCCAAATCAATTATTGGATTTTCATTGGAAAACCTTGTTAATAAATGAAACTACCGGTGTGTCTGATGTATGTTCATGTACAGAATTTTTTATTTCCTAATTTTTGTAGTTTACTTACTTTCCTCTTTCAATGCATCAACATCTTCTTCAAGAGCACTCAATCTTTTTTTACAATCTTCATCATTTTTTTTTAACCTATCAAGCCTCTCTATATACATGGTACGTGTATCTTCATCCATACAGCATGTTTCCAAATCCGTAAACTTGTCTACAAACTCTCCAGTTTGTTTTCCCATGTAGGTCTCTAGTCTGCCAGCAATGTCCTCAAACTGTGTAAAGATCTGAGATAATTCTGTGTCTGTTACTTGAGCATTACCTCTGTGCAGAGTTTTATTTCTAAATCTTCGAATTCTTTCCAGGTCATCTCCTGGTTTGATTTCTGCTAGACAGGGAGCAGTAGAATGGCTCCATCCTTGTGTAGGTGGTGGTACTAGATTCAAATTTCTTATCAATTTGTAAATTAATGGTATGTCAAAGTTTGCATACCCCTTTGGCACAACATCACTTATCAATAATAATTCATCTGATCTTAATATTTTTGACAGGTTCTTGTTTGTGTTCACATCATGGGATAACCTATGAGGAGGTTCTTTAATTGTAATCAGCTCCTGGAGAATATCTGGAAACAGCTGTTGTACTGCATGGCCTATTCGTGCATAATTTGTCAGGCATGACCCATGCACTACGGAGGACGATGAACTTGCCATTAATTTACTGAATTACAAATATTCATCTGCTTGTTGCATTTCATGTTTTTTACACCTACAAGTATAATTAAATAAAAAAAAATCTTTAAAAATAAATCAAATCAAAACAATTCTATTAATTTTATTGGTGTGAACATACTAAATAACATTGAGGGGATGGCCTTTTTATATTGAAGTGTGGGGTAGTGAATTTTGAAAATGCATATTTATAATTCGTTCCAGGAAGAAGTGAAAACAAAAGTTCATGATCTTGCCCCATAAAGATAACTACAGGCTCTGTGTACACAACATGCACAATGCTCACCCAAATCTTCAACAATGGCCACTAAATTATAGTAAAATTCATCATGAATGGGACATTTTAAAAGAGTTAAGTGTCAATTTTGGTCATGTTGACATATCTACCAGCAATCATTATTTGATATTTGTACAATGTAGATCTTATCCTGTTGATATTTTTTCCTTTTTAAAGTGCCTATCTGTCTATCATGGTTTCCAAAATAAGATGCAAAAAAGCAAAAAAATGTTAAAAATCCTCTTATTGTATTCAGGGGCAACAAATAGTCAATTAAAGATTTCACCCAACTGGTTTAATTGTTTGCAGAACTTGTCTTAATGATAATTTGAGCTATAAAATGTAGAAAGCTTCTATCTAGACATAAGATGTGGTATGAGACCCAATGAGACAACTCTCCATCCAAGTCACAATTTGTAAAAGTAAACAATTATCATGATTTATGTAAGTCAAAGTACGGCCTTCAACACTAAGTATTGGCCCACACAAAACAGCAAGTTTTAAAGGGTTCCAAAAATGAATAGAGTGAAAACATTCAAACAGGAAAAACTATATCTATAAGTTTTCAAGACATTTGGCAATAAATTGTTAGACTGAGTGTAGAGGGATACCACTGCAGAGGTGCAACCCTGAACAGTTGGGGCAAAAATGGACATAATATTTGCATTTGATACAGGTCTGAATTTGGATTGTAATTAAATATTTGACACTAAATAGGTTTCTGACACAGAATATCAGTAGTCAAAGAACTTAGAATTGGTTATACGATTTGAATTTATTTTGAATTTTTTGCTATTGTGCAATACACAATGCTGTTGCGAAATTGACCCCCCCCCCCCCCCCCACCCCTTTTTTGGCAAAATTATATTTGTAAAATTATTTTTTTTTAATCTTTTAAATTTGACGAAAAAATTGTCGGTCCACAATTTCTTCTCCCCCCCCCCCCCCCCCCCCCCCCCCCCCAAATGGTGATTGTGGCCAAGTATGGTTAAATTTGGCCCAGTAGTTTTAGGAGAAGATTTTTGTAAAAGATTACATAAATTTACGAAAAATTGGTAAAAAATGACTATAAAGGGCAATAACTCCTTAAGGGTAAACTGACCATTTTGGTCATGCTGACTTTCTTGTAGATCTTACTTTGCTGAACATTATTGCTATATACAGTTTATCTCTATCTATAATAATATTCAAGATAAAAGCCAAAAAATGGCAAAATTCCCTTAAAATTGCCAATTCAGGGACAGCAACCCAACAACCGATTGTCCGATTCATCTGAAAATTTCAGGGCAGATAGATCTAGACCTGATTAATAATTTAACCTGTCAGATTTGCTCTAAATGCTTTGGTTTCAGAGTTATAAGCCAAAATCTACATTTCCCCCCTATGTTCTAATTTTAGCCATGGCGGCCATCTTGGTTGGTTGGCCGGGTCACGCCACAAGTTTTTAAAACTAGATACCCTAATAATGATTGTGGCCAAGTTTGGTTAAATTTGGCCCAGTAGTTTCAGAGGAGAAGATTTTTGTAAAAGTTAACGACGACGACGGACGACGACGAACGCCAAGTGATGAGAAACGCTCACTTGGCCCTGTGGGCCAGGTGACCTAAAAAGTGAGTGTATCCCCCCTCTTAAGAGCCTGTGTCGCTCACCTTGGTCTATGTGCATATTAAACAAAGGAAACAGATGAATTCATGACAAAATTGTGTTGCGGTGATGGTAATGTGTTTGTAGATCTTACTTTACTAAACATTCTTGCTACTTACAATTATCTCCATCTGTAAAGAACTTGGCCCTTTAGTTACAGAGGAAAATATTTTGTAACAAGAATGTGTCCAAAGTACACGGATGCTTCAATGGCACTATCATTTTCCATGTTCAATGACCCTAAAATTGGGTAAAAAATCTTATTTTCTAAAATTAGAAAGATCATACCATAGGGAACATGTGTACTAAGTTTCAAGTTGATTGGACTTCAATTTCATCAAAAACTACCTTGACCAAAAACTTTAACCTGAAACTCACACTTTCATTTTCTTTGTTCAGTGGACCGTGAAACTGGGGTCAAAAGTCTAATTTGGCTCTAAAATTAGAAAGATCATATCATAAGGAACATGTGTACTAAGTTTCAAGTTGATTGGACTTCATCTTCATCAAAAACTACCTTGAATTAAAACTTTAACCAGAAGCAGGACGAACGGACGAACAGACGGACAGACAGACAGACAGACAGACGGACGGACACCGGACATTTGTATACCATAATACGTCCCGTCAAAATTTTGACGGACGGTTAAAAAATGGTCAAAATCATCATCAAAGGACATTTACTGTAATAAGGAGTCTATTAATGATTTCGACCATGTTGTCTCACTTGTATAGAACTGATCTTACTGATCATCATAAAGTTTTTCTGTCTCCATGGTCTCTATTATACTTTTCAAAATAGTAGGCAAACACGAAAATAAATGGTAAAAACCATTTAAGGGCAATGAATCCTATATCAAATGGGAAATGAGTCTTTTGGACACAGATACAGTCGGAAACCCGGTTGAAATAGAACAAAAGAATCGAAGCTCTTTGTTAGAGAAGGCGATAAATGTGTACTGTATTGTTCACTATAGTGACAACATTTTTAAAAGTTAATCGAAACAAACAACAATTTTCTTCTCAATTACGAGGTGTTTTATTTTAAAAACACCATTTGCATAAGTTTTCAATTTATCTAGTACATAGCTAACCAGAACAATTAGATTTCAAGTCGACGACATTGGTATCTTTCAAGTTGGATGAAGAAAATGCATAACCTCCGATTTTTTTGAAAAAATTACCACGGACGGAAAACATATCAATCTATTAGTTCAAAAATTTTCGTGTCTGCCCTTCCATTATGTCACTCAAGAAAAAATTCCAAAAATGGGTAACAATTGTATCGAAAAGAGAAAATCGAGTGCATCTTTTTATGTTAGGGCGTGTTTGAGTTGAATATTTTGTCTTGATATCGTACAAAGTAAGAATATTTCATACATCGTCTCGCTTCAGATTCTATCATTTTTATATATCAAAGCTACAGATTGACTTTATAACACAAATAAATAACAGTACTAAAAGATGAAATATATGGGTCAAGTGAAATACCTATTTAATGAGTCACAAAAACAGAAAAGGTGTGTTCGAATAGCTATTTTTTTACTGAAAGTACTTGACGACAGTTGATGAAAATGCATATCTTTGAAAAATTTTAATTTTTTGTGTGTGCAAACTAGGGTTTATAGTCTTTATACACTAAAAAAATATAGTCTGTCCTTCCACGAAATTTTAAATTAGAATTTTTTTAAATGATTATGAGTTTTCGAAAATTACACCTGACAACCGATCAGACAATAGTTTTAAGTTGAATCAATGCAGACAAGATCATCAACTGATGCTCATTAGCTAATTGATACATTTGTCTTTTAAAATACAACTGACAAATAAGGATCGTAATGGTGCAATGTGGATAAATTTATCGGTTTCCAAGAGCAAAATTGGTAGCGCGTCATCCCTACAATGGCTTCCATTTCCAGTGTATGTAAAGTGCGGATCCTAAAATATCATTTTTACTGTATATGCAATAAATGTCTAATGTAGAATGATAAATAAACAGACGAACTTTTTTTTACTTTCGAAGAAAATGAAGAAAATTAGTTAAAATGTATATGTTCAGAAATACATAATACTAATAAAACAAAGTAAGAGATGCGAGCGGGGTTTTATCGCGCCTAAAGCCATCCAGCTTTGAAATATATACCAAAATAGGTGAATATTTATGACATTTCACGAACAGATCGTGCAGGTGCTTTATAACTAACAGGTAAGGTGTTGTTGCAGTACAAAATATTCATTTTAATACAATTAATAAAGTTGTATAACGTAGAATATGTTTTGTCATTCAGTTTCTTCATATTTAACTAAATTCCACCATGATGATTTCGTAATGCTAGTCATGTTTACTGTCGAATAATGATACTATTCTTTCATTTTTACTGTGGAGCGAATCATTAGTACTGTATATGCGGTGCATTTTCACTGTATAATTTTTTATTTATTTTTTTTATCTTTTACAGCTCATTTCTTTAAGCATGTAGAGCAAGACTTTAGTTGACTTGCTTGTTTTTCTTTTATTGGATAATCGTTATGATAACACCCAATTTAATTCAAATATTAAAAATACAGGTTAAACTATCATATGCCTAATCATATTGTTTAAAAATGTCAATCTTATTTACAAAGTTTGTATAAAGTTTTACAATTAAACTAACAAAGCAAGCAAGCCAACCAAAGTTTTGCTTTGCATGCATTATGAAATTAGCTGTAAGGCCTTAATTTAGCCGACTTGCTCAAACAATAGATAAAGTAAGAGAAAGATTTGATAAAATTTAACTTACGGAGGAAAGTTTGGTTTTAAAACACTCTAATAAATTCAATAGAAATAACATTTATTTCAAATGTATTCCATTTAGTTTCTTATAAAGCGTATAGGGATCTTTATCCTTATTTTTTTTATCCATTTCCATGACACTTCACCACTAATTACGTACATCTTGATATAGATTGAATCTTTGTTTTCCCGTTTAAAAGGTTTTACACTGGAGCCATTTATAACTTGCTGTTCGGTGTGAGCCAAGACTCCATGTTGAAGACCGTATGTTTACGTATAATGGTCTACTTTTATAAATTGTGACTCGGATGGAGAGTTGTCTCATTGTCACATACGACATCTATATATGGCTCAAAAACGAAACGAGACGGGATAAAAAGGTATAAAAAAAATCCACACTACTTTTTTAATATATGTATAATGGGCTTAATATGATTCAGAATAGAGTAAAATAGTGGGTCGCATTTGGGTATAAGCGTGACGCCGGATTGCCGATTTTTTGCAAGCGTGACAGGTGAAAGTCAAATGATTGTGTCGTGAAAAACGAAAAATGAAGTCTAGCGGGACACAGGAATCTGCCAAAACAATAAGCGGAATACGGGAATCTGCCAAAACAGTAAGCGGGATCCGGGATCAGAACCCCCCCCCCCCCCCCCCCCCCCAATGAGACACCCCAGAATAAGATATTTGTGTATATCAATCCTATTGTTACAGTCATGCCTTCAATAACAAATGTATCCGATGCATGCATTTTTTTATATTTTTGGTCCCTTTTTCAATTTTGAGGGGTCCAAATTTAAAGACAAAAGTCCTTTAATATAGATATTTGGGATTCGTTGACATGCTGAATCTAACCGTGTATCTAGTTTGGGAATTTTTTGTCTAGTTGCTGAAACAGCCCACATAGAGTTCCAAAGGGTCTAAAATCAACAAAAATGAATTGTAGCAATCATTTCGTGTACAATAACCCAAATGTGTATGGTTTTACCTCTGCGGTAGTATCCATTCGCGGATCTAGAATTTTTCATTTTGAGAATCGCTTTTGTTACAAGTTTGAAAAGCTATATATTTGATGAAGAATGAATGAGGAGTTTGTATTTCAATTTGAAAATACATGTATCATAAATCCTAAGGTCATCAACTAAGTTTTTTCGTTTGTTGCAAGTGCATTTATCACATAATTCTACAATAAAAATTCCTTGCATCTTTGAAAATTCTACATTAATAATGACTGCACTAACAGTGATAATTCATCGCATCTATAGCTAAAATGGATCGCTTTCAATAATCGATATGCTATATTATGATGCTTTTATAACACTTATTTGAACTTTAATGCTATTTTTGTATATTATAAAGACATATCACAATGAAAATATGTTAAAACTTATCTTCAAATCACTTAACTTGATATTTTCAAAACATAAACAAATACAGTTTTCCCATGATCCTTTATTCTACAATAGACATACCCGCATATAACAGTAAAAATGAACTACCTGGATTCGCACTTTATATACACTGATTTCTACGATTGTGAAAATGAACTGGCGTAAAGGGGAGATAATTCTGACGAAGTAGAATCCTGACTGGATAATGACTCCGCTTGCATTTACCTTTAGAAAGGGACATAACTTAAAAACGACAAAAGTGACACTACCCAAATGTGTACTTGATCGAACTTCTGTTATTATAAGCATTGTGTATAAGTTTCATAACATTTGATTGAGACGAACTTAAGTTAGAAAACAAAAACGATAAAGTCAGCATTTTCCCTATTTATTAAGACGCATAACTGGAAAAGTGAGGCCACAAATTTGACCTGTGGTTTGTAGTAATACACATTGCACATTCCATACCATTGTTTTTTAAGTAAAAGAACGGAAATAAAAAAATCAACAGTTTTTGCAAAGGGACATAACTCTAGAACAGTAAAAGTGACGCCACCAAAATTCAAAATTGTTCTGGGTTATGTGGTAATAAGCATTGTGTTCAATTTTAATAACATTGGTTGAAACAAACTATAGTTAGAGAATGGAAACCAATTTTTGGACATCATCTGACCGTTTTGACATATATGGGCAATCGGTAGAGCTCAACATCCTGCTGTTGTCAGATTTCTTCATTTTTAGTGGTTTTCAAAATAATAGACAAAACTTAAATTTTACCCCATATATTCTATTTCCGGCGTGTTGTTCATCTTGGTTGGTAGGCGAGTTAATTAGACATATTTTTTAATGAGATACCCTAATGATGAGTGTTGCCAAGTTTGTTTAAATTTGGCCCAGTAACTTTAGAGGATTTTTTGGGTAAAAGTTAACGGTCAACAACGACGACGACGACGGACGCCGGACGACAAGTGATTAGAAAAGCCTTTTTGGTCAATAGAGCCAGATGGGCTAAAAATAAATCAGTATGTTTTTTTATGAAAAAAAATAAAAGCATTGCATGTTTTATTGCATTCAGTATATGTTATAAATAATGTTATATGCATAATTTGAAATTTGAGCTATGGAATACTTCTTACACACTATTAAACACAAAACGCAAAAAAATCATAAATATGCACGATACCACTAAATATTTCTGCCTCTGTTGACAATAATTATGCGCAATCACTTATGTATGTTTACTTTTGTAAAAATAAACCAGATGCTCCGCAGGGCGTAGCTTTATACGACCGCAGAGGTTGAACCCTGAACGGTTGGGGCAAGTATGGACACAACATTCAAGCTGGATTCAGCTCTAAATTTGGATTGTGATTAAATAGTTGACACAGCATAGGTTTCTGACACAGAATGAATGTGTTCTAATGAACTTAGAATTTTTGTTTTCTCTTAGAGCAATTCACTCTGCTGTTGAATATTAATCCTCTCAAAAAAATGTTTGAAGAAATTTTCTTTTTTATTCATGAAATTTCAAATGAGAAAAATTGAACCCAATTTTTTAAATCACATCCCCCTTTCCCTTATTCCAAAACTAATCTCAATTAAAATTTCTAATGGAGTTTGCAACAATAACTACTCATTTAAATACATCATAAAATATTAAGATGTAAAAAAAAACTGCTTGTTATCACTGAATGGTAAAGATTATTTTAATTTATCAGTTGGTAGTAAAAAGTGAATATACATTGTATATTGTATATAACAAAGATTTAAGTTGATTCTGGACAAAGAAAGATAACTCCAATTAAAAAAAATCTTGCTATTGCACAATATTTTGCAATTAGATATTTCTTGCTTACTATTCTGGACAAAGAAAGATAACTCTAATTAAAAAAAAATTAGCTATTTCACAATATTGTGCAATTAGATATTTCTTGCCATTGCGCAATACTGTGCAATTGAAAAGACTTGCTATTGCACAATACTTAATATAATAATTTTAGATCCTGATTTGGACCAACTTGAAAACTGGGCCCATAATAAAAAATCTAAGTACATTTTTGGATTCAGCATATCAAAGAACCCTAAGATTTCAATTTTTGTTAAAATCAGACTAAGTTTAATTTTGGACCCTTTGGACTTTAGTGTAGACCAATTTGAAAACAGGACAAAAAATGAAGAATCTACATACACAGTTAGATTTGGTATATCAAAGAACCCCATTTATTCAATTTTTGATGAAATCAAACAAAGTTTAATTTTGGACCCCGATTTGGACCAACTTGAAAACTGGGCCAATAATCAAAAATCTAAGTACATTTTTAGATTCAGCATATCAAAGAACCTAACTGATTCATTTTATGTCAAAATCAAACTAAGTTTAATTTTGGACCCTTTGGACCTTAATGTAGACCAATTTGAAAACGGGACCAAAAGTTAAGAATCTACATACACAGTCGTGACAGTTAGATTCGGCATATCAAAGAACCCCAATTATTCAATTTTGATGAAATCAAACAAAGTTTAATTTTGGACCCTTTGGGCCCCTTATTCTGTTGGGACCAAAACTCCCAAAATCAATACCAATCTTCCTTTTATGGTCATAAACCTTGTGTTTAAATTTCATAGATTTCTATTTACTTATACTAACGTTATGGTGCGAAAACCAAGAAAAATGCTTATTTGGGTCCCTTTTTGGCCCCTAATTCCTAAACTGTTGGGACCTAAACTCCCAAAATCAATACCAACTTTCCTTTTGTAGTCATTAACATTGTGTTTAAATTTCATTGATTTCTATTTACTTAAACTAAAGTTATTGTGCGAAAACCAAGAATAATGCTTATTTGGGCCCTTTTTTGGCCCCTAATTCCTAAACTGTTGAAAACAAAACTCCCAAAATCAATCCCAACCGTTCTTTTGTGGTCATAAACCTTGTGTCAAAATTTCATAGATTTCTATTAACTTAAACTAAAGTTATAGTGCGAAAACCAAGAAAATGCTTATTTGGGCCCTTTTTGGCCCCTAATTCCTAAAATGTTGGGACCAAAACTCCCAAAATCAATACCAACCTTCCTTTTGTGGTCATAAACCTTGTGTGTTAAAATTTCATAGATTTCCATTCACTTTTACTAAAGTTAGAGTGCGAAAACTAAAAGTATTCGGACGACGACGACGACGACGACGACGACGACGACGACGACGACGCCAACGTGATAGCAATATACGACGAAAATTTTTTCAAATTTTGCGGTCGTATAAAAATGGCATGGTGCTTTGATGTTCAAAATGAAACCTGCAAAAAATATACACATTTTTATATCGGACATAAAGCAAAATCAGCGGACAAAAAGCAAAACGGACAAAGAGCAACGAACAAGAAGCAAAAGTTTCGGACAAAAAGAAAAATTATCGGACAAAAAGCGAAACGGACAAAAAGCAACGGACAAAAAGCAAAAGTGTCGGACAAAAAGTAAAATTCTCGGACAAAAAGAAAACGGACAAAAAGCAACGGACAAAGAGCAAAAGTGTCGGACAAAAAGCAAAATTATCGGACAAAAAGCAAAAGCGGACAAAAAGCACCGTATCAGACGACGACGGACGCCAAGTGATGAGAAAAGCTCACTTGGCCCTTCGGCATGAAATGCTATGTAAACTTGATTCTTGTGATGTATATCACTCTAAGTGGTTGAATTGTGTAAAAGATATATTATCCGAATGTGGTTTTATTATTGCCGGGAATAATCAATATATAGATACAAACTGTCAGTTGTCTAAAAATGTGAGACCTTTAGTGAAATAAAATGTTTCAATGTTTCAATGTTTCAATGTTTCAATGACTCACCTAATAAGTTTAAAATCCAAGTAGAATTTGATATAAAATTGCAAAATTCAACAATACTATCCATTAAAAAGCATGTTCTCACCTTAAACAAGGTAAACCATCCGATCAAGAAATTCGATATTCCACACACTTTATATATAATCATGCAATTGATTTAAGAGGGGGGCAAGGAGTTTAGCTGTTATGCTGTTATGGGGCATTTTAATTCTTTGTTATCTGTTATTCTGAAAATATATTTGCTGTTAGCTGTTATTGTCTTATTCTTTGTTAGCTGTTATTGGGCTTTTAGTTTTTTTGTTATCTGTTATTGTGATAATGTGTTTGCTGTTAACTGTTATTGAAAATTGGAATGTTAGCATTTTTTTGATAGCCAAATTTTAGGTAGAAATTGAACATCATTCATTGGACATTGGGGTCTACCACTACTAATATGTTGGTCCCGTATTCGGAGAAGGATTCCATTAACATATACCCATCACAGAAGTGAGGTCCAGGACAATTCCAGTATATCTTATGATTATCCTTTGTCATACATTCCATTTCTTTTGGAACATTTATTTAGGAGTATCTTATTTTTTTGTATGAGGATAATGTTCCTGGTTTCCCGTACGAACATATTAAATTAGAACAATTTTTAATATGACAAAAAGGAAAACATATGGCTAGGAATATCTGACAAGGATCTCAATTAAGGACTAGGTCCTTACAACCAGTTAACCTTTTATATTATATGGTACATAGACTCAGCTCTTTTCAAAGCAGAACCAAATACATTGTACAATGAAAGTTCCCACCATGTACTGGGTTCCGAAGCTGCACATATAGCTCATTACAAACAAAGATTTATTTCGTCTTCAAGCCATTGTTCCCCCTACTAAACTATGTATTCTACTTACTAGTAGACTTGGTACAATCAAAAACCTGATAAAAAATTGTTCAAGTAAGGCCTTTGAAAATAGTGGAATAAAGTACTTTTGGAGTGTCAAAATTGGTTCGAGGTACTTGATAAATTGCATGCTTATAATTGGTGCTTTTGATTTTTCTACCCTATATACAACTTTGCCTCACAGTCTTATTCAGAAAAATCCACACACCTCATTAAATGGGCATTTAAAAAAGTCAGAATGCGAATATATATATTCAAACTCTTTTTGGGTCATTTTTGAGTAGCAACAAACACAAGAACTATGTCAATTGGACCTTCTTTGATACCATAGCTGCCCTTGAATTTTTACTAGATATCATTTTTGTCTCTTTGACATATTCCTCGTTTCCATTTTGTTACACACTATTTAAATTACCAGCATGTGTGAGTTTCTATAACTGTACAAAAATAAATGCTGAAAAAAGTATTATATAACAAATAAACAGCTACGCCATGAGCGCATGATACGCCCGTCGCCTTTTTGAAATATTCGATAACTTCTCAATGTCATATCAGATATTTATAAAAATTGAAAGGGAGCTCATGTCAATAGATATAAACAATTCACCAAAATTACTTGCAAATTTGTGACAGGATTTTTGAGATATTATCAGAAAACTGAAGAAAAAAAACACAATTTTTATTGAATAAAACCCCATTACTCAGAAACTTAAAATCTAAAATTTATAAAAAACGATTGGGAGCTCACGTCAATAGATATATCAATTTCCTAAAACTTTATGTAAATTGGTTAAAGAGTGTTTGAGTTAATGTCCGACATGTTGACGACGAACGAACAAGAATATACCAAATACATATCTAGATACATAATTCTAAAAACCATGTTCATAGAAAATGGAATTCTGCAAAGGATTATACCCGTAATAACAAATACTGGATTTGTCAAGGACCCGACTTATTTTGATATTTCATTTACTGTTATCTGTTTTTGTCCATTTTAATTCCTTGTTATCTATTATAAGCCAAATCAATTTGCTGTTTTGCTGTTATTGGGACCCCCTTGCCCCCCTCATTTAAACGAGATGAACTGACACTAGAAAACCAATTTCGGATAATTGTATTATATTATTATTGAATTATATTGAATTATTACTGAACATTGTATAAAGTTATTTTATTCTAATATGAATGTAGTCGAGTGATTTTCTTGGCTTTAAACACAAATAAAACACTCCTCAGGTTTTGGATTCTGTTTATTATGATAACGAAAAAGGTTGTAAACAAAAGACCCTGTAATTAAATATAAAATTATAACCAATGGTTCAAGAATAATAAGATGAGTACAATATGAACTCAATGAATTTCCAATTAAAATAAATAATACAATTTCTTAATCTTTCTCTTATTTTGTTATTCTAACAAAATATCAATGTACTCTAATTAAAATAAGTTGCTTATTAATTTTACAAACTTTTCAATTATTATAATGTCTTAAATATATAATTACATGCAAAACTAGATTCTACACGAAACAGACTAAATAGCTAATGTTTAGCAAAAAGCAAAGCAATTAAAAATAAGCATAAGCAAGCAAAATAATAAGCATTGATAGCAAAACATATAAAACCCAACTCAATGCTTACCTCACACTTAGATGCGAAGGTCAAAAACAATATCCCCTCATGGGATGGAATCAACAGTACATGATAGTAACTCCTGAATATAAAATAAGGAATATAACTTTTGTGCCACAAAATTGCACAATTACACTAATACACATTTTGTACATGAAACTTTACTTTTAGTTAATATTTACTAGTTTAATGAAAAATACTACTCAGATAGTTTATATTAATATCCTATTGTTTTTTAATATTAACTCATAAACGTTTTTAATACTTTTTTTTTTTATAGTTTTTAACCATTTAATCAATTTAGCTGTATTATCCGTCAGTCAATCAATCACTCATTTCAAATACACTAGAATTATTAATTAAATGACAATTAAATATATGTGAGTAAATTAAATCATAAATACCTAAATGAATAATGTGGTGACAAAGTAACACAGTGGCTAAGTAAAAAGATTCAAATGGACATGAGAATAAGAATTAGTGTGAATAGTTCAAAATGTCTGCCTTCATGCTGAATAAAACCAAAAGAATACTTTCAAAGAACAAAGAGATTTCCCTCCACACATATACATGTGATTTAACTGACCAATGAGAATAGACAAAGTGACCAATACTGACCACCAGTACTATGTATAGGCATTTAAAGAGTTTACATACCAGAACTCAGGTCATCACCTTAATTAGCATATAAAGGTAAAGAAAACAGCATGCTTTATTCTTTTATTATTGACATAAGATTTTATTATGTAAATAAGTAAACAAATCCAATAAATACGTTCCAATGGATATTTTATTATACAGAAAACCATAACATCATATAGATCAAAGTACAATTCTGAAAGTTAAAAGTATATACATACAAACCATTGAAATTTCACCCTTCCACATACTCCCCCAGCTGGAAAATGACGTCTCGTCATTTCACATAGGAGTATGTGAAGACGACTTCAGTATGTCTAAGATGGTCTTTGCTGCCTCATACTGTAATCCTTCCATAAATCCTCTATCTGACAGTGACGTGATGTATTGCACCTTCTTTTCCCAATCTGATAACGGTGTTCTCTGTGCAGATTTGGTCATATAAAAATCTCCAGATCTAAATCGAAGGGGAACTCTCCGTTCTCTGGTTGAACGACGTAGCTGAACTGGTTCATCGTCCTCATCTGTATCAGTGTCTTGAGCTGTTTCTTTATTAGGCGGTTCCTCCTGAACAGTCTCATTATTCGAAGCGCTTTCTTCTTGTACAAGCTCAACATCATCTAGAATACCAATAGTACCCACAGATGACAGGGCGTCCCCTTCTGTCTCGCTCGTAACCAAAATATCTTCATCATCATTACTACGTATGTTTTCCTCAGTGATGGATGAATCACTAACTATACCAGTTCTAGTGATGATTCTTAAGTCCCATTCTGACTCTTCGTCTGATTCTTGTATGGAGTCAGGTTGGGTTGTTCCCAGTTCTTCTGTCCTCTTGGCAGGTCTCTTTCTTGGTCTTGGTTTCGGTTTGGGGATAGATGACTGTTCTGGTGTATCGCTTAGAAAAACAATAGGTAGCAAAAGGTTACGGTGGAGCGTCCTTGTACGTCCCTCTCCATTTTCCTTCCTTACCATGAAAACAGGGATGTCTTCATTCTGTTGACTTAGTACCATGTAGGGGTCTTGTTCCCATCTGTCTGCCAACTTGTGTTTTACCTCAAAACTAACAATCTTTACCAATACCCTATCACCTACCTTTACTGTTCCTCCTCTAACCTTGTTGTCATAATCGCTTTTTTGTTGATCTCTGGCATTATTTGCAGATGTAGTTGCTAGTTCATGTGCCTGTGTAATTCTGTCCTTCAGATCTTTTATATACTTTGTAGTTATCTCATGTTGATTTTCTCTCAGTCCTAGAGCTGCATCTATCGGTAACCTAGGGTTACGTCCAAACATCAGCATGTAAGGTGACTGTCCTGTACTCTCATGTCTGGTGGAGTTGTATGCGAAAACTAATGGACTAACATGACTCTTCCAGTTAATCTTCTTGCTGCTGTCTAGTGAGCCAAGCATGTCACACAGCGTCCGGTTGAAACGCTCACATTGTCCATTTCCCATAGGATGATAACTAGTAGTTCTTGACTTGGACATTCCTGTGCACGTGATGGCACATAGTTCCTTAATGATGGTACTTTCAAAATTTGCCCCTGGTCTGAATGAATTCTATCTGGTATTCCATTATGTAAGATAAAATTACTGTGAAATGCATCTGCAACTGTTTTAGCAAGCTGATTCCTGGTTGGAATTGCCATGGCAAATCTGGTGAAATGATCCGTGATGACTAAAAGGTGTTGATAGCCTCCCTTAGATGGTTCAAGGGTTAGGAAGTCCATGCACACTAACTCCAATGGCGATGTTGTTGATATACTTACCAATGGTACACGTTGGTTGGTAGGTGACTTCCTACGGACACATCATCCACATTCTTCTATCCATGTCTGTATATCTTGGTGCATTCCGGGCCAGTAAAACCTATCCTTGACCAGTGACGTTGTTCGGTCTCTCCCAGGATGTCCCATGTCATTATGTATGGCTTCCAAAACAGTTGGTACATGTTCTAGTGGTAGAACTAGTTGGCATCTTTCCTCTTCATTCACAATAGTCACCCGATGAAGAACTCCGTCATACATTTTCAGATGGTTAAACTGCTTTAAGTGCGGATTTGGTCCAACGTCGTTTCTGGTAGGCTTTGTGTTTCCTCTGACATACTCCACAATACGTTGTATATCAGGATCCTGTTCTTGAACTTTCCTCCAGTCAACAATATTACCAATTCCACTGCCTCTTAAATCCAGATCTTTGAGTACGGCATCTGATGTCAACGTAAGACTATCAATATTCCGGCATAGCTACATTACATATGGCTTGGATGGAATTACTGGTGATGGGTAACCGACTGAGTGCGTCTGCATCTGCGTTACTTTTTCCAGGTCTGTACTTCATATCAAAAGTAAAAGCTGCCAATCCTGCTAGCCAACGCTGTCCTGTGGCGTCTAACTTTGCAGTTGTCAATACATAAGTGACTGGGTTGTTGTCTGTGTATACTGTGAAGTCTTGTTCATAAAGGTCTCTAAACTTGTCACATACTGCCCATTTCAATGTCAGAAATTCTCTTTTGTGTGGCGGATAATTGCGTTCAGCCTTGTTGAGTCCTCGACTTGCATAACTGATGACTCTTTTCATTCCCTGCTGTTCTTGGTAAAGAACTGCTCCTAAAGCATCTCCAGAGGCATCAGTATGAAGCTCATATGGTACTGAACCATCTGCATAGCCAAGGATTGGTGCACTTACCAGGTGGTCTTTCAGTGTCTGGAATGCCTGTTGATGTTGATCATTCCATATCCACTCTCTAGATGACCTGGATTAGGGCTTCTTCTTGTTTGGTGCTGGAATCAAATCGGTCAAAGGTCTGCTGACTTTACTGAAACTCTGTATGAAGCTTCTGTAATAACCGACAAATCCCAAAAATATTCTGACTTCCTGTGGACTAGTTGGTGTTGGCCAGTTCACTACCTTCTCTGTCTTCTGTTGATCTATCTCCACTCCTTCTTCTGACACTATGTGTCCAACATACTTTACCTTGCGTTTGAAGAACTCGCACTTGCCGGGTGAAAGCTTCAGATTGGGCTCTCTTGTCCTTTCGAATACCAGGTGTAAATTCTGCAAGTGCTCTTCATACGTCCTACCATAAATGATTTTATTATACTTCAAGAGTTTTTTTCCTATATAAAATAAATGAAATAGTTGTGCTATTTCATTCTAAAGACAATTTGCCAGTTAATAGTTTCAAAGACTATTGCCCCGGTTCATAGTTTCATAATCATCTTTCCCGTACTTTTCCATGCTTATTTTTCATTGGACGATAATGATGTCATTGACTACTCTGCTTGGTTACGTATGCTTTGCAACGTCAAACTCACTCTTATATTGTAAACGGTGGAATCTGTTTGTTTTGATTGTAATTTCACTTACAAGAAGCAATTATAAAAGAGAAAGAAAATCTTCATGGAAATTTTTTAAAAGATCTAAAATATAGTACCTTATTCATATTATGGGTTCGCTCTCCGTATATTAAAAGTGAATTTGCGTTTGGTGTACTTTAACTAGGATTTATAATAAGCACGGAAAGTTTAACACAAGTATTTGTAGTCTTGATTGAAATTAATGAAATATTTATAAATACAAAACGAATTATAAAAAAAGTAAAGTTCATCATGTGCATGTAAAGTTATGTCACATTTTTTCTTTCTTTCAGATAAGGTATATACACTTTTAGAAAATTAGTTATTTGGTATATAAAAACACTTAATGGCTGTGTTGTTCAGTATAATAAAACACTTAATGACTGGTTGTGCGGGTAATAGCAAGTTTGTTGTCCCTTCGCATACCAACTATTGCTCGAGGCAAATGGTACCTCAGGGACAACAAACTTGCTATTACCCTCACACCCAGTCAATAGGTGTATAATATCATCAATAAAGATGCAACATATCTTCAGGTTGTAGTCTGCAAGGCAATCCTCCATCAGTCTCTGGTATGTTACTGGAGAGTTCGTAAGTCCAAAAGGCATCCTGTTAAACTCGTAAAAATCAAGCGGTCCCACGGAGAATGCAGTACGCTCCTTATGGTCTTCCAAAATCTCCACCTGATGGTAACCGGACTTCATATCGTCGACAGAGAAGAATGTACTGCCTGAACAGCAATCTAATAGCTCTTCTATCATTGGGAGTGCGTAGCTATCATATTTACTCTGCTTATTTAACTGTCTGTAATCCACACACATTCTTAGCTGTCCATTCTTCTTCCTAACAATGACAATGGCTGATGCGAATGGTGAACGTGATGGTCTAATAACTCCCATGTCCAAAAGTTGTCTTAAATGAGATCTAACTTCATCATACATCGACGGTGGAATTATTCTATATCGGTGTTTAAATGGAGTTTCATCAAGCAGATCTATTCGATGTTTAACTCTGTTGGTGTGTCCTAAATCATTATCGCCTCTACTAAAAATAAGTGTGTATCTCAATATGAGTTGTTTCCCTTCCTCTAGTTGCTCATTTGTGAGGTCGCTCTGGGTTATATCCACTTCTTCAAGTAACTTCATATCTGTTTTCTTTGTATCGGTTGGTTGTTCTTCTATAGTAACTGGTTGAACTTCACAAATAATGGCCTTTGGTGGTATGATTATGGTTCTTGTTGTAATATTAGATAATCTAACTGTAAGTGTTCCGTTTTCTTCATACAGATAATTCCTAAATGTTGGTTCTGTGTCAATTTCTTTGTACTCTTCCGCCAAAATAGTAGATTGAATAATAGATGGTGTTGTTTTGTACGGTATCTCCTTGTCATAATAGCCAGAAACTTCAGTGGTGGTATTCGGAAGAAGAGTTATTCTTTTACATGTTCTTATTACAGCTACTCTGTTTTTGTTCTTAGTTAACTCCTTTTCCCTCATTGCTAGACATCTGAAGGTCATATACCATGGCGTTGTTAAAGCGGCATTCTGGAAATATCCTGCTCCATGTTCCTTTCAAGTAAAACTTAAAGCTGGTACATGTTGGCTATATCTACTATCATGTACTACTAGCATTACATGTTGATTAGTGGTGTTGGTATTTCCAGGTATCTTTATATTAACCTCTATATACCCTGTATACGGCAGCTGAAATCCTCCAGCACATTCAACTTCCAAGATGCTATCTAAAGGAGTAGGTTCAGTAAGACCCCTTTTTGGCCCCAAAATATAGCAGTTTTAGAAAATTATGAAAATGTAATCTTTAAGCTATATTTTGGAAAGTAAAATGCTTCTGCTACATGAATATGAGCTGTTTTTGACAATACTATGCACAAATATCGCGTTCTAGCATCATTAAGTCATGCTAAATTACTGAAATCTTCAAAATTTTAGCATTTTTGTTAATTTTTAGACGGTTTCCGTCTAAAATGAAAGTGACCGCATTCGTGTTCATTCATAATATTGAAATGTAAGTTGTATTTGATGATAATACAAAACATTATATAAAGGTTCAGGATGAACACGGATGCGGCCACTTTCATTTTTGACAAAAACCATCTGAAAAGTGACGTTTTTGGGGATATTTGATAGATTTTTCATATTTAAGCTTGAATCAGAGCGTTTTTAATGACTAAATCAGTTAAAATCTGTCACATAAACTAATCGAATCAATTGAAATAGACACTTAAGTGTTTAAAAAGTGTTCAAAAACTTTCGTTAGATGAACCTGAAATTTGAGGCCAAAATCGGCCCTTACCGGACCTACTCCTTTGTCAATGCTACTGTTGATAAATGTTCTGTATAAAATGATTCTGCAATGGTCGATACAGTTGACCCTGTATCCAATAATGCTGGTATTTTCCTTCCATTCAAAAATATTATTGTCTCTGTAGGTGTTCCAAATAATCCAGATGGTGTCTTCACAATGTTATTTCTTATCTTGGGACCTGATGTTCTTCTGTTCAAGCCTAATGCTAGCCCGTCGTAGGCATAGGCTTCTTGGAGTTTAAATCCTGTCTTGTATGGTCTAGTCTTACACGGAATCCTATCTGTATGTGCCCTTCTTGACCACAACGTCTACACAGTATTGGGTTCTGCTGATAAGTACCTCATTGTTGATAATTTTGCTGCTGTTGTCCTTGTTGATAATTTTGCTGATGTTGTCCTTGTTGGTTGTTATACCATTGACCACCTCTACCTCGACCTCTATTGCTGCCTCTATTTCCTCTAAAGTTGTTACCTCTATAATACTGTTGTTGAGGTTGCTGCTGTAGTTGCTCTTGCGGTTGTTGTTGTTGCTGTCTCAATTCTGTAATTGATGAGTTAATTGTTGTACCATTCCCTTCAACTCTTCATAATCATGTGTGTTTTCCTTGATAGTAGTAGTTGCTCCTTTGGCTGTATTAGGTTTTGTCTTCTACATGTTCTATGGTTGATGATCTTTCTCTAATTGACGCAATGCTACTCTTAGTTGGTTAAAATCTTTAATGGTGTCATACTTGTATCCACTTATATCCTTAAGTTCTTGTCGTAAACCTGTCCATAACATGGCGTGTAACATGGAATTCATCTCTTGGTGACTGACAATGCCTGTTCCAAGTCCTTTACCTAGTATATCCTGTGATCTATTACTCCAGGTAGTAACATCTTCGTCCTCTCGCTGCCTTGCGCTATAAAATTCTGCGAATAGTTGTTCCTTGTTGTCTATGGTTCCATATACACTATCTAATACTTCCATTATTTGGTCAATAGGTTTCTCCATTCCCTGATGCATAACTAATCTAGCTGCTGATCCTGTAATGATCGTCGAATAGCAAATTCCTTTTGCTGTTTGCTATAAGATGGGTCCATGAGCAT
The DNA here is from genome assembly GCA_019925275.1 of Mytilus edulis. Classification (NCBI taxonomy): domain Eukaryota; kingdom Metazoa; phylum Mollusca; class Bivalvia; order Mytilida; family Mytilidae; genus Mytilus; species Mytilus edulis. The sequence goes on from CM034355.1 coordinate 68,832,933, forward strand.
CATCCTAACATCATAACGTCAGATGTCGTATTGAAGATCTCCTTTGCTGTCTCCAGCTGAAAAGCATCGAACTTTCGGCGGCTGAGAAAATACTGTTGTTGATTTATTCTTGTATTGGTTTCTCCTCTGATTTCAACTTTGGAACTGTTTCTTTTGATGGTAGTGTCAAACACATCTTACTTGGTTTCTTTCCTTCTCAGATAACTTCTCTGCGTTGAAATTACTTTACCCATTTATTCAGTTCTTTAGCGTTACTGCCTTTGGGTTTGAGACCCATAGTTTCAAATGTATCAAACATCATCTTGAATTGTAATTATTCCTTCAACGTAGGACTGGCTGGTAGTCCTGGGCTGAATGGTTTCGTAGGTGAACTGCCTCCACTAGCCATGACGAGGTCTTATACCAAATATCAAATATGTACAAATAATCAAATCATAAACAAGTCTAAAAATAAAATACAACTATGTATGAACTAAATAATCAGCCCTGAATACTTACCTCTAAATCTATATAACTTTAATAAATTAAAGTCTGCAACACGATAACCGATATAATCTGACTAAATGGTCTACGCTAGCAATATCCACGTAAGTAACAAGTACTGAATCTAGTAAAACGTAAAAAAAAATAGACTGGACCCTAACTTCACTCAATGTAACCTGTCCCTAGCCTTCACACAAAAAGTAAACAACTAACTGAACATGAAGATGTCTAAATATCAACTGATATCCAAAGTGTCAATCAGGTATGCAAGGTGTGTAAGGTATTAGGTGATAATGATGTTAGTATAAGGATACATGCAAGTGTACGGTTACATTCAACTTTCAAACCAGTCGAGTCGTTTTATATCAATTATTAAGTAATTTAATGTTTAACTTCTCAAATAAACCTTTATAAGCTTTTAAATACTCAAATCAAATTTTAAACTCTGATTTAAAATAAAGTTTAAGTAATTTAACCTTTTAAATTATTATTATTTGTACATGTATACACTCAAGAGACAAAAATAACAAAAGTTAAAGCAAACATCATCACAACATACATGTACATTGTATATACACACACAAAACAACACAATATTCAATATAATACAATACAACGTATAACATGTATATATCAACATGTATACATCAAATCAAAACATTAAGAGCCAGGCATACCAAGCACTTGTCCGTCCCAAACTCGAATACTCTTGCTCAGTTTGGGACCCCCACACTTCAGAATCTATTTCAAAGATAGAGATGGTCCAAAGGAGAGCTGCTCGGTATGCCTGCAACAGGTATCATAATACTAGTAGTGTATCAAACATGCTGAACACACTAAACTGGCCTATTTTGACACAACGCAGACTGCGTGCACGACTGGTTATGATGTACAAGATCACACATCAACTTGTTGCTATACCATCTAGCACAATTCTCATTCCATCAGACTCAAGAACCAGAAAACATCATTCTCACACCTTCAGACATATTTATACATCAAAAGACTCGTACAGATTTTCATTCTTCCCATACACAAGAACTCAATGGAATCTTTAACCAATCACAGTAGTAAATACACAGACAGTCGACTCTTTCAGAGATCAGCTAACATATGCTGTTCTCTCCACTATTATTTAAAAAACTTCATCTCATGTACATAGTTTTAATCACTACATCTGTTCTTTGCACTGTTTGTAAATATAACTTAATTTTAATAAATAGGCCACGTATGCACCAGTTATTAATCATCTTTATTCAGATGGAAAACTGGAAAACTTAAAGAAGATGTCTACCAAGTAACAACAAACAACACACAACATATATATATAAACACAAATATAGCACTATATTCAATGCAGTATAAGTGTAAATGTTTGTGAGTATGTGTGTGTATGTGTGTGTATCGGTGAAACTAAATCGAACTAATCGATCTGTTTACATAAATAAAATTCAGTAAACTAAACTAAGTCTCAGTTGGGTATCTTACCCTATATATCGCAATGTCTCAACTTCATATACCCATCAATCATCATGTTAGTGTGTAACTAATTTTGAAAAAAAATGTATGCAAATTCACAAAGTGTAACTAAGTTCAAAGTGTGTAAAAAAAACTTATAAATCAAAACTGTACTATGTAAACAAACAAAAAATGTTTATTTACATTGGTTATGTGTACTTCCAGTTCCGGTCGACGATGACCTTGACCTTGGGTGTGTCTGTGGTCGGGTATGTAGAATGTACAAACTTTATCCGAGACTAAGTTTACAAGTTTCACAAAACGTGATAAATAATCACAAATTTCAATCAAATGTCTATACTCAATACGATATACTATAATCTAAATGTTGTTCAAGTAATAACGATGTGGCTTACTTGTTTAACAAACTGACAACACTTTTTCTAATGTACAACATTTTGCTAGTCCAAATCGCTATTGTTTTCTCAAAATTTCTATGTTATTTTACATCAATAAAATTGAGAATGGAAATGGGGAATATGCCAAAGAGACAACAATCCGACCATAGAAAAAAACAACAGCAGAAGGTCACCAACAGGTCTTCAATGTAGCGAGAAATTCCCGCCTCCGGAGGCGTCCTATATATCAACCACAACTTCAAGCGGTGTTACACAAACATATACGTAGATAAATGTTATACATAAAATATAAATGCAAACCTTTACAATGCATATATAAGTCAATCACAAGCAGTCAATCTTTCACCGGATGTTGATTTAGATTACGGTCGAGTGCACTGCTAAAAGATGTATGCTGATCCCGGGCTAGTTTCCAATATTTCCGAGTATCACAATAATCACGTAGGGCGCCATTTGTAGTCGAGTGATTTTCTTGGCTTTAAACACAAATAAAACACTCCTCAGGTTTTGGATTCTGTTTATTATGATAAAGAAAAAGGTTGTAAACAAGAGACCCTGTAATTAAATATAAAATTATAACCAATGGTTCAGGAATAATAACATTAGTACAATATGAACTCAATGAATTTCCAATTAAAATGAATAATACAATTTCTTAATCTTTCTCTTATTTTGTTATTCTAACAAAATATCAATGTAATCTAATTTAATTAAGTCGATTATTGATTTTACAAACTATTCAATTTAATATTATAATGTCTTAAAAATATAATTACATGCAAAACTAGATTCTACACGAAACAAACTAAATAGCTAATGTCGAGTGGTTTTCTTGGCTTTAAACACAAATAAAACACTCCTCAGTTTTTGGATTCTGTTTATTATGATAACGAAAAAGGTTGTAAACAAAAGACCCTCACACTTAGATGCGAAGGTCAAAAACAATATCCCCTCATGGGATGGAATCAACAGTACATGATAGTAACTCCTGAATATAAAATAAGGAATATAACTATTGTGCCACAAAATTGCACAATTACACTAATACACATTTTGTACATGAAACTTTACTTTTAGTTAATATTTACTAGTTTAATGAAAAATACTACTCAGATAGTTTATATTAATATCTTATGGTTTTAAATATTAACTCATAAACGTTTTTAATACTTTCTTTTATAGTTTTTAACCATTTAATCAATTTAGCTGTATTAGTCGTCAGTCAATCAATCACTCATTTCAAATACACTAGAATTATTAATTAAATGACAATAAAATATATGTGAGTAATCATAAATACCTAAATGAATAATATGGTGACAAAGTAACACAGTGGCTGAGTATAAAGACTCGAATGGACATCATAATAAGAATTAGTGTGAATAGTTCAAAATGTCTGCTTTCATGCTGAGTGAAACCAAAAGAATACTTTCAAAGAACAAAGAGATTTCCCTCCACACATATACATGTGATTTAACTGACCAATGAGAATAGACAAAGTGACCAATACTGACCATCAGTACTATAAATAGGCATTTAAAGGGTTCACATACCAGAACTCAGGTCATCACCTTAATTAGCATATAAAGATAAAGAAAACAGCATGCTTTATTCTTTTATTATTGACATAAGATTTTATTATGTAAATAAGTAAACAAATCCAATAAATACGTTCCAATGGATATTTTATTATACAGAAAACCATAACATCATATAGATCAAAGTACAATTCTGAAAGTTAAAAATATATACATACAAACCATTGAAATTTTATCCTTCCACAGGGATCTCCATGGATGAAAATTGAACGATGGAGGAACTTACACATTACAAACCGTGTCTACGCTGTACAGTGTAGCGCGATCGGAAGTATTTTATCCCTCTATACAAGGAATGGTGAACATGCTAAATCATTGCTTATTTAAATTATATTTATTTGAATTTTCATTATAGAATTAGAAGTATCAATATTTTCATTTATTGCCGTTTTTAACCATTCAAATGCCAAGTCTTCATGGTCCCCCTTTAGTCGAGAATGACCAAAAGCTGTCATGAAGGTCCCCATGTAGATTTCTTGTATTTTTGGTAATTGTTATGGGGGTTAAAAATCAAATGATGTGGAGCTTATTTTTCATGGACAGTTGTCAAATTCAGAACCCATTACCGGTATGGCTGATTTGCAGCAACAACAAAACGATTCGTACGGGTTATGTAAAAGGTTAAAGAGATTTGTAAAGCAAACATTGACAAATGAAAACGTTTTTAATGACTTTATCTGTCAAATTGATGCTGTGCAACATGCATCTTTCGAGTCTGAATAGAAACCGGAAACGCGGATGTATCAATTTGATTGTAATATACGAAATGAATTCGGAATTACGATACGATATTTCTTTACAGGAAATATTTAAGTTTTTACTTTTAAACTTTTAAAGTAATTATAAATTATCGTTACAGCAGTATTCAAGTTATTTGCAATGAAATAATATTTACTGTTTTGCGTCTTATTTTGTACTTCTTAAAAAAGGGGGATGCTGATTGCGTAAGTCAAAATAAAGCACGTGTTCTACTTGTTAAACTGTTTTCTTTGTAACTGGATTATTAATTTTTTTATTTAATCTAAATTATCATAATCATTTGCTAAAACTTAGTTGATTAATTCGACAAATGGACGACTATCCTCAGATAAGTATTTTCCTGTGTGGTTTGTTGATCTACCTGTACAAGCTCAGGTACAACTGATTAGCGATCTTAATGCGGATATCCCTCAGGCGTTAGAACTGTATTGGATTATAACATAAAAAGCCTAAGGGTTATGCAATTACATGCATTTGATAATAATTGATAAAAAAAAAATGGCGTCGGGCTGCAAAAAACGATGAAGTTTTGAACGATGGCGGAAGACAATTTAACGATGGCGCAAAACAATTTAACGATGGCGCAAGTCATTTGACGATGGCGCAAGACATTTGAACGATGGCGGGGCGCCATCGTTAAACAGGCCATGGAGATCCCTGACTTCCACATGAATTATAAGAAAATAATACTAATCTATAATTCTTTACATGAAACCATTTTCTTACAGATACTTAACAATTTCAGGGAACCTTACAGTTAAAGCTGTAGCGGAAATGTCATTGTTAACAGCTTTAGTGCAATAAATTTATATTCAAGGTTAAAAAAAACAAGATGCTGCGCAGGGCTCAGCTTGATATGCATGACTGCAGAGGTCAATCGATCTTACCCTGAACAGTTGGGGCAAGTATAGACACAACATTCAGGCTGGATACAGCTCTGAAGTTGGATTGTGACCAAATAGTTGACATTAAAGAATGAATGTGGTCTATAAGAACTAAAAAAAAAATTGGACATTTACCTATTATGGTCCAATATTCAACATCTAAATACATGGTTAGATTCAGCATATCAAAGAACCCCAAGAATTCAATTTTTGATGAAATCAAATAAAGTTCAATTTTGGACCATTTACAACTCAATGTGGACCAATTTGATAAAGGGGCCCACATATCAAAAATCTAAATACATGGTTAGATTCAGCATATAAAGAACTCCTTATACATGATATATTGAATTTCTGTTGAAATCAAACAAAGTTTAATTTTGGACCCCGATTTGGACCAGCTTGAAAACTGGGTCCGTAATCAAACATCGAACTAAGTACATGTTTAGATTCAGCATATCAAAGAACCCCAAGAATTCAATTTTTGTTAAAACCACACCAAGTTAAATTTTGGACCCTTTGGACCTTAATGTAGACCAATTTGAAAACAGGACCAAAAAGTAAGAATCTAAATACACAGTTAGAATTGGCATATCAACAGTCAGGGGTACTACTTGTACAAGTTATTTTTAATTACTTGAACAAGTAATATTAATATACTTAAATAAGTAAATTTGTAGGATACTTATACAAGTGAATTTTATAAACTTGTATAAGTTAACAAAATATTGGCTGAGTTATGTCCCTTAGACATTCAGATTTTTCAACTTGTAGAAGTAAAAAAGTCATCCTATCTTCTTTTATTGAATTCATATGATTTCTTTGCTCTAATAGAATTTTAAATTATCTGCCCTTTGCAGATGTCTTTCCTAATCATTTAAGTGTAATTTCATGGACAATGAAACCATTTGTCTGTTATCTTCAGAACACTGCTCATTTACAAGCCCCGAAGGAGCCATTTTTGAAGGCCTTGGCCAAATACTTAAGATCTTTGCGCAATCAGTTTCTTTGTTAAATTAATGAGGTGAAACATTGAAATCTAATATAAAAAAAACCAAGATGCTCCACAGGGCGCAGCTTTATACAACCCCAGAGTTCGAACCCTGAACAGTTGGGGCAAGTATGGACACAACCAACATTCAAGCTTGATATAGCTCTGAATTTGGATTGTGATTTTGAAATAGTTGACACAATATAGGTTTCTGACACAGAATGAATGTGGCTAAGAACTTAAACTTAAAAACTGAAAAATTTTAAATTGAACATTTACCTATTATGGTCCAATATCCAAAATCTAAATACATGGTTAGATTCAGCACACCAAAGAACCCCAAGAATTCAATTTTTGACGAAATCAAATAAAGATCAATTTTGAACTCTTTAGACCTCAATATGGACCAATTTGATAACCAGGCCCAAATATAAAAAATCTAAATACATGGTTAGATTCAGCATATATCAAAGAACCCCATATATTCAATTTTTGTTGAAATCAAACAAAGTTTAATTTTGGACTCCGATTTGGACCACCTTGAAAACTGGGCCTATAATCAAAAATCTAAATACATGTTTAGATTCATCATATCAAAGAATTTTAATCCCAAGGATTCAATTTTTGTTGATATCAAACAAAGTTTAATTTTGGACCCCGATTTGGACCACCTTGAAAACTGGGCCTATAATCAAAAATCTAAATACATGTTTAGATTCATCATATCAAAGAATTTTAATCCCAAGGATTCAATTTTTGTTGATATCAAACAAAGTTTAATTTTGGACCACAATTTGGACCAACTTGAAAACTGGGCCCATAATCAAAAATCTTAGTACATGTTTAGATTCAGCATATCAAAAGAACCCCAAGAATTCAATTTTTGTTGAAATCAAACAAAGTTTAATTTTGGACCCCGATTTGGACCAACTTGACACTGGGCCCCTAATAAAAAATCTAAGTAAATGTTTAGATTCAGCATATCAAAGAACCCCAATAATTATTTTTGTTAAAAAATCAAACTAAGTTTAATTTTGGACCCTTTGGACCTTAATGTTAACCAATTTGAAAACGGGACCAAACATTAAGAATCTACATACACAGTTAGATTCGGCATATCAAAGAACCCCAATTATTCAATTTTTGATGAAATCAAACAAAGTTTAATTTTGGACCTTTTGGGCCCCTTATTTCTAAACTGTTGGGACCTCAACTCCCAAAATCAATCCAAACCTTTCTTTTATGGTCATGCATAAACCTTGTGTTTAAATTTCATATATCTATTTACTTATACTAAAGTAATGGTGCGAAAACCGAGAAAAATGCTTATTTGGGCCCCTTTTTGGCCCCTAATTCCTAAACTGTTGGGACCAAAACTCCCAAAATCAATCCCAAACTTCCTTTTTGTGTTCATAAACCTTGTATTTAAATTTCATAGATTTCTATTTACTTATACTAAAGTTTTTGTGCGAAAACCAAGAAAAATGCTTATCTGGGCCCTTTTTTGGACCCTAATTCCTAAACTGTTGGGACCAAAACTCCCAAAATCAATAACAACCTTCCTTTTGTGGTCATAAACCTTGTGTTTAAATGTCATAGATTTCTATTTACTTAAACTAAAGTTATAGTGCGAAAACCAATGTGTCTTCGGACGACGACGACAACGTGATCTAGGATTGATTTGAAACTACTACTATGTTAATTCAAACAATCTGATACTATATATTGTACTTTGCATAATAGTAAATAAATATTGACGATACAAACATAATGATTATTGTAAACAAGACGAGAGTTGCATTTACATAAGAATCAAAACAGCTAAAACGCCGCATCATATACAAGGAGCATTAAAAAACAAAACATTCTAAACGAAAATGTATGGGTCTTATATCAATGATTTTTTTAAGTCACGAGAACAATATTGCTGACTTCTTTCTGGTTATACAATCTCGGTCACAAATCACCATCAAGTTCATGGACCAAATGAATCTTATCAAATGTACCTATTGATTTTTTGTACTTCAGATGCATAAAAAAGCTGATAATGATAAGCAGTGCAACATCTACACCCACACAAAATAACGATTATAGGAACTATCAATTGAACCCTTCAGGGTTCTAACCAATTAACAGTATTTCTTTCCATAAATATAACTACTAAAATATAATAGATAAAAATACAACAAAACAAGATGTACAAATATTAATCATGACGGATATTTTCCATTTATCATCGTTTGACGGAGATTATGCTTTAACAGAACAATTCATACTTATTTATTATCATTCCTTTAATCGTTATATCTTTATTCATTTATCTTAAACAAAGATTGAATAGTTCTTCGTATACCTTGATTGTAATTGGACAATTTTTGTTAACAATAGTTAACAAACCTTTCAACTTAAATGAAAATAAAAGAAATGAAATCGACAAAAGATGGAGATTGAGCCGTTTTAAAATTGCAGTGAGGTGATTTTTATTTTCCTCCGTGTGGAGGCCTCGCTCTGAATTTGAGATGAAAAACAGCAATAGAAGCGCTGTTCCTTTGAGTTGTTTTTGTTTTGATTGAGCATGTTCTGATTTTTTGGTATCCTTTGCTTTTCTATAAACTTTAGTTTAACGATAGCCATCATTAATTGGTCACCAAATACGGTTTGAATATAACTGAACTTACCAGAGACATCTTTTCGTGGTCTTTAGATCTTAATTTACAAGAAAAGTAAATTAATCGATTGTTTAAAATTTCAAATTAACATGTTATCTCAGTAAGGATTTGCATGATGGGTGATTAATTGAATGCAGAAGACGTTTACTCAGTCAAGGTAAGCAATCTTGGTCCTGTTTGGTCTTATTCTTCATAGTTTTTGTCACAAATATGTGTTTGTTTTCTATTAATCTGCAGTTTAATACATACATATTTGTTTATTGGAAATAATACGATTTTTTAGTAAATGGATATGGACAGGAAATACGAAAAATAATAAGATAATGCAACAGAAACGTTTTCCTTGTTGACGTACCCTGTCCCGATCCTTAAAGAGTTGATGCAATTCCCTCATTTCTTGCTTCTTTTTATAATCACAATGATTCATACGCACCTTCTTAATAAATTCGTGAATTTTTAATACAGGTAAACAACTTGTTGGTGTGTGTGTGTGTAGTTTTATTTTTTGTTCATTGATTTTAATTCTTAAAATTGACCGAGAACAACCATGTTACTAACAACAAGGATATGTGTAGTATTACTTTTACCATTTCCTGTAACTGAATTCTTTAAATTGCACCAGAACTACACATGTTACACAATTTAGTCGTATCAAATGATCTTATCACGCAACCAATAATGGATATGTAGCCTTGCATTTGAACATGTTCTTTCAATTTAGTGTTGTCACCTCTTACGATTAAGCATCCTTTAGTTTCAGACCAGCCAAAGAAAATGAGTCTACAGTTAAGCTTACTTATGTTGGTTGTATTGTATGCATCATCTGCTGACAGCTCTTGCCCAGGAATAAGTAAGTGTTTGCCTACATTTATTGCAAATGTAACGATTTTTATTGTTATTTTTACGAAAACATTTCATGTAATGTAATAATTGTCGTTTTTATGATTTATTTGTGGACACGAATTATTGTTTTATCAATGTGAATAAAAAGCGTAAACACATAATTTTTCACTGCAAAGTACAAAGTACATATAGTCGATCGAAATAACTAGTACCAGTGATTACAAATGGTGATGCTGTCATATTTAACAATCACTATTTGTTGATTGAAAAAATGTATTGTCACGGCTAATTCAAAATCTGCTGCAAAATAAATTTCTGGTCCCCAATTGACCCATAACATTAAAATAGTTCAAAATCGATAACACTATTTTCAGTTAATATCATTATGTATCGCTTATTAATAATTTGGTCATGTTCTAATAGGTATTATTTTACTCCTTGATTTCAATAATATCACAAAAACTAAACTGGTCAAAACTTACATTTTAACTAATGCAATGTAAATAATTTCTTAAAATTAAAACAAAAATTGTATGACCTAAAAGAAAATTTATATTTTGCAAATACAATGTGAAAACTCTTGAGTATACTAAGTGCATGAAGATTTATCTAACAATGTCGTACTCATAAAGTCATATATTTCAGACAATGGCGAATTCGAAGATTTGACGAATCTAATGAGGAAGATAACGTGTCAATCAGGTATATATTCCACAACTCTTTCCAATGTCAATTTCGTAGATGGAAAACATATTCATTTAACATTAATACATTAAATCGAAGGTTATACATAAACCAATATTTGTTCCGCCCTTGGTGTAATAATTATACTTCAAATGTATATCTTCTAAGATTTATTTGTTAATTGTATAAACAAGAGGAAAAACAGACAACCAAACATTATTTTAAGTTTCATAATAACATTGTTTTTTGTAAAAAAAGAATTTACTTCACTATTTAATCTAAAATATAAAAGAAAAGACAACCAAGTTAAAGAAATATGTTGGGTGAATCATAAATTATCTTTGAATTGATTATGTGTTTAGAATTCATATCAAAATTTATAAGTCTTTAACTATGGATAAGTGTATCTCCATGCATACAATGATACCACTGAATAAGAATCAATTATTATTTCAATGTGTGCACCATAACATTTCCAGCAATGCCTAAAATTTGATGTAACTGTATAAACCATACACTTATTTTAGTAAAATTATTAGTGGTAACATCCCAAATTTAACACTATTATCTAATAAGATAAGTTGAAACTTAAATACTTAAAATTATTATAGAATGATTCTTTTATAGGAGGAATCTCCGAAAAACCGGCGTTCCTTGCAACCTTAACTCCAAGAGAAGTGGCATTAACATCAGGCAGCGTAGTTAAATTTGATTCTATTTTAACAAACATCGGGAATGGATACAACGCAAATTCCGGAGTGTTTACGGCTCCACGTAAAGGGACGTACCAATTCACAGTGAGTTTTGTTTCTGGTCATAGAAACAACGAATGGCTCGAACTGACCCTGGCAAAAAATAACAATCGACTTGTACGGGGCCATGCTGCATTAGACCCATTTGCATCAGGATCTCTACAAGCCACACTCGCATTGGAGAAAGGGGATCGCATCTCTATCATCCAACCTCGTCCTTCCGGACATGTTCTAGGTGAAAATTATTCGATGTTTTCTGGTCATTTAATATAAGTAAAATGCGCCAAATAAAAGTTTGTAACATCTATTTAGTTTTCTTATTGCTTTTTATTAAGAGCAGCATATTTGGTCAAAATAAGCATGGCAAGAAACTTGAATAAAGTATGATACAAAAAATATAATCTTTATATCATTTTTCACTGAAAATTTGTTAAGGATTCGTAAACACAAGTATGTTTTCTCTCAAATTTGTGTATGGCTATCTATCTTTGTCTAGGTGTATGAATTTTATCTTTGTACGTTTCTCTTAGCCAAATTGTGATTCAAAGCTCCGTCTGTCGAAAATTTGTTTTCCCTTTATACCATCAAACACGATTGGTTCATTGCTTGTAGTCCTATGGTAAATGTTTTCCGAAACATCACCTATGACGGTGGGAAAAATATAGGTAAAGTCTTAAAAGTCTTTCTCGCAATCCATGCTTGAACTAATACATAATAACCTAGGAGAATATGTTTCAATTAAAAAAAAAAAGAAAAGATAATAGATATAAAGGAGATACAGTTTGATTGAAAACGAGAAAACTATCCACCAAAGTTAAACAAAAGTGGACTGAAGAAATGATAGACCACCATTCGTCCTTCAAAAATGAGAAAACCCATAACCGTATAGTAGGCTATATCAAAAAGCCTTGAAATGAAAATGTGAAAAATTTCAAACTGGAAACTTCTACCTCAATAATATTATACTCATGTTAAGCATACTGTTGAGTGCCCAACGACCCCTAAGGACAGTGGTGTAACAGCTCAATATAAGTACAAAATGAAAAATAATCATTAGCAATTGGCTTATCTAAAAAGATCAGTACGAGGTACAAACACAAAACAAGATTTTACAGAGTAAAATTATTTCGAGTTCAAATCTTCCATTTCAAATATTTTGAATCTGTTAACGATAATTAAGTTGAAGATGTTATGTGAAATATGGTCCAATAATATTCAAAAAGAACCAATGTGTAGACAGAAAGAAAAAAACTTTCAGTTAGTGCAATGTTCATGCGATATGATTCAAAAGCTAGGACACCTCATTCGTGTAACAATGTTAAAGAAAAGCTAGTAACATTAAAGATGTTACTAAAATCGTGTATGTTGTCCAATGTTTTAGTTTCATACATTGCATTTTGTTCCAACACAGTTATGCCAAAAGTATCGTATTTATTGATTCGGGTTCAATTTGAGAACTTTACTCAACCTTTTAAATGACTTTGTGATAATCGATTGTAATTGCATCATGATATTATTGTTGAAATGTCAATTTGATCACTAACACTAACTCTTTTTGATCAATAAATGTTTCTCCATGCTAATTGTGCGTTGTCATCAGAAGAGAAAAAACGTTTATGAAAGTCCAAAGGATGAACAAAAACAGTTTATTAAAGCTCTTGTGCAACACAGCATGTTATATTAATCGTTTTATATACTATCAAAGAGTTTTACTAAAAAGTGCAGCACAAAAGCTTTAATAAACAGTTGGGTTTTTTTTAAACCCAAAAGCTGTTTTCTGTTTATCACAATCTATATTGAGTTTCATCAACTTATTTTTCTCCACTGATGACACGTATAATTAGGAAAACATGTGCTTTGTACATGTATAACTGATACGAGAAACAAAATAAAAGACTCCAAATCAGAAAAAGTTTTAATATTTTGAAGAATAAAAATATGTGTGTCGTTCCTCCTGATAAATATCTAACGGTCCCTTATTATATGCTTCTCACACACAAATGAAATAAACCTTATTTAAACAGAGTTTTCTTAGACCACTTTCTAATATATTGATGATGTTCTTTCATTCAATCACTCAAATTTCAACAAGTTCTTACATTCCATATATCTCAGTTAAAAAGATTTAAAAGACAATATTAAAAATATAAGGAAATGATTAAAAAATGATAAATGGGTGATAAATACATCCATTGTTAGAATTCGAATGGAACGTCAAATCCTCTCAATGCGTTATGGGTTATGACAAATAAAAAAACATGAGAATTAATGTATTAATTACACAAGGCCGTGCGCTACACAGAGAGAAATATGTATATAGTTTACCATCATAACAATACCAAATCAAAGAAAAAGAGCTCCTCTGAACATTAGAAGGCCCCTTAAATGTTTGGTACTCTAAACTATACAACAACCGTTTAACTTGGTTTCTGTTAAACTAATCCTTCCTTCCACTTTGAATGCATAGATAAAGTATGTGCTTTCGGTGGTCCTTTATTTTTCGGCTTTTTTCATTTCACTTTAGAACAATATTATGAAACATATCATTCTTGTTTAAACAAAGGGTCATTTAACTATCTTACGAGAGGCAAATAAAGTCTCAACACATTTGGTTCAACCTTTTGCAATTTTCTATTTCTAAGGTTATTGATCTTTATATGTATTTGGCTTTGTAATTCTTCTGATTCGAGGTTCACTAATGAGTCTTTTGAACACGATATGTGCGTCTACTGGAAATATTTTTAATGCTAGTATCTACTGAGTTCACGTAGACGAAAGTTCGTCTTGCTTAACAAATTAGAAACCTTGTATTGTTGATGAGCTTTAATGGAAAATCATTAGCGACAACCCATATAAGGCCTTTAATTAAATGAAGATATAAGTATGCTATATTTATTTATGTAACTGTCCAGAGATGAATAGGCGCTGTAATGATTTTACTTAAAACGTATATGTGGGTTTAGGCTATAAATGATCGACTCTGTGTATGTATCCTTTGTGCACCAAATGCGCCCGGTTTATAGCAGACTAGCACCTGTTAAGTTGTGAGTCATAGTGTATGGCCAAACTCAGTACAGATCCGACTAAGTTACATCGAATTGAGCGATAAAATACTACACTTACCTTTATCAAGTTGATTTGCTTCTTAAAATAATTAAGAATGTTTTAGGCATACTGCGGAATGAACGACAGCCAATCCACGAGTTATGTGAACAAGAGAACTAACACTTAAGTTCGAGTTTAGTGTTTTGACAGATCCAAAGGTAACAGAACAGAAACCCTTGTACGAGCTCTTCTATGTTGTGTTTTAGTGTACTATCGTCTATGTATATCTGTTAGTCTTTTGCTTTTAGCAGTGGCGTTGTCAGTTTTTTAGAGTTTGAAGGTTTTTTTCGTGTCTTTTGTTCCTATCTTTAAACCTGTAAAAGAGGAGTACCTATTTTGTCTGTGACGCAAGGCTATAGAGCAGCTTCTAAAATGACTACATAACAAAAAAGCAGTAGATAGGACAAGAAACTAATCACGAAACAGCATTCAGGACGATTCAAGCATTCATTGTTACCTAACCAATTAAGATGATATTTAATTTGTTTAAATTAAGTTCGTGTTGTTTCTTAACTATTATTTATAACTGTTGATGTAAATGTCCCTTGGTTTTGTGAGTCTTTGTTTACTCCTTGGTTTTGATTGTTATTGTCTTAAAGAACATTCATGACTCTGAAATCTTCAGGCAAAACACGTTATGATTGATAAGAATAAATATCATTCCATCGAGAGTACTTCCCTACCGATCGTAATTTTCAAGTTCAAAGTGAAAAAGAGACGGCTGTGTTTTGCCTTACAAATAAAGCCAACAGTAGTATACCGCTGATCAAAAGTCATAAATCGATTAAGAGACCACAAATCCGGGTAACAAACTGAAACCGAGGGAAAGACATCAACTACTGTAAGAGAAAAACAACTAAACAACATAACACTGATGTGTAACAAAAAACAAACGACAATATAACATACATAAAAAAGAACTATAAGATAACAGCTGCCATATTCAAACATCGATATCAATGCAACAATCCGGAAAGAAAATTGACTTTCAGTTCAAGATTCTATGACAAACGATACGATTTTCATTCTGAAATTATCAGTGTCCCCCACCTCAGTAGCAATATACCAACTTCACCTGCATATGGGATATTTACATATCCAAACTGAATCGGTATTCAAGAGCATTTACTGTGCTTGTCTAATAACCTTTGTGGTATTGAAATATCTATTGCCTGACCAGAATACACAAAATTGGTTATTTTAAATAAAGATATTTATTGTAAATTTATTTATTTTGCTTACAATCACAAATAAATCATTGCTGTTAAATCCCACTTTCAAAATGAAGAATAAAGCACTGAAATTTCTATTCACTAATCCATTTGTTATTTAGTTTTAAGTTTTTAAATTTTTAAGTTTTAAAAGTAATTCCATTTGAAGTAGATCCTGAATATTAAATGAAACTTAGCATCACTATTATTCAATTTAAGGAATCGTAATATAACATGAAAATATATCCCAATTGGAAAACACCAAGCCACCCATAATTTATCTTGTAGAATTATTCACAATTTGATGGGCTATCCAAACAATCCATTATCATTTTAATTTTATATCAGGAATCAGAAACTTAAAATGTATCCCACATTACAAACACCATGAAGCAAACATTATATCTACTTTTTTTTATAAACTAAATTCACTGATTGAAATTTCCATCTTGACTGTTTAGAGAAACAAAACGAAGGGGCTTAAAATGTCCCATATCTACATTGAATAGTCTATTCAGGACAGTGGTAATGATACATGAGGAAAGCAAGCTAGCTATCAGGCATTTAAATTTTACCTTTTAGTAGGTCATAAACTGTGAAGATGTTTTACTGGGTAGTTAAATGACTACCCTTCACTCACAATACCTATTGTACAATTCAAATGGACAAATTGTGTTGACATTTTTTTTTACTGGTCACACCATAGGTATTTGAATAGCACAAAGGTGGCTGGATGGAGACAGCAACAACTGCTCAGACTTTTGTAAAACGTTACAAGTGTCTGAGCAAAAAGTTGAAACAGGGGTATGTCAAAGAACGTCTCGTCTTTTTTCTTAAAAAAAAGTTCATCGGAAGGTATCAATCCCTTGTTGATAAATATTCAGTATCAACTTCACAAACAATACAAGATGGTCTTGAAGTATAGATTCTAGGTACAGACGTTGTTAATCATCTAAATAACGTGTTATAGTATTCTTTTATTTGTTTTTATGAATAATACTGTTTAGTTTTGGTGGTATCCATTCGACGTGATTCTCGATGTACTTATACATCCCGTTATTGTGTGAACAGCGCTATTTGTGCCTTTTTTTTTATTGTTCTATGATAGTTTTTGCATTCTTGTCTTTCATTTTTTGTTAATATGCTTTTGCTATATATCTTTTTGTGTTTCTTTCTAACATATGACGTGGCTTTGTATCTTGTCATTGTTTAATTGTTCTTTTATAATTACGTTATTCTTATCATTAATTTTTTTCTAATATGATTTTGTCTATATGCCTTTTTGTGTGTCTTTCTTACATATGACGTGGCTCTGTACATAAACATCCCGTCATTGTGTTATCTAGCCACGGTTAATGTTTGTTAATATATCTGTTTGTTTTAGAGTGATTTTAGATAATGACATAATTTTTACTCCTATACCTCAGTTATTGACATTTTTACCAGTTATGTCTTTGTTTTGTTCACACATTGATGTCAATATAATGAATTTGTATGCGACTGTCATACAAGTGAGAATTTAGCTAGCTATTAAACCAGATTTATTCCAGTTTTCTACATAAAAAATGCCTGTACCAAGTCAAAAATATGACAGTTCATTCATTCATTCGTTTGATGTGCGAAAGCTTGAGCTTTGGAGTTTGATTAGAGACGTTCCTTTTTGAATTTTCCCAAGGAGTTCAGTATTTTTGTGATTTTACTTTTTACGGAAAAATTGTTCCAAATTAATTAGAAAGGCCAATAACCGATTGAGGTGTCCATTGACAATTTTTGTCACAACACCTTTTTTTAGATCCGACTTAGTTGATCTTTATTGCTGTTTATCTATGATAATATTGATGATAACCAAACACTGCAAAATTTCCGTTAATTACCAATTCAGGAGCAGCAAACCAACAACGGGTTGTCCGACTCGTCTGATAATTTTAGGGCAGATAGAAATTAACATGATGAACCTTTCATCTTTGTCAGATTTGCTTACATGCTTTAGTTTCAGAGATATAAACTGGAAACAATATATTAAACATTTTACATGGAAGGGATGCGAAAGCTTCCAAATGAACATTCTTTTTTATATAGATTAGACCGTCGGTTTTCCCGTTTGAATGGTTTTACACTAGTCTTTATAGCTTGCTGTTCAGTGTGAGCCAAGGCACCGTGTTAAAGGCCGTATATTGACCTATAATGGTTTACTTTTATAAATTGTTACTTTGATGGTGAGTTGTCTCATTGGCGCTCATACATGTACAACATCTTCTTATATCTATTCAAACTTAAAAGGTGAAAATAAACTGTCAACGCTGAGGCAAAAAAACCCAACACAACCAAAAGTCGAACATCAGTACACATATGCACAAAAAAAACTACGGTAAAGAAAAATCAGCATGGTGGTATCACAAAAATAATGTCAAGTTTTTGTTTGACCAAATTTTGAATATGAGTAACACTTTGTTTCATTAATACCAAACATAATATATGTTCTCCTTGCCTTATGATTTTTTTTTTGCTTTGTCACAGCATTGAAGCATTTTTTTCACAAAACTAAATGCTTTCGGGAAATTCCCTTGATACTTTACCTAAATATTGGCAAATAAATCGTCAACATTATTGATATGAAACAGGAAAACATCTGCTATTTATGTATCAAATGTTATATATATGTTCATAAAATGTCGTCAGCATGGCAACAGCTAGCTAGGTATCATATGACTAAAAAAATGTTAACAAATTCTAGACAAACCGTCAATTTATCAATTTTCGATTGAAGTGTGGTAAACATTAATATCTGACTTAAATGTATACAGATGTTGTTTTTTTTTTATACCTTTATAACATTATCCAAAACCAGTATGTAAAATGCAGCTTATTTACGATTCATCTGAAAAAATTTCAATCACAAAAAAACTGAATTCCAAGGAAATTCAAAAATGAAAGTCCCCAACCAAATGACAAAATCAAAAGGCTCATACACCAAACGAATGGATAACAAATGTCATATTCCTGACTTGGTACAGGCATTTTCTTATGTAAAAATGGTGGATTGAACCTGGTTTTATAGCTAGCTAAACTATGACAAGCTAAATGTTCTGAATCTATTTAATTCATATATCTTACAAATCTTTTATTGTTTGTTTTTCAATATTCAACCTGTTCGATTATTTGTCCTATGTAGCCTATGCTTCAATTTCCTAAAGTTTGGCATTGTATAAAAATTCATATTGGATTTTCAAATCTATTTACTCTGTCTTCATCAGCAAAAAATGTAGCTAAAATAAATAGAATAAAAGGGAAAAAAACTAAAAATACAATTTCGTGCATTTGCAAATATCACAATAAGATGTTATATGATTGCAAATGAGATGACTGTCCATAAGAGACCAAATGATGTAGACAACTAAATGTCGCCATACAGTCTTCATTAAAAAGAAAAGAAAGCTATACAATAATTATGTAAGGTATGGAAATGACAAATGTGAAACATGAAATGAGAAAAAATTAACAGCTTGATTTATGAACAAAACAATAATCTAAAATCAAATTTGAGGATCAACTACAACAAATGATAATCACTGTACTTAAGGTCCCTGGCTCAGGACAGGCACATGCAGAATGTGGCAGCTTTATACATGTATGTTGACCACAACCACTCCCTCTTACCTTTGATAGTGGTGTAAGAGCAAACCAATAGAACAAACTATAACAATCAGTCGATAGCGGCTTAACTCGTAATATTAGTACAAAGCACAAAGAACCTGACAAAAACAGTAAAGACCACAATGTAGTGTGTTTAGTTTCTCTGTATCTTCTTTAGTTTTAGCTCAAAACCCTTAAAGGGGCACTAGCTGTCAAATTCATGGTCACCGATTTGACTCAAATTCTCATATTTGATTTATAACAATGTAAAATATTTATCCAAACTATCAAAAGTCTAAAATAAACAGTTTACAGAGCATGGGGTAGATAATATATAGGTTCGTTTCGTGTGCATTTTAGTCCAGACGCCATCTAATTAACTATCGATTTGACCTCAGATGACCATATAAGCGATGTAAACATAAATAAAGATATGAATAGATTAAACCAACATGTGCAATTGGATTTTTATAGGTCTGTTTGATTTTATTTTATAGAATAAAAATAGATGTTTCTCATTGTTTTTAACCATATAAGAATGATTTTATGTGCATCGAATTAGTAATCAAATGATTTACCGTAGTTTCACTTTCATTGTTGACATTCTTTTTCTTTAAATAACCAGTACACGTACAATGCATGCGTTGTCAATCTCTAGATAGGGGTTAAATTGAAGTTCACATGAATACGGATTTAAAGGGTCGACTCATTCACTTGCAAGTGAACAACTAATTATCAATGTTTCTTAGCGTAATTTGACTAAATTGAACCTTTTTGGCTGCAGAAATCGAATTGTTATTTCACTATTTCACTTTCATTATTGATTGAACAAAAAAAAATCAAACTTTTATATATCTCGTAGCTAGTGCCCCTTTAAGGGCTTACGATACAGTTTTGATCCCGTATTTACAAGTTGATGAAAATTTGCATATAGGCTATTTTTTACCTGATTAAAACAAATATGTAATCAAAAATATACCTCCATGTGCTACTTTTTGAGTTAAATGAGGTCGAAATTTTGTATATTTGCTCAAAATTCGGATTTGTTGCCGTATTTTCACTTTCGAAAGAAAGACATAACTTTTTTTGTTTTAAGAGATAAACACAAATTGTTTTTTTGTTAAATAGTTTGTAATTTCTGTATTGTATAAGTATTCTAAAAATTTATGCATTTTTTGTTCAGAAACAACTCATATTTATATAATGGTCAAGAATTGAGAAAAAAACGTAATTTTTTGCTATATATTTTTCAAAATTAAAAAAATTGCACTTTTTACAGTTTTATAAAATTCGGTCCACATAATCTCCCTGCAAATGAAACAAAATGTCGTTTTAATAAAAAGGGTCTTCCATGCACTCGTTTTCAAATTAAATCAGTTTGAATGATAAAAATCAGTCGAAAAATGAATCTTTTCCCGATATGTCACAGTTTGACGTCGCGAAAATAACATTTTAAGATAGCAAAGTCATTACCTCCCCTGTAACTGTATCGTATGCCCTTCAGAGGATAAAAGAAATCCTCATTTAAGAGCAATGGCTCTTGTTACATGTAAGAGTGTCAGTCTACTTACTATATTGGCTAAATTTAACTTGTGAGAAGAATTTGTCTTACTGATCCTAATAAGTAATAATAATAGCAAGGAGTCGACTGATGATTTCAACAATACAAAAAAATATCTACAGATCTTGTCTTGGTGATAATTTTCTCATTTTACGGTTTCTCTCTATCTGATATAGTTGTCATAAATGGTTAAATTTGTCATCAGTACAGTAATCAGTGTAAACACTTTTCATTAATGTTTACAGATGAAAAAACTTAATCTGCATGAAAAAAATAGCTAATCAATGGACATGAGTTTATGTCTTCATGAAGCAAAGCTCAGATAGGCATACACTTAGGAAGCTGTCATGAGAGTTCAAGGTCATAAAACACAGATAAGACGCATTAAGAAAACATACTAATTCTTAATGACCTATCTTCAAAAATATAGAAATAA